>JAQQAC010023519.1:2782414-2849044 GCA_029783875.1 Phataginus tricuspis
TGTTACACTGGTTAACTTAGTAGCCACGTGAGCTGGGCCCAGGACTTAACACATTTAATGGTCACCACTGCCCATGAGTAGGGGCTTTTGTTATCCATGCTGCCTTGCAGATGAAGCCTGTTAAGCACAGAGAGGTTACGTGACTTCTCCAAGGCCACACGGCACAGCCAGGGTTTGAACCCGGACAGTGCGGGTCCCGACTCTGCAGCCCTCACCACCGTGCCCTTGGCCTTGTCCTTACAGGGGCTTCTCGGCACTTCACACACCCCACTGCTCCTTCCTAAAACGTGTCCCCTGATCCTTAAGTCCCTCCCTATTCTCATTTGGGGGATGCCCCCTGCCAAACCCCAACCTGGGAAGGGCCGCCTCTCACTCGGAGGACGCCCGTCTCGTCCCCAGTGTCCCACCTCCCAGCCAGGAGGGGCAGGCCGGCCACCGGACGGGAGGGGCCTGGCTGGACCATGCCCTCCGGGCCAGCAGGTGGGCGCCGCCTCGCCTGTCGCCCTGTGTCCCAGCCTGGGGACAGGTGGCCCTCAGCACGTGTCCATGAGTGTAGGACGGGGCTGTTCTTTCAGGGCCCCCAGAGTCCCTGTCCACCTTGACCTGCACTAAGTGTGGGCTTGAAACCACTGGACGTTTGCCGAGGGACAGAGATTGGCCATTTTAAGTAGGGAAGAGAGCTGTGAGGTGGGCATCCGAGAGAGTCCACCGGGGTTGCTGGGTGGACAAGACAGCAGGGCGCCCGGGGACCTGGGGCTGCCTGGGGCCAGGGGGGAGTGGGGACACGGGCTGCTGCCCCCTGACCCAGGGGCTGGAGGAGGTGGCCCGGGGGAGCAGCTGCAGGGGCAGGGAGAAGCAGGCAAACCTTGGAAGAGGGTGACACGGTGAGTGGGTACTCAGAAGATGCCATGGGAAGTGCTGGCGTCCCCGTGGGAGGGTCTGGTGGCAGTGGGCTGTCCTAGAGAAGAGGACACAGAAGGAGGAAGGAGCGGTTTGGAAACAAGTCCTTTAGGGGGACCCAGGCCAGGGGTGCAGGGGGTGGGTAGGGTGGGGGTGAGGTTGGCATTTCTGAGCTTTGGGGGGTCCAGGTTCCTGCCCCCATCCCTGTTGCGTCCTTCAAGGCTCCAGGCTCCTGCGGGGCTGGGTCCCTGCCAGGACTCCAGAGGATGCTTTTGGGGGGAAGCCTTGACCGCTGACTGGGGCCTGCGATGGTCCCCTCCCCCTTCCCCCAGGAGGTGTCACTTTAGGGGAAAAACAGGAAACCGTGCGGATGTGGGCGGTGGTCTGAGGGTGTCAGTTCCTTCGAGTTTGGGATCCTGGAGGCGGGGGCTGGGCCTGGCTCATTGCCAGTCCGGGATGCGGACTCGGTGGGGACGAGCCCAGGGGTCCCTCCGTGACTGTGTACAGTTCCCAGGCAGCATAGCACACCAGCTCTGGCCCTGACCCTACTTGCCCCCGACCCTAACCTGTGCTCCGTGTGCGGAGCCGCACCCACTGCACTAACCACGGGACCTCGGCACCTAGGACAGGGCCTTGCGCTCAGAGCGACGCCATGAAGGAACCTGGCCACCCCACACCAGCCCCACTGGGTGCAGCTCGGGCTCACCCCACCTGATGAACCCCTCCTGGCGTTGTGAGAGGGAGAAGGGAAGCAGGAGTGTATGGTGCGCTAGAGCAGGAGGTGTGTCGAATCCAGGAGGGCTTCCGGGAGGAGGTGTCTCTGGAGCCAGGTTTGTCATTCTCAGCATGGCTGACCTTGGGGCTGGACGATTCCTTGTTGTGGGGTCGTCCTGGGCATTGTCGGGTGTTCAGCCACATCCCTACCTTAACCCACTAGATGCCAGTAGCACCCCCACCACTAGCTTCCACCTGGTCCTGATGACTAGAAATATCTCCAGACAGGGCCAAATTCCTCTAGAGCCGCTGCTCCAAGCACGATTTACAGCCCAGGAGAAGGGGCTGGCTCCAGGCGTCCCCGCTCCGGCTGTTTCTCCGTCTCCTTCTCTCTCCCTCTGCTGTGGACAGACCAGCCCTGCCCTCGGCACCCACTGTTTGAGCACCTGCTGGGTGCCAGGCTCTGAGAACAAGACCAAGTCCCAGCTCCCGTGAGGAGGAAAAACAAATATTTTTGTTTTTCATTGGGGTAAAACATAACATTTACATTTTAACCATTTTCAACAGCGTTAAGTACACTCAGACTGTTGTGCAACTGTCCCCACCCTCCGTCTCCAGAATGTTCCATCTTCCCAAACCGAAGCTCTGTCCCCATGAAACACTCAGTCCCCTCTCGCCCCCCAGCCCCCGGCCCCACCACCCACTTTCTGTCTCTGTGGACGGGGCTCCTCCGGGGACCTCCTGGGAGGGGGACCCCACACGGTCTGTCCTTCTGTGTCTGGCATATGTCCCTGAGCACCGTGTCCCCAAGTCCCTCCACATTGCAGAATATAAACAAAGTTTCAAATCCATAAATGCATAGGACAGTTTAAGGTGGTGGAAAGCAAGACTGGGGGAAAACTTGTTTAGACTGGCAGAGGCAGAAGTCTGGGGGAACGGGGTGGCCCTGAGGGGGCTGCCCCAGGAGACGCGGAGGCAGCTCCTGGGTTTTTGTCCTCACGCTGCACAGGTCCTCCCCTGGGGCTCTGTGACCTCAAAGTCATGAGCCAGTGCTCCACTTCCTCCCAGCCAGGGTCTGTCCATGCTGTCTGCTCTCAGAGGCCCAGCAGCGCCCCTTGACCTTGCCTGTGTGGCTTAAGCAGTCCTTGCCCTTTCTGGCCTCAGTTTCCCCCATGGAGGAGGGCACTGGATTCCTGGTCCTGGAAGCCGAAAGGTCCCGGTCGGCTCCTCCGGGGCAGGCTGGCAGGCCCCCTAAGCTCTTGAAGGGTCCCAGGCTATGAGGAAGTGGGAATTCTGAAGAATCAGGGCTGGACCCAGGTGTCCGCTGCTATGACTCAGTGGAGTGAGGGATGCCGGGTTGGGGAACCCCCAACAGGCAGACACACAGATACACACACACACACACACACACACACACACACGCGCGCGCATGAAGTGACCCAACACCATCACCCACAGAGACACACAAATACACCTGCAGGCAGCGCCCAGACAACAGACACACACCCAACTCGCGCACCACACACACACAAACACAGCATCTAATAAAGCCACAGAGACAACCGTAGACGTCTACACAACACCTGCACAACAGGCCACACAACACAACCAAAACACAGACGAACATCCTCGCGCACACAAGCACGGACATGCACGACACACACACCCAGATACAAATACATAGAAACACACACCGGCATTCCCGAAACACGCACACAACATGAGCACGCAGGAACACCATACAAAGTACGGAAATAAGACAGACCCACACAATGTGCACACACATGCGGCCCAATCGTGGGCACAAATGCACCGAGACACACAGAAACATATGGACGAACAGAATGCGCAGAGGCGCCCAGTACAGATACACAACGCAAGCAGACGGTCCCGTTTTCCCTCCTCCGGGAAAAAGTAGCCCTCTCCACCAGCAGCCCTCTGCGCTCCTCCCCCCACTCCAGGCCCCAGTTTCCCGTGAGGTCCCCGCTCCCTGCCTCTCCAGAACCCCTCGGCTTCAGTCACCCCTGATCCTGGCTGACTTGTCAGGTCTCTGTCTTCAGCACAGCCAAATTTCCTGAGCTTGGTTCGTTCATGCAGCGACTCTCTAACTCGCTCACCCATTCATTCATTCATTCCAGGAGGCACTGGACATTCCTGCTCTGGAATCTCACGCTCTATCCAGGGAAACAGACAAGTGTCAGGTGGTGACAGGTGTCCAAGAGACACAGGCAGCAGGAGAGTGGCGGGGTGCTGTTTAAATAGTGGTTGGGGGAGGCTGTCTAAGTGATGATATTTGAGTAGGGACCCCCGAAGGGAATGAAGAGCCGGCGCTCAGAGATGGGGGGCGGCATCCCGGGCAGAGGGACCAGCCGGGGCAAAGGGCACCAGCTGACAAGATTTCGCGTGGCTGCCACCTTCCCTGCTCCAGGCTCCCCCAGTGCTTGCTGGGAAGCCCCAGGGCCAGTGCGTTGGAGGAACATCGAGAAGGCCAGTGTGAGCCCAGGTGTGGCCCCTGCCCCATGCTGAGCACAGCATTGCCTCCCCCCCACACACCCAGCCACAGGTCGCATTGGCGCTGCCTCCTCCCCGGCCCCCGCCTTCCACATCCCTCCTTGTTTGATCAGTCCTGTCTCCTCTTCCACGGCCCAAGCCACTGTCCTCCCTCCTGAACAAGGGTGACAGTCCCTGTCTGGTCGCCCTCCCACCCCCTCCTCGGTCTCTTCCCTGCAGCCCATGACCATATCCTCCCGCCTGCTTACATACAACCTTCCGTGGCTGCCCTCTGCCATGGTCCCAAGTTCCAGCTCCCCCGCCTGGGGTCCAAGGGCTTTACCCTGATGTTACAGCTCAGGCTCGGGGGGGGCTACCACCTCTCCACACCCACCTCCACTTCCTACAAGCCTCCCAGGCGCCTGACAGGCACACAACTCTGTTACTCCTCCCTGGCAGTGCCCCACGCCTGGAGTCCATGTGGCCTGCGGTGACAGTTTGCACAGGGGCGTCCCTGACCACAGAGTCCAGGCCAGGAGCCTCCTCTGAGCCCCACGGTCCTCTGCGTCCCCCTTTCTGCAGCCCTGAGCTCCTGGAGTAGGTGGGCCTCTCCCAGGGTTGGGCTCCCCCAGGGATCTCCCGGAGCGGCCCTGAGCCCACAGCCGCGTTCACCCGCCCACTCACACCCCCCCTTGCTCCCTTCCGGACCCTCGCCCATGCAGACAGCAAGTCAAAAGGAGGGAATGTGTGTGGCATGGAAGGGGCCGGCTCCACCCTCTCACCTCCCTGGAGCCTGGGGGTCTGGAGGCCGGCTGGGTTTGTTCCGTGTGGCATTGCATGTGGGGAGAGGCTGGCGGCAGGTAAGGGGGACATGGAGGTTGGACTGTCTCCATCCTTCCTTCTGGAGAGCCTCCCAGGCCACATCCCCCACTCCCCAGGCCCCCGCACACCCCAGGAACCAGGGGGCTGAGCCAGCCCATCCCTGGAATCCTGAGAGCATTCCAGGCCTGTGCTGGGAGATTCGGGGATTTCTCACCGACAATGCCCACGGTTCTCTGAGAGGTTGGGACACTATGTGGAGGCTTGCAGCCCCTCAGGCATCCAGAAATCCTGGACCCTAGGCTCTGTTCTCTGGGACCCGTGTCACCTCCCTGGAGACCCTGTTCTCCAGCCCCTCAGGAAGCCAGGACCCAGGTCCCAAGCCCCTTGAGGCTTTGGGTCTAGATGGCATTTTTTTCTGCCCCATCTGGATGTTCTGGAGCTGGTTCCCAAGGGCAGCCAGAGGTCTCCCCCGCCCCCTGCTGGACACACCCGGTCACTGCACCCCACCGGGAGGAACACCACGGGGGCGGGGGGCGGGCTAGCCAGGAGGCCAGAGGCCCCACCCCCCTTCTGTTCCCTGCAGGGTGACTGTATCCCCTCCGGCCTCAGTTTCCTCATCTGTAAAGTGGGCTACACACAATTCTGCCCCATCTGGTGTTGCGGGCATAAAGCCTCCTGCACAAGGTCAGATAGAGAGAAGGACCACATTTTAAACTGGAGGACTGTTAGCACTGTTTCCTATAATTACATGATGCCCCCTGCCCCCGACAAAGGCCCTCAGAAGAAAACCCAAACTCCTTGGAGCTGCAAGACCTCAGTGCCCGACCCCTCCCCGCCTGCACGGCCCCCTTCCCTGGGCTCCAACTCACCCGCCCGCTTCCCCGGTTTCTGAGCGCTCTTGCATGTCCCGCCACCTCCGCAGGGGTCTGCTCTCTGTGGGCGGGAGGTGGCCCCGGCCCCTGGCGTCTCTGTTGCCCCTCTAATGATGTCTGCGACTTCCCAGTTTGTGTGGGGACATGTCTGCTTTGCTGGTACATCAGCTGGAGCACAAGCCGCAGGTGGGAACAGGCAGGCCTGTTGTCCGCACCGCGTCCCCAGCCCAGGGCTTAGGGTCCGTGCTTCCCAGGTGTCCTATCTGGACGAGAGTCCTGACTTGCGTGAGGTATGACCGCTACCTGGGTGGCTTTAAGCAACATACAGAGACCATCTTAACACGTCTGAAGGTCGTAAGTCTCACAGGGGTCTCACTGGGCTAAACCCAAGGGCTGCCGCCCTGCTGGGCGCTCCAGGGGGGAGTGCGACTCCTTGCTTCGCGTCCGCTTCTGGAGGAGCTCGGCCCGCCCGCGGCCCCCTCCTCCCTCCTCAACCGGCTCTGTGGCAGCTCCCCGGCCCGCTGGGACTCTGCTCCCTCCCTCACCCCTGCCTTTCTCTCTTTCCAGCCTCCCTACCTTCCTCTTGTGAAGAACCTCCGATTCCATCGCCACCCAGGATCACCTCCCACCTCCACATCGAAATGAAGGAATTTAATCCCACCTGCAAACACCCTGTTCCCATGGAAGGTCACATAGTCACAGGTTCCAGGGTGGGACGGGGACATCTCTCAGGGGCTGTTGTCACACCCCACATTCCTCTGAGAGGTAGATGCCCTTGGCATTGTTACTCCCACCGGATGGGGGTAAAAACTGAGGGGCAGAGTCAAGGCCACATGCCCCCCTCACCCAGAAGGAAGTGACCAACCATGAGCGCTTGACTCTGGGCTTTCTGTGCGCGTCCACCCAACTCACCCATTCGAGCCATCCCTGTCTCGGAGAGTGGGGGACACAGGAGTGGGGCGAGTCTGCGTGGGGGTGGGGAGTGGGGGCAGATGGGGAAGGGGCCTGCAAGGGCTAGAGGAGAATGTGTCCTGCCAGCTCTGGGGCTTCCCCGGACGCCGCAGCCAACCTGGTATGAGGCCTCGGGATCCCAGGGGGTTTCCTGGAATTGGGGGGGGGGGGGGAGGTTGGAAAAGACAGGCTACTCTGTTACAAGGCCATTTCCTTGGAAAGTGGGGTGACGGGTGGGGCTGCTGTGCAGGAGACCTGGCTGGGCTCCGAGGTCACCCCTGATTGGCTGACTCAGCCCCGGCGTGTGTAGTCATGTGGCCACTAGGGGGCTGTTGGGAAAAGGTCAGAGGGCAGCTGGAAGCCACCCCCGCACCCCCCACACCGCCACATCCCCCCCACACCCCGCTTCCCAGCGAGAGCCCCTGTGGCCTGTCCAAGACAGGCACCCCTTTCCCCCTCCCCGCACCCCCGCCTCCTCCTTCAGGCTAGAAATGCTGAGGATGCGAGATTGCTTTTCCAGAATGTCCCACCATGCGGGCTCACCTCCTTCTACCCCTGCTCACGGCCTGCTCCTATCCTTTCTAGACTGTGAGTGCCCAAAAGCTGGATGACAATTTCAGGCACACGGAAGAGTTGAGTGGAAGAATGAAAAAATCATCCTTAGATGCTCCAGTCAACCTATCACAAGTCTATTCATCCATCCACCCCTCAATCCAGTTTATTTTGTTATGCATTTCATAGTAAGTTGCAGGCGCTGCCCACTTCCCCCTAATACTCCAGCCCACAGAACCCAGACCGGAGTCTCCAGACTCTGTTGGCTTTCTTCTTACTTTTTCTCCTTGTGAGTAAAACAGCGTGAAATGCACGAACGCCAGGCGTGTTGCCTTTGAGCCCCGACAAACACATTCCACTGGCTGCTCCAAATTCTTCCCAAGGTAACAGAACACTTCCATCCAGAAAATTATTTCACGGCCCTTCCCAGGCAATCCCTGCCTCTGATCCCAGGCAACCATTGTTCCCACATTTTTTTCCAACATAGAGTAAATTTGCCTGTTCTAAAACTTCATATAAACGGGTTCATAGAATATCCCACTTTGTGGATAGCTCCTTCCACTCTGTCTAGGGTTTTTCAGTTTCCTCCATGTCCAGAGACCCTGCCCTCTTGTTTTCTGTTGGAATTCCGGTGCCTGGTGTATAATAGGCACTCAAGAAATATTTGTGGGTGAGAAAATGATGGCGCTGAATGAATGAATGAAATCACTCCTTTTCTCCATCTTCTCCTGCCAACCTCCTCCTTTGTCTTGGTGAGGGGGCTGTAATTCCAAATAGCAGAGACCCCCCCCAACTTCCTGCTTTTCCCAGCCCCACCATCTTATATTGCCATGAAAAAAAAACATGTATTATCAGGCACATGTTACCATCAGCTTCCTGCTTTCTCAGATTATCTACTTCAACTTCCAGCATCATTTCCTCCCCTCCTGCTCTTCTCTAGATAAAGCCTTCCCCTGGCTCTCGAACGGCTGAAGTCTCTCCACAGGTCAAAAAATATCCTCCCCCAAGCAGCTGGAGCCCCAAATATTGCTGAGCGCTGGGGTGCCAAATGGTGCAACCACTTTGGAAGTAGGTCCGGCAGTTTCTTTTAAACACTCACCTATGATCTGACCCACTCCCAGGGCTTTACCCGAGGGAAGTGAAAACTTTAATCCATAAAAAGATCTCAGCAAAAAATATCCGTGGCAGCATAATTCAAAGTAATTCACATTGGAAGCAACTCAAACATCCATCAACAGGTGAACAGATACACAAATTGTGGTCTAGATACCAAAGGGGAGAGGAATCAGTAATGAAAAGGAACTGGCTGTGGAGGCACACGGCAGCATGGGTGGATCTCAAAAACAGTATGCCTAGAGAAAGAATCCAGGCACTAAGACTACACACTGCCTGTTTCAGTTCCATCCCAGGAAAGACAAGTCAGTCAACAGCGGTGGAAAGCACATCAGATATGGCCCAGGGCAGGGGTGGGGAGGGAATTGTAGCAGGTGATGGACATGTGCTATATCTGCAATGCAGTGGTGACTACGTAGCTGTATATGTTTCTCAAAACTCGGAACTGTAAGCTTAAAGTGAGTGCATTAACATTTAAGAATATTTAATGGTGGTATACAATACACATAATGTATCATTTACATTTCACATTGTTGCACAACTAGTCTCCAGAATTTTTTATCTTGCAAAACTGAAAGTCTGTATGCATTAAACCACCCCTCGTTTCTCCCTCCCCCGAGCTCCTGGCACCCCCCACCCGCATCTACTTTCTGACCCTATGAATTACACTCCTCCAGGTAACCCCCTAAGTGGAATCAGACAGTGTTCGTCCTTTTGTGTCTGGCTTATGTCCCTGAGCACCGTGTGCTCACGGCTCATCCACGTTGTAGCAGGGGTCAGGGGGCCCTTTCCGTTCAAGGCTGAGTAATGTTCACTGTGCGCAGGGACCACGCTGTGTTTCCCCTTCATCTGCCAATAAGCTGTTGAGTTGCTTTCACCTCTTGGCTATTGTGAATAGTACATGGTTGTGCAAATACCTTTCTGAGACCCTGCTTTCAATTCTTTTGGATATATACCCCGAAATTCAATTGCTGGATCCTATGGGAATTCTTATTCTTCACTTTTTGAGGAACTGCCATCCTGTTTTCCACAGTGGCTGCACCATTTTCCATTCCCACTAGCAAATACAAGAGGGTTCCAATTTCTCCACATCCTTGCTGACATTTGTTACTTTCTGGGTTTTTTTTTTTTTGATAGACAGCATCCTAATGGGTGTGATAAATTGGTGCATCTGACTGTACATAAATTATACCTCAAAGCTGATTTTTTTTCACCTACCGGGAAACTCTCAAAGTTGATTTTAAGAACAATTTAAAAATAATAATTATATCTGGGACAAGAACAAACCAGGGCTATGTGAGATAGACACCTGTCCACCGTTGTTAAGGTAAGTGACAAGTGTGTGGGAGGGTGCAGTTGGACCCCAAGTCATGACCGCTCTGTTACGGTCGTTAAGATTTCATTGCAGGTGTTTCCAGTGGTTCTGGTTGAGCTGAGTTACTCCCACGGGGAAGGCTGTCTTCTCTGGGATGTATTTCCTGATCACCCTACCTAGTGGACACAGAACCTAGGTACCTGAGACAGAAGGGACCTGCCCCTCTGATCCCAGCATCCCCTCTCTCACCTGTCTCAGGCTGCCTCAATCTCCACAATAGAGTAACAGTGTCCTCAGGGCAAGGGGCCACCACAGCAGTATGTCCACACAGATCTTTCCCCAAGGGGTCACTCTTTCCTGCAATCTTCCATGGAACTTACCTCCCAGCTAGACCAGGATGGCAGGTAAAGTGGGGTAACGCCTGAGTCTGGCTCATTCCTGTGTCTCCAGTACCTACAGCCCTCCAGATCCACTGGAGGTTACTCACTGGGTTTGGGGGGGTGACACAGAGATAGGACGTCACTTGGGAGAAATTGGGGTCACTCCCAGGGATCACATCAGGGTCTCAGGGATAAATCTTAGAACAGCTAACCAGGAGCCAAGACTCATTTCTCAAACTTTTATTGATGCTTCCTAGGGCGGCCAGAACAACTCACAAAAACTCCTATCTTTGAGGCCTCCCAGTCTGGAGGAAAATGCAAGAAAATCAAACAGCTCCATATCTGAGTCGCCTGACTTTGGCTAGGGAGGGAGGTGAGGTCAGATCACAGTGTCCAGGAGCCGGGATTTTGGAGGCAGTGGAGGAGAGTTGATGTTCGCGTGGGAGGGGTTTGTGATGAGGTTGGAGCAGAGGTCCCAGGGCGCAGGGGCTGTGACCAGGCTGGGTTGGGCGGGTTGGTTTTCGGTACTAGTGGGGCGGGAGGGGCGGGGCCATGGCGGGGAGCCACTCAGGCGATAACACGCGCGGTGGCGGGCGTGGCCAGGGCACTGGGCGGGGTCAGCAGCTGCGCCTCTTCTCACAAATCCAATTATCCCTCTCGTTTCCGCACGGTGCATCGTTCCACATTCCCGTATGTAGCATCATGATGCAGTCCTCCTGCCCCCGAGAGTCATTGGGCTCCCCCAGGTTCCAGTGGCTGTAACGGTGTGGTGCAGGTGTGGCCGGGAGTCTGGGCTGAGAGTGGCCTGAGGTCCTCGCCCTTAAGGGGCTAGCCTGTTTATTGCACAGGTCTAACCTAGTCACCCTGAAGGTCCACGCTGAGCATGCACCTGCGTATAAGTTGCTAACCCCCAGAGTTGAGCCCTCAGCCAATTCCTGGGGTCTCCGCATCCCAACCGAGTGCCTGAGATCTGGCCAAAGCATTTCCCCTGGGCTCTGACCTGTCCTCCTCCCCAGGTCCCTTCCCTTACCTGAAGCTGAGGGTGACTCCGTCCACCCACTGGTAGCCCTGGACCCCGCGCCCGCGGCGCACGGCCCTCAGGCCCAGCCAGTAACCGTGGCCACGCGTGTTCTGACTCAGAAAGCCCTGGGGGGAAGAGGAGGAGCCCCTGAACCTGCGAGCCCACCTCCCGGGCCACGCCCCGCCGCCCGGCTGCGCACCTGCTCATCCAGGTCCCCTACAATCACTAGGTGCGCGCCCGCGCCCGCGCAGCTTTGCTGCGCCGCGTCCCATGTGGCCTGTGTCTTGGAGAACAGGTAGCAGGAGCCCTGGAAGGGCAGCCACGGCGTGGGGCACTGCTCACAGGAGCCTGCGTGGTGGCAAGAGTCAGAGGTGGATCGCTCCCCGGGGGAGCGGCGGAGAGGATGAGGGGCGGAGCCACAGAGATCCGGCCGGGGTCACAGCACCCGGCCCGGCGGATGAGGGCACCGCGAGGCTCTCGCGTAGGGTCCCCCGTCCCCGCCGCCCCTCCGTCCTGCTCACTGTTCCCCAGCCGCGCGGCCTCCAGCGCCCGGAGCAGCTCACTGCGGATGTTCTCGCGGTCCCTGCCCGCTTCAGCCAAGCCTTGGGTCACTGCGAGGTCAGGAGAGTCCAGATTAGAGCCGGGGTCAGGGTCAGGAGCACGTCATGGTTCGGTAAAGGTCGGCGCCCCTGTCCGTGGTCAGTCCCGTGCAGGAGTGGCCTCAGGGTCGAGGGCTCCTATGGCTGGGCTGTAGTCAAGGTCAGAGTCCAGCGGTCACGGTGAGGACGGGACATACGATCGGGAACAGAGGTCACAGGGGGCCAGGATGTGGTCACGCGGGACGGCGCGGTGAGGGGCCACGGGACGCGGCGGAGGCCCGCCCTCACCGCGGCCCCCGAGTTCCCTCAGCGCGTCCTGCTGCTGGATCAGCTTCGTCTGCGCCTCCGCCAGCTGGGCGCGCGCGGTCTGCAGCTGCGCCTGCGTCCCCGAGCCTGGGGCGGTGGGACGAGGACCGGGATGAGAGCGGGACCCTGAGGCCTGCCGGGCCCGCCCCCGCCCCCGCCCCCGCCCCGACCGCCGCCTCCTCCCAGCCCGGCCCCTTGCCCCCAGCCCGCGCGGCTCACAGCTGCTGTGGCAGGCTCGGACCTCCTCCTTCCAGGCCCCCAGCGCTGCTGTCTGCTTCGAGGCTGGAAAGACCCCCACGCACGCCAGGTCACCCTCGGGCACTCACGGGACATGCTTCCCCAATCCGGGGCCAGCCCGGGGACTGCGATGTCCCCGCCCACCCACTGCCCTGTCTCCGGGGTCCCAGACGGCCCCTCCCCGCACACCGTTCTGCGCGCACCGTTGGCCCTCAGCAGGTCCTGGCGGTCTAGCAGCGCCCCGCGCTCGGTGGAGGCTGTGGAGAGAGGAATCCTGCAGGCGCTGCCCTGGGACTACGAAACTCTCCCCTAGCCCAGGGGGTGCAGGGACTCCGTCTTGGGATGCACGGAGGGGACGGGCGGACTTACAGCACACAGGATATGCACACAAGTGGAGGGGAGACAAACGCACAGGGACTTGCACGCACATGCGAGTGTACACAGCCCAGAGTACACAAACTGTTCACGCGTTGACTGGTACCCCGTGGGGCTGAGGGAAGGCCTATGTCCCCAGGGAGGTCCCACACACCCTCCCTTCAGTACCTGCTCACTCACCCTTGGAAAATAGGACACTCAGAATGAGGGCCCACAGGACTGTGCTCACCACAACAGCCAGGACCAGGAAGAGGAGTCGCCGTCCCCAGCGTCCCCGGTGCCCTGAGACAACACAGACCGACTCCTACACCAGGACAGAGCCCTGGATGCACAGACTCAGAGAGGTTAAGCAATTTGCCTATGGTCACACAGCCCCTACGTGGCAGAGGTGGAATGTGAATACTGGTCTAGTTGGTTCTACAGCTGGTGGTGTCTCTCCTGCACCCACTATTTGAACGCCCCTCTTGGATTTTCCCTCCTTTCCCCCACAGGACCCCAAACCCCTAGCCAAAGAGGAACCCAAGGGGCCTAGCAAGGCAGTCCCATTGTCCATACCTCCATGGTCAAACATATCGTCCCATTTGCTGTACTCCGCAGTGTCCATGGTGAGCAGGCACCCAGCCCCGGGCCCAGGCAGAAATGTAACCCTCTCCCTTATCCCACCCCACCCACTTTTCTCTTCCTTCCTCCCCAGCTCCTCTGAGTCTCAATTCCTGGTTCCAGGGACCTCCTGACCAATCACAGAGCTGCGCCCTTTCTGGTCTGGGCTGGTCTGGGCTAGGGGTAAGGGTGGGCTAGGGGTAAGGGTGGGCTAGGGGTAAGGGTGCAGTGGGACGGGGGTAGGGTGGGGGAGTGTGTGTGTGTGTGTGTGTGTGTGTGTCACACACACACAATTCTAGCCTCCTTGGACTGGTCTCTGTAGCCCTATCTCCAGGCTGGTGCTGGAGGCATCACCTGGGGACTGCGCTCACCTCTTACAGGTCTGGAACTGGGCTTCCTGCTGAGAGGGACTTGCTGAACCCGCCAGAGTTCTGACCCCTGCTGCAGGTTTCTGAGAATGCCCTCCCGACTGGAACCCGCCAGCTCAGCTTCTCTCCTTAACTCCCCTGCAGGTGCCTGCCAGAGGCCGGGTGTGACCCTGACCTTCAATCCTCAGCCAGAAGGGAGAACACAGGTGTTTGTTGGGTGGTGGTCAGCTAAGGTCCTGGAATTGGGTGGGGGTGTATGTGTATATAGTTTCTAGAAGCTTTTGTTTTTCTCCTCTGTGCAAAAGGGGGATAGTGGCAGGGCATCCGTCCAGGGTTGCTGCAAATAAAGACAAGAGGTTTTAAATGACAAGGCCTGGCTCCATCCCCACGCACAAACCCCACTAAATGGTCGTTCATCCTTTCAACAAATATTGGACACCTACCATGTGCCAGGCATCATTCTAGGAACTGGGCATATACCAGTGCCTAAAATTAGCAAATCCCTTCCTTCCTGGAGTAAACATTCTAGTCGTGGGTAGAGAGAGACAGATAGCAAATAGCAAGCATAATGAAAAAGTAGGTTTTATAGCATAGTGGTTCTCAACATCTGGAGACACCTGTGTTGTCAGTTTGGGAGTGGGGGGGCTGCTGCTGGTGCTCAGAGACCAAGGAACAGCCTACAGTACACGGGACGCCCCCCGTGTGAACAATGCAGAGCGGGAGCCCTAATATCATATGTGAAGAAGCTGTAAGTCCATGAAACGAAAAAAATGAAAGGAAGCAAAAATCAGTTGGGATAAAAGGCGTGAGGCCCCAGGCAGTGGCCCCAAGTACCACCTGGCGGAAAAGCAGCGTTACATTGTTATCAATTACTGCCTCCGCGCCAGCCCCTCCTGGAGGGGCTTAAACACGCTACACCTTTCCAGATCCTCCCAGCAACCCTCAGAAGGGGCAAACTTTCTCCACATTCTAGTTAAAAATTGTACTGGATGCCCATCTTCCCACCTCGTTCCAGGGGAGAATGGGAGGGACAGCACATCGTAAAATAAAATGAAAAGACAAGCGAGCTAAAGAATAAATAAGAGGAAAACAAAGCCGAGGAAGGAAAGAACGGACTTCAAGGGCGGCGCACTGAACTCAGACTGAGGGGCCGAGCTCTTGATAAACGCAGCCCCTTGGTCTGTTGAGCAGGGTCAGGTGCCTGGAGGCGTGCAGAGAATGTTTTTCCGAGGAATCGCTCCCACCAGGCAGGTAGACCAGTCCTAGGAATGTTCCATAAACGCAACAGTTTTCTGCCCTTGGGCCAAGGTAGGCGGCTTCATGGCCTGGCCAGTCAGCAACGGGCGGCTTGCTTTCACTCACAGTCTACCTGTGGGATTGTGACAAATTACAAGCCCCTGTTGTTTCAAGCCAGCAGCTTGTCGGATGGGCCGTCACACTGCGAGAGTTGACTGCAACTGCCATAAACCCTGGCCGCGAGAAAGTGCAGCACTAACAGAGTTCAGGGGGAGCCAGAGGGGTCTGCTTTCTTCAGGTGTCCAGGAAGGCAGAGGGTGTGTCAAAGAACTTCCCAAGATGGAGGAGGAGGAGGAGAGAAAGCCTCTTTTTTCTGTCAACATCAAAATTCTTAGAAGCAGGACTCTCCTGTCCATTCGGGTCCCTCCAGGTGTTGATCTTCCCCGGTGATGCATCTGCCCCTCTGACTCCTCCCTCCTGGGTTTCTCTGGGGTACGTCACTCGGGTGGCCACGGCCTCCTCCGTATAGGTTTCGGGGACACCTGCTCTCGGGGTGTGTGAGCTGCTGTATACCAGGTACTTTTCTAGGCTCTGGAGATTCAGCAAGGGACAAGATTGGCACAAAAACTCCTGTTTTTAATGGAGAGTCTAGTCCTGTGGAAGGGAGGACAATTGGCAAAGGAAGACCTTTCCAGAAAGGCAACACTTCTCTGGAGAATGGTCTGACAGTTGCTCGGACAGCGAAATGCCGAATTACCCCCTGACCCAGCAAATCCTCACCCAGGTGTGTACCAAGAGACATGAAACCGTATGTCCCCACGAAAACTTGGGCATGAAGGTTCAGAGCTGCATGATTCGTAATCAGCAGGAAGTGGAACTGCATCAAATGTCCATCAGCTTGTGAGTGGAGAAATAAAAGGTGGGTAAGTTCATACAGTGAAGTATTATTTGGCCATAAAATGGAGGTCCTGATAACACGCTTCCCGGTGGATGAACCTTGAAAACTTTCTGCTAAGTAAAGGAACCAGACGCAACGGCCAAACGGTGTATGGCCTCATTTATATAAAACGTTCAGAGCGGACACAGCTATAGAGGCAGAGACTAGATTAGTGGCTGCCTACAGGTGGCAGTGACGGGGAACCAGGAGAGGGAAGCTTAAGGGGCCTGTGGTTTCTTTGTGGGATTATGACATCTTCTTACGCTGGTTGTAGAGATGGGTGCACACTTGTGTGAATATGGGTAAACCCCATATTTGGTCATATTCTTGGAAGGGCGAATTTCATGGTCTGTGAACTATATTTCAATAAAGCCAGAAAGGAGGGAGGGAAGAACAGAAAGCCGGTGAGATTCACAGCGCCGTGACCTTCATGTCATTTACACACACGCACAACCACACCAGGTATGTACATTCGTGCGTCACACACGCCGGAGGGGATGCCTCTGGTGTGGAGGGAGGAAGAAGACATTAAAAAGCACAATACTCAGAGGACAGTTCAGAGCCCAGGAAGGTTATTTTCCAAACTGGATGAGTCCCACGCCCCTTCCTGGAAGCCCATCTTGCCTCTGTCATCAGAAATGGAGCTTGTGACAACAGGCGCTGACCGCTGACTTAGCAGCAGGATTTCACCATAGGGCAGGACTTGCTGGGAGTCCACACTCTCCTTCTGGGGCTTGAGGGGACAACAGGACGCAGGGGGCGTGAGGATTCAGTGGAAGGAAACAAAAAAATAACCCCACACAGATTCCACGGGCTCATCGGAATATGTTCTTGTGAAAGACTAGATGGAGCAGCATGGAATACGTTTCAGGGGAGTCAGAGAAGGTTTTCTGGGAGACATAACATTGCAACTGTCAAGGGCATGCACGGGGTTGACAGAAAAAGGAAGGGTTTACCCAGGAAGGGGTTTCCAGGTGGGGTGCAGCGGAGATGAAACAGGAAGGGAGAAAGGAGAGTCTATTCCCCACCTGCCTGGAGCTGACCCGCCTTGGGAAGCCCTGGGGAGCTGTCCAGCCTGGTAAGGCCATCAGAAGGCCGCCCAACCCCCGACCCAGGCCCAGAATTAGCCGCAGGGGAAATAGCGAAGGGAGTTCCCAGGTGGGAGGCTGGCCACAGACCTGTAACCTCCAGTCCTGGCCCAGAACAAGGAAAGGGGATCCATTTCCAGGGGGCCAGAGGTGGGGAACACACGACCGGTGATTTTAAAGCAATGTGATGAATGTGGGAGGCACAGGGCCCTATGAGGACTGCGGGACGCATCTGACCCAGCTTGGGGGATCCGGGAGGGCTTCCTGGAGGAGGAGAGGCCTGGGAAAGAAGTCAGAATTATTCCAGAGGAGATGGCTGGATGAAAGCGTGTTCCCAACGTGATAGTAGCGGATGCAAAGATGGGGAGTGGTGGGACTCTTTGGAAAAGCTGAAGCGAATTCAGGAGCAGTGGTCTGGGGCTGGAGTATTAGCTGGGGCCAGATCATACAAGGACTTGAACAACGGGGACAAGGGTTTGGACTAGGGCGGGAAGAGGGCAGAAGTCCTAGGGTTCACCAAGCGGTTCCCTGGTGCTGACACTACCCTCATGGAGGTAGCGTGACATCCCGCAAGATCCGATCCCCCATCAGATGCTGGCTGCACACAGGGCACTCAGGCTGCCCACACTTCTGTCTGGCTGACTCCCAACTGGGGGGCACCCCTGACCCCCTCGAAGGCTCCGGAATTTGTCAGGCTGGCTCACGGAACTCAGAAAAATGCTTTCCACTTGGACAAAGTCCATATCTTTTGTTTATGGTACCACAGGAAGTAAGCGGGGCTGGGCAGGGCTGACCACAGCCCCCCACCGACCCCGAGAGGGGCTCTGACACCAGAATGATTCCCGCGCTGGGCCGACAGGGCCAGACCTTTGCCGCCTGCACCAGTGTAGGCTGTGCCAGAAAGGGGCATGACCTCGGGAGCGGTGGCTCGCCTCTGTGCCAGCTCCCATCCGTCATCGCTTGACCAGGGGCGTACTTGCAGCCTGATTCAGGATGCGCTCCAGCAAGCACGGAGGCCCTCTGTTGGGGGGCAGGTGATGGCAGATGGACATGGAGCAGACGGAAGCCATGCGCGGATGTGATAAAGCTCCAGGGGACATGGCAGTGGCACAGGGCAGATCAATGCAACACGTGCGCCCTGAGCGCATCTCACACACGTGGTCACTTTATTCAGCTCCAAGGACCAGGGTGCCCAGAACGACAGCCTCTGAGCCAAGGGGGAACCTCAAGGCATCACAGGAAGACGGAGCCGAGCACCCAGGCGATGGCATCTGAAGGGGAAGAGTCTGGAACTTCCGTCAAGATCTCAAGCCCCTCGGACCAGGAGAAGGGCCCTGGCGTGAATGCAGGTGAAGTTCTGCAGACGTGGCAGTGACGGGGCTGCAGCTTCTGGGCTCAAGAACAGAAACCAGCCTTCAGTCCCTGGGGGAGGAGGCAGTGGGCTTTGTGCAGATTCAGAACTTGCCAAGATCACAGACGGACTCATTCCAGCCCTCTCCCCTAAACTCAGCCCAGTCTC
Source organism: Phataginus tricuspis (assembly GCA_029783875.1). Taxonomy (NCBI): domain Eukaryota; kingdom Metazoa; phylum Chordata; class Mammalia; order Pholidota; family Manidae; genus Phataginus; species Phataginus tricuspis. The sequence continues at coordinate 2,800,810 of JAQQAC010023519.1, forward strand.
CTTCTCTGTTGCCGTTGGGATCTTCTTTGTTCCAAGAAGTCAGGAAGCTGCAAAGGCCGGCCTGTGAAAATGACAGTAAAGGCTCCTGCCCACAACCCCTGCCTCCTGACAGACCCTGGTGCCTCCCGTGGTGGCCCCCCTCCACCCCCCATGACATGTCATGCATCCCCTCTCTTGGGATCTGTGACTATAACAGTCTTTTCATTTATTTATTTTCTTTTTACTATTTATTTTATTTTAGTATCATTAACCTACAATTACATGAGCAATATTGTGATGATTATAACAGTCTTTTCAATGGCCACCCTGTCTGTCGAGCTCACTCCGTCTCAGATGGTCTCTGAATACACCACATTATCAAACACCCACCCAGTCTGCAAGCTCCTCCTGCAGCTCTGGGTGTGGCTCTGGGGGCACCTGCCATCCTGCCTGGATGTGGGCATGAGAAGACTGCCTTCCCCCACTCAGCCAAAGTCCCGAACTCTTAGGTCTAGGAGTCAGGAAGTCAGGGGGACCCCCAGGTAAAGCTCACAACAGGGTTTGAGAACCTCACCGAGATGGGACCAAGCAGTCCCTTCTCCTGAGATTTACCTGAACCACAGGGGTCAATCGTCCACCCAGTGCCACGGGCCTTCATATCACAGGTGTGAGAGTCCAGCTCAGGTTAAGCGGTGATTCTTGGAAGTCTGCTGACAAGGAAGTTCTGGTGGATGGAGAGGGGAAGTCAGTAGAGAGCTCTGACCCCCACCTCCTGGGTTCAGCATGTCCCCGGTCTCTTGGCAGGAAGTTTTTTCAGGCCCACCTTCAGCCTTCTAGTATCCCAGATCTGGAACCCTACAGGCGCTCAGGATGTCTGAGTGTCTCTCAAGTCTGTATCCTATAGCACACACCTTCCAACTTACAGGCGTACATGCGGAGTGGGCCTCCCGTCTAACGCACACTTGGGTTTTCCAGGGGCTGAGCATGTCTGAGTGAAGTTACTCATGACAGAGTTTAATGTGCTGGAAAAGGCAGAACCAGTCTTGAGAGCTGACACTCTGTCTCTGTCCATTCCACAATGATGGCTTGAAATGGGAATGTTTACACGAGGGAAGTTGGCAAACACTTCCATTCAGGGCTTACTCCCCCGACCCCAGCCACCGGAGAGCTAGTGGTTAAACATTCACCGCCCCTGAGGTTTGTTCACATCATATGCATGTCCCCAAACACTCACACGTGTTCAGACCTTGTTCGTATCTTCTCACACAGTGCCTGGCACCCCCGGATTCATACCCTTCTCCCACCAGATTTGCACATGGATTAAGCAGCCTCCCTTCCAGAAAATCCCCTCCGGTGATCTCATCTCCAGCTGGCCCGTGGCCAGAGGTGTGCCCCAAGGCAAGGCTGGGTCCCAGTAAATGTACCTGCGTCACACCACGTTTGATTACAAGGTGGGCCCCCACTTCCAGGCAGGCAGTGACAGAGTCATGCCAGTTCCCTTTGGAACCGGAGAAGAAGGAACCACCCCCGAGAGGCAGCAAAGGTGGGCTGTTGGGGGAGGCAGGCCGTGGCCGGGACTCAGCTCGGGGCACCCCACCCCGTGTCTGCCCACTGTCTGAGCCCACGGGTGTCAGGGTCTTGATTTGGCACCCTGCGGGGCCCATTCCCCTCTGCCGGCCCGAGACCCTCCCTCAGCCACAGGAGAACCCAGGAATCCAGCCTGGAGCCTGGCTTAGCGTAGTGCCCACTGTGTGCCTGGCCTGCTGGGAACACCAAGCACAGTCGTCCTCGTTCTGCGGTGTTCTCATTTCCCAGAAGAGGACACCGAGGTTCAGAGAGGAGCAGTGGTGACTAGCAGAGTCATGTGACCCCACAGACCCATCCAGCCCCTGGGACCTGGGGATCTTGGAGACTGTGCCAAGGAAAAAAAAGAAACAATTATTAACCACCTACTGTGTTCCGTGCCCGGCACTGGGCCCTCGAGGGCAGCATTTCTGAGAGTCGAGATCCTGGTTAATCCCACTTGATGATGAGGAAGACAGACACGTGGAGAAGGGCTGTACCCTGTGGGGGCCAGGAGTCCCCTCCCTCCTCCAGCTCCCCCTGCACCAGAGGTGGGAGAGCCGGTGGGCCGCTGACCAGGGAAACCCAGAGGGTCTCAAGTCCTTGGCTTTTGGCCCTCTCCCTCCTCCAGGAATGGACCCTCCCAAGGCTATGCCTGCAGCCAAAGCCCAGGTCTGGGAGCCCGAGACCCTAGGAAGAGAAGACGGGCAGTTCCAGCACACCTGTGTCCCTGCCTCAGCCCGTGCAAGGGAAAGCCTGCCCCAGCCCTACCTCCCCAGGCCCCAGGAATCTGTCGGTGCTCATGCCCGGCTCCCCACCTCCGGATCCTGTTCCACCTGAGAAGTTCTGGAAGCCAGATCTGTCAGAATCGAAGTCTCTGGGGGAATGTCCAATCCTGCTGGTTACAGCTTTTCCTCCTCTGAATGGGCAGAGCGTCGACTCAGAGCCTGGGCAAGCTGCGACCAGAGCCCAGAGCCCCAGGCAGCCTCGCCCAGGGGGCCCCGCTGCCATACCACGAGCCCCTCGGAGTCGTGCATGCCCATGACCTTGTCCAGGACTCCTGGGACCACAGCTTTTATTCCCACTCTGTGATGCGGAAGAGAAACAGACAACAGGCAGTGACCTGCCACTGGAAAAACTTAGAGGAGGAGGACAGACTTCTGACATGGAAGAGATGGACAGGGCCTTCCAGGAATCCCGGGGAGGCGGCTCGGGCGGCCTGGGGTCGGCAGCTAGGAGGGCTGGTCCCCTCGTGGCAGGGCGGCCTGTGGAATGTTCTTGGTGAAATCCATGGAAACCATAAGGAAAATAAAGATAGTTTGTTGTGTCGCCTCCACGTAGGGTTGTGGGGGACGGGCAGAGCCCCCGGTCTTCCTGGAACCCCCAGCCCCTCTGACTTCCACCCTCTGCTTTTCTTGGCTTATCGGTGGCATCATTTACAGTGATTCCTGGACTGCTTTTGGGAGTTGGGGCTGAATCATAAATGTTTGTTTGTTTAATGCCTACGATAGTTGGGCACCTTTCTAACTACTTTATATATGACTTCATTTAATCTTCCAACCCTGGAGTAGATAGTATGACCTCCACTTTACAGATAGGGGGGGAAGGAGGGACAGAGACAGGACCTCAGAGCTCCTGGGCCTCCATTCTTCTGGGGACAGGCCTCTGGGAGTCTCTCCGCAGAGTTGTCGCCGCCAAGGAGCGAGCGGGGGCACGGGTCCACCCATTTCTGCCAGCCGAGGGCTGTCCCCAGGAGCATCAGCTCCCTGCCTGGCTCTGTTGAGAACTGAGCACAATTCTGTGGCCAGAGAAACCCTCAGGGGGTGGCAGGAGCTGTGGGGAAACCACACGTGAGTCCAAGACAAAAGAAAACTGGTAAACTGGTGGTTTTTCAACCTGTTCCCTCCACTAACAGAACAAAAAACCCCACTGAAGTAAGTAGATGTACTGCAGTCACAGAAGAGGGCACCATTGAACTGAACGGCTCCTAAAACGTCCCATTCACAGAAAAAAAAAAACAAAATGAAAAAGAACTTAGTGAATCCAGAGGGACAGAGAAATGGCAAAAATTTAGACTTCCAGTCCAATACCTCCAAGTTCATTCTAGCCTTTTGCCTTTCCTCGTTTGTAACTTCTTTCTCCAACACAGAGAAACCTGGCTGTCATCATCCACAGTGCCTTTGCTAATAATGAAATAGCTTCAGAATTTCTAATTCATGCCTCTGTAAGAAACAATCATCCCATGGTTGCATGAAGCGCATCTCCTCATAGATTTTTCAAGAATCTATTGCACGTCCGCAAAGCTATCTTGCATCTGAGTTACCGCTGTGGCTACCAGGGTAGCCAGGGCTGGAGAAGTGAGTGCAAGGAGGTGACCGCTCACCCCGAAATGTCCCCGTCTGGAAATGACGCGGCCCGTCGAGTCTCAGCCCACCCACTCAGCAGGTGTGGTTCTGGCCCACCGTTCAGAATGAGTCACATGAACCCAACCTGAATTCGGTCCACGTCCCCTAGCAGCAGAGCCTGAGACAGGATTTCAATGCAAGAGGTGGATTTGTGGTGTCATCCTCAGAGCGCCAAGGAGGAAGAGGGGAAGTGGCACAGAGAAGGGACGGAAGCCATACGAAAGAGTGGGCGTCATGGAGAAGGTGGGCAGCTGACTGCGGCTGACCTCTGTGCTACCAGCGGGAAGGTCCTGCTGCGGCTGACCTCTGAAAGCTCATGTGCGACATGCCTCAGAGTTGTCTAAGTCAAGAGCAGAAAGGGGTGGGGTATCATCCATCAACTCCCATCAGTCACTGAGATTTATCCTATTTAGCATATGGAGAAATGCAATGCAATGAGGTGGGCAGAATAATATCCCCTGAAGGATGTCTGGGTCCTAATCTCCGGAAACTGGACACGCTGTGCTACTTGGAAAAGCAGGGATTAAGGCTGCCGACAGAAATAAGGCTACCGATGAGCTGACCGTAACATAGATTACACTGCACGGCCCACGGACCCAGTGGTAACCACAAGGGTCTTTAAAATGTGGGCCAAGGAAGCTGAAGAATTTTAGATCCATGAAATGCGAGAAAGACTCTGAAGACTGAGGGAGTCCCCAGGCTAGGAATGCAGGTGGCCTCTAGAAGCTGGGAAAGGCAAGAAGACGGATTCGCTCCTAAATCTCTGCTAAATCCCCTAGAATCTCCTAGAAGGCAGCCCTGATGCTGTCCGCCCAACGACACCCACACTGGACTCCCCACTCCCAGGGCTGGAAGATAATAAATCTGTGTTGTTTTGCAGCCACTAACTCTGTGGTCACTTGTTGCAGCATCAATAGGAAATGAAAACACGCAGCCAGAAAATAACGTTTCTTAAATAGTATATGAAGAAAATCATGAACCTTCCCTGCAGCTAATTTTCAAGGTCCCTGAGCAAATAATTGGTTCTTGAATGAATGGATAGATAGATAGAGAGGCATATTCCCGACCAAAATTACATACTGGCTCAAACCTGTATCTGGGAAATAAAATGCACGGTGATAGAGAAAAACATCTTGAAAGAAGGCAGTGTCCTAGTTTCCGTCACACATGTAATAAAACTATAGTAACTGGAACTAACTGGCAAAGATATAGATGGTAAATACACCGAAATGCATACAGCAATTTGTGACTTTATTAATGGGGTGTCATGGGGGGGACAGGGGGCTGAGACCACCAACGGAAGAAGAAAGGTGGTCTATAGACTATTGAGAAATGGCCCTTCCAGGAGAAAGGTGTTAGACTCTCTCTAAGGATTTCGAAGACCTTGGTTCAGGAGGATGGGAATTCGCCGAAGAGAAAACCCTAAGTGGGTAGGGCCGGGGGCCAGGATGAGGGGTGGGGTGGGGACGGTGGCCCTCAGAGCTCAGGGCAGGGTGTCGAGGGCTTCTTGCAGGCCCAGAAATTTTCTGTGCTACATTTATTGTCATTCCAGCCATTTTTGGTCAGCTCTCCGCAGTCTTCGTTGTCATGATTGTTGGGTTCCCCTTCCTGCCAGAAGCTGTGAAAACCGTCAAGGGGTGAGCCCCCCTGCCCAGAGCCCGCCCCCACCACCCTCTGAGGAACTGGTCCAAGGGCCAGCCAGAAGGTGCTGAGGAATTCAGAGGCAGGGTTTTCAAAGTGTGGGTTCAAGCGCCACCTTCACCAGAATCAGCTCTGGCCAAATAAGGATGCAGATTCCCGGGCCCCGGACGTAGACTTAGAGATTCAGATCCCCACCCGCATCCTGGGGTGGAGCCACGGCTGTGCACCTCCACCGAGGCCCTCGGGGGGTAATCTCCAGTCCCTGAGTCTGAGCAGCCCTGGTTCGGGGTGCGGGTCTTTTACCGGCCCACCCCTCCCGGGGCGTTTGCCTCTGGGAGGTCACCTGAGCAGGAGCGGGGTGTCGTCCACCCATTTCCAGGCCCCCTCGCTGTGGTGGTCACTAAGGCCAATCCAGATACGCTGGTTATTCCTAATATTCCAGACGGTCAGGAATTTCTGGGGTGGGGTGGGAGGGTATCAGGAGGAGGAACCCTGAATGCCACCCATCTAGGCCGTGTCTGCCCACCTTCCCATGGTGCCCTGCTCCCAGGGAAGTTGTTTGTGCCGTCCAGCCGACAGTCCCACTTAGGTCGTATGTGCCTGCGTGTGCGTGGGCATGCCACGGATGTGTTAATGTGCATCCACGTAGGCCACGGGGTAGCTGGTGTCTCGGTTCACAACAAAGTGCGGGGAGAGATTACGTATGATCTCGAGGGCACTCGCTCTGCCCTTACGTGGGCCCCACCCGTTCTGCTCTCACGTGACCTCCAGGTCCACATGGTTCCTCCTCCAGAAGGCCTTTCCTGACAGTGTCTCCCCACCCCAGCTGTCCACCGAGCCTCCAGCTCTCACAGGGCAGAGGGCGTTGGCAGAAGGCTTTCCGCTGACCAGTCGCAGAGCCCAGCCCCAGACGGGAACCTTGCCCAGCCCACCTGCTCCTCTGTAGTGTTGACAATCACCAGCTGGGCCTTCATGTCCTGACAGGCGGAGACGGAAGCTCTCCAGATGTTCTTGGTCTGGGAGAAGAAGTAGCAGTTTCCCTGGAAGAACTCCCAATTCCAGGGGCAGGGGCGGCACAGGCCAGCTGGGGAGGTGGGGAGGGGTTGGGGCCGGCACGCCGCTTGGCTCCCGCGCCCCCCAGTGCCTGCTTCAGACCTTAGGAACCCAGGGCTGTCCTCCTGTTCAGCTCTCAGCTCAGGCCCCGAGAACTCATGAGAAAGCTCCTCCTCAGACCGGCAGCCAGAGAAGGGGGGTTCCCAGCCCCACCTGCAACCCTGAACCTCCCCCCTGACCTGGGCATCTGGCCCTTACCGAGGGTGGCATTCATCCAGGTCAGCTGCTGGAGGATATCCTCAAAGCCTGACTGTCTCTGCTTCTGAGACACAACCGCTAGAAGAGGAAGCCTTCAACTATGAAGCACCTACTGTGTGCTTGGTGCAGAGAGAGCCCCGGAGAACGTTATCCATGCATTTCACTCCTGAGAGCCCATTATACAACTGAGGCTCAGAGAATGACTTGCCGGACATTGGCAGCCCCCAGGACCTCATGCAGGGGGTCCAGTCTCCTCCCCAGCTTCTGTTTCCCCTCCTTCCCCTCGTCCAAGATCATGCAGCCTTGGGACCCTCTCCCACCCCGGAACCTGCCGCCCAGCTTCTCACCCGAGCATTGGCTCCCCGGATGGTCCCACTTCTCTCTCTGCAGGGACTGTTGGACCCTGGAGACTATAACAGAGCAGAGAATTCCCCTTTCTGAGTGCTGGCTGTGGGCCTGACTCTGTGTCCAGTCCTGTTTCAAGGTCCCCGACAGTCTAAGCACCCCCAGGGAGGGAAATGAGCTGGTGTCACAGATAAGGAAACAGGCTCAGAGAGGGCTAGTCACCAGCTCATGGGCACACAGGAGGTGTCATGGAGCCCAAACGCCCCAGCCCCTGACTCACCTTGAACCAGAGTGGTCACCAGGAGCATGAAGAAGCCCAGGACGGTGAGAAGCAGCAGGAGGAGAGGCGCCCGGGTCAGACATCCTGCAGCACCGGCAGATGGGCGGAGCTGGGGGCTGGGGGCAGACCCTGCGCCACCCTGCCCAGCCTGGAGGGGGGCCTTCCCAGGTGCTGCTCCTGAACCGCCCGCCTCAGTACCTGGTAAGCTCCTGGAGCCCCAGAACGATCCGAGGCTTTTCTGCATGGATCTCCGGCCCGCAAATATCTCCTCTGAAAGGACAGAACACATCCGGCTGAGCTTGCAATCCTGCTGGACCCTGATGTCAGGCTGCGAGATGGAGGCCAGACCCACACTCCCCCCCAGGACCCTGGCCCCTGCCCTCCCCACCATCACCCCGGAGTCGGGGCCCGGGCTCACTGGAGCCATCTGGGTCCTCGGGGTCACACATCTCTGCCATGTTCCTCGGCTCTCTGCTCCTCTCTCCTCTCTGGACTACGGCCTTTATAACCCCCTGGAGTCCCTCCCACCGCCTCTCCTCGGCAGTCCATTCCTCCCCAGTTCAGGAGGAAGACCAGGAACATGATGGGGCTACCACTTCCTCTCAGAAAAGTTGAGGAGAGGAAGTGCCTGACACAAGGAGGAGAGCGGTCATTTAGGGTGGGCAGGAGCTGCATGTCCAACTCTGGGGCCAGAAGGCGCCCCTCCAGGCCCCCTCCAGGGCTGCGGCCTCCAGCCCCACGTCAGCACGTCCTTGGCTTCTTCCGCTGGGCCATGGAGCAGGGACCCCGCCTCCTACTGATCTGAGATTTCAGACAGGGCACAAGAAACCAGCACCAACGGCCTATTCTGATGACAGACACTCAGAAGTCCCAGCACTCAGCCCGTGCCCCACGGGTCTCGGTGCTGTGTTCTTCCTCGACACAAGTAATAAACCCCAATTTGTTCAGCCACAGGGGTGTACCTGGTGGTCTTCAGCTGGGGGGGCACTGACAATTCACACAATCACCCTACAAGAAAGGGGCAGAAAGAGAAATCAGAAAAACAGTTCCATTCACAATGGCATCAAAAAGAATAAAATACCTAGGAATAAACCTAACCAAGGAAGTGAAAGACCTGTACTCTGAAAACTACAAGACACTTCTAGGAGAAATTAAAGAGGACACTAACAAATGGAAATGCATCCCATGCTCTTGGCTAGGAAGAATCAATATTGTCAAAATGGCTATACTACCTAAAGCAATCTACAGATTCAACGCAATCCCTATCAAACTACCAACAGCTTTCTTCAATGAACTGGGACAAATAATTCTAAAATTCATATGGAACAAGAAAAGACCCCGAATAGCCAAAGCAATCCTGAGAAGGAGGAATAAGACAGGGGGAATTACCCTGCCTGACTTCAAACTCTACTACAAAGCCACAGTAATCAAGACAATTTGGTACTGGCACAAAAACAGACCCACAAACAGTGGAACAGGATAGAAAATCCAAACATTAACCCAAACATTTACAGTCAATTAATATTTGATAAAGGAGCCGTGGATATACAATGGGGAGAGGACAGCCTCTTCAGCAGCTGGTGTTGGAAAAACTGGACAACTACATGTAAGAGAATGAAACTGGACTACTGTCTAGCCCCATCCACAAAGGTAAACTCAAGGTGGATCAAAGACCTGAATGTAAGTCATGAAACCATAGAACTCTTAGAAAAAAACATAGGCAAAAATCTCTTGGACATAAACATGAGCGACTTCTTCATGAACATATCTCCCCGGGCAAGGGAAACAAAAGCAAAAATGAACAAATGGGACTATATCAAGTTGAAAAGCTTCTGTACAGCAAAGGACACCATCAGTAGAACAAAAAGACATCCTACAGTATGGGAGAATATATTCATAAATGACATATCCAATAAGGGGTTAACATCCAAAATATATAAAGAACTTATGCACCTCAACAAACAAAAAGCAAATAATCCAATTAAGAAATGGGCACAGGACATGAATAGACACTTCCCCAAAGAAGAAATTCAGATGGCCAACAGGCACATGAAAAGATGCTCCACATCGCTAATCATCAGAGAAATGCAGATTAAAACCACAATGAGATATCACCTCACACCAGTGAGGATGGCCAACATCCAAAACACAAACAACAACAAATGTTGGCGAGGATGTGGAGAAAAGGGAACCCTCCTACACTGCTGGTGGGAATGCAAATTAGTTCAACCATTGTGGAAAGCAGTATGGAGGTTCCTCAAAAAACTCAAAATGGAAATACCATTTGACCCAGGAATCCCACTCCTAGGAATTTACCCTAAGAATGCAGCAGCCCAGTTTCAAAAAGACAGATGCACCCCTATGTTTATTGCAGCACTATTTACAATAGCCAAGAAATGGAAGCAACCTAAGTGTCCATCAGTAGATGAATGGATTAAGAAGAGGTGGTACATATACACAATGGACTATTATTCAGCCATAAGAAGAAAACAAATCCTACCATTTGCAACAACATGGATGGAGTTAGAGGGTATTATGCTCATTGAAATAAGCCAAGCCGAAAAAGACAAGTATCAAATGATTTCACTCATATGTGGAGTATAAGAATAAAGAATAAAACTGAAGGAACAAAACAGCAGCAGACACAGAACCCAAGAACGGACTAATAGTTACCAAAGGGAAAGGGACTGGGGAGGATGGGTGGGAAGGGAGGGATAAGAGGGTAAAAGGGGCATTACGATTAGCAGACGTAAGGTGGGGGGGCACGGGGAGGACTGTACAACTTAGAGAAGACAAGTAGTGACTCTATAGCATCTCACTACACTGATGGACAGTGACTGTAATGGGGTTGATGGGGGGGACCTGATGAAGGGGGTAGTTTAATCACCATAATATTGCACATGTAATTGTAGATTAATGATGCCAAAATAAATTAAAAAAAATAATAACAGCAATGTAAAAATAAATTAATTAATTAAAATTGAAAAATTAAAAAAAAAGAAAAACAAGAAAGGGCAGTCATGGCGCAGAGGCCTGGCCTGGCGTTGGGGCACAGGCGGCTCGTGGCCACGGAGCCTGGCCTCCCCGATGCCGGTTGGGGCTCTGCAGAGCAGAGTGGTGACTGGGCCCGGGCCGCGGGTTGCGTAGGAGGCCCACGGTCCATTCGGCCTGCGGGTGGATGCGGCCGCGGAGGCGGTGATGGACACTCTAGAAGAAGAGAGCTTCACGCTGTCTCTCTTCCGCCTCTGATGCAGAATTTGATGCTGTGGGTGGATATTTAGAGGCATTATCTTGGATGATGAGTTCCAATTATTGCAGAGAAATTTGATGGACAAGTATTATCAGGAGTTTGAAGACACGGGAGAATAAACTCACTTACACACCCATTTTTTAATGAATATATCTCTTTGGTAGAGAAGTACATTGAAGGGCCCCTGCTGGAGCAGATTCCTGGCTTTAACATGGAGGTTTTCACCGCAACTTTATAGCACCATAAAGATGAAGTTGCTGGTGACATATTTGACATGCTGCTCACGTTCACAGATTTTCTGGCTTTTCAAGAAATGTTTCTGGACTATAGAGCAGAAAAAGAAGGCCGGGGGCTGGACTTAAGCAGTGGTTTAGTGGTGACTTCATTGCGCAATCATCTTCAATGCCAGCTTCCCAGAACAACCTGCGGCCCTAGGTCCCCCCTCCAGGCAAGGGGATCCTTTGGGGCTTTGCCAGCCCCATAGACTAGGAGAGGCTTTAGCTAATGACGACAGAATACACCTTGGAAAGACTGACTCTGCTCTGCAATTCTTCATTAATGTTAAGCATTGATGGATGCAAAAGAAAATTACCTGACCCTCCCTGGGACCTGTTTCTCCTGAAACACCTTCTGTGCTCAGTTACCCTGGTGCCCCTCCCCGAGTAGACCCCTCTTTCAGGGGCTTCTGCGTGAGGTTCCTCTGGAGCAAACCCAAGTCCAGCATTCCCCCTGCAGCGCCCCTTCCCCAGCTTACATGTTGGTGTGTCAGCATTTGGACAAACCCACCATTACCTACTGTCTCTGGCCCAGCAGGCTTTGCATGTCCTACCAGGTTTTTTGTGCACTCAAAGTTTGTTATATGCAAAAACCCCAGCCTCAATGGGGTTTTTGACTTGGAGTATTTATGAGGGTGTTCCTCAAGTCAGCTGTCCGTCTTGAGATTTCTGAAGTTCCTGCTGTCACAGCTACTCTTGGCTATAGGAATCAATGGAGAGAGTTGTCTTAGAAGCTACACATTCCTACTCTTACATTTGCAGTCCTTGTATCACTGTCTTCTGCTGGTCCTGAGGTAGCCCCACTGTTCCTAGAATTCTCCTTTAAGCATTTTTGAAAAAAAAAATTTTTATAGATGAATACTCCAGCTACCCTAGTGGATATAATCTTGGACTTCCATGATTACCCACTTAAAGATCAAAGTATTATATGCTGTATGCTTTTCAGTTGTCAGTGCTGTGAACACAGAAATGTGTGCTATGTCGGCCTTCCTATTTAACTGGGCACCAGTGAATATGTGTTATGCTGGAAGTAGACAGAAAGGCACCCTTTCCTGGTAGCATGTTAAGTGTTGGTGAAGATGTGCTAAAACTCTGTGTCCATGAGGTCATTAGTTTTCTGTTGGAGTGGGGGTGCTGCAGTGCCTCCCGGCAGAATCTTCCTCCCGAGATGGTGCTGCACCGGTTTAGCTCTGCTCACAGGAGAGAGCAGACAGCTCTACCGGCCCTCTGTCTGCTTTGACTTAGTACATCGGCGTAGTACAGTGTTTGACCAGAAAGTATGAATGTCACATCCCTAGAAAGAAGAAAAACTTAGTAGTTCAATTCCCACTGTGTACGTTAGTTTTTTGTTTTTTTTTTGGTAAGTAAAAATAACAATCTGTACTGACTTTTCACTTTTCTGGCTTAAAAGTATGAGCTCTCAGCTGTGCTTTTTTTGTTTTTTTTTTCATAATTTATTTTGGTATCATTAATATACAATTACATGTGCAATATTATGGTGATTAAACTACCCCCTTCATCAGGTCCCCCCACCAACCCCATTACAGTCACTGTCCATCAGCATAGTGAGATGCTATAGAGTCACTACTTGTCTTCTCTGAGTTGTACAGCCCTCCCTGTGCCTCCCCTACTTTACGTCTGCTAATCGTAATGCCCCTTTTACCCTCTTATCCCTCCCTTCCCACCCATCTTACCCAGTCCCTTTCCCTTTGGTAACTATTAGTCCGTTCTTGGGTTCTGTGAGTCTGCTGCTGTTTTGTTCCTTCAGTTTTTTTTTTTCTTTGTTCTTATACTCCACATATGAGTGAGATCATTTGATACTTGTCTTTTTCGGCTTGGCTTATTTCAGTGAGCATAATACCCTCCAGCTCCATCCATGTTGTTGCAAATGGTAGGATCTGTTTTTTTCTTATGGCTGCGTAATATTCCATTGTGTATATGTACCACATCTTCTTAATCCATTCATCTACTGATGGACACTTAGGTTGCTTCCATTTCTTGGCTATTGTAAATAGTGCTGCAATAAACATAGGGGTGCATCTGTCTTTTTGAAACTGGGCTGCTGCATTCTTGGGGTAAATTCCTAGGAGTGGGATTCCTGGGTCAAATGGTATTTCTATTTTGAGTTTTTTGAGGAACCTCCATACTGCTTTCCACAATGCTTGAACTAATTTGCATTCCCACCAGCAATGTAGGAGGGTTCCCCTCTCTCCACATCCTCGCCAACATTTGTTGTTGTTTGTGTTTTGGATGTTGGCCATCCTCACTGGTGTGAGGTGATATCTCATTGTGGTTTTAATCTGCATTTCTCTGATGATTAGCGATGTGGAGCATCTTTTCATGTGCCTGTTGGCCATCTGAATTTCTTCTTTAGAAAAGTGTCTATTCATGTCCTGTGCCCATTTCTTAATTGGGTGATTTGCTTTTTGTTTGTTGAGGTGTGTGAGTTCTTTTATATTTTGGATGTCAACCCCTTATCAGATACATCATTTATGAATATATTTTTCCATATTGTAGGATGTCTTTTTGTTCTACTGATGGTGTCCTTTGCTGTACAGAAGCTTTTCAACTTGATATAGTCCCATTTGTTCATTTTTGCTTTTGTTTCCCTTGCCCGGGGGGATATGTTCATGAAGAAGTCGCTCATGTTTATGTCCAAGAGATTTTTGCCTATGTTTTTTTCTAAGAGTTTTATGGTTTCATGACTTACATTCAGGTCTTTGATCCACCTTGAGTTTACCTTTGTGTATGGGGCTAGACAGTAGTCCAGTTTCATTCTCTTACATGCAGTTGTCCAGTTTTTCCAACACCAGCTGCTGAAGAGGCTGTCATCTCCCCATTGTATATCCAAGGCTCCTTTATCAAATATTAATTGACTGTAAATGTTTGGGTTAATGTTTGGATTTTCTATTCTGTTCCACTGGTCAGCTGTGTTTTTCTGTACTGATGTGGTGCTTCTTAAATACTTTTGTACCATGAAAAAAAAAAAAGGAAAAAGGGGCAGTTATTTTCCTGCTTTACAGATGAGGAAACTGAGAAACAGAGAGGGCAAGCAACTGCCTGCCATCACACAGCTCATAAGCAGTAGGGCTAGGAGCTGGACCCAGGCAAGGTGACCTCTGAGTCCTTGTCTAACCAGAACACTAAGCAATTACTCTTTTCCCCTTTGTAATTTCTAAGCATTTCATAGAGAGTCACTTTGAAACTATGTGTATCAAACTTTCATTTTATATATGTATGGACTCCTGGTTTCCAGTCTGATTCAATTGGTTATATACTGCTCTTTTTTAATTCAAAGTGAATATTTTATAGACAACATATAATAGGATCATCTTTTTTTTATCCATTCTGTCAATCTCTACCTTTTATTTGGAGAGTTGAATGCATTTATATTTAATGTAATTACTGATAAGGTATGGTTTATATCTGCCAATTTGCTATTTTTGTTAAGGTTATTTTATTTATGTCTTTCTTGTTCCTCAGTTCCCCCATTCCTACCTTCTTTTGTGTTAATTAGATATTGTCTAGTGTATCATTTTAATTATTTTATTTCTTTTACTGTATAGGTTTGAATTATTTTCTTAGTGGTTACCCTGGGGATTACTATCAACATTTTAATCTATAACAGATTAATACCAACTTAATTTTAATAGTGTACAAAACTTTGATTCTATATAGTTCATTTCTCTGTACCTTTGTGCCACTATCATCACAAATTACATCTTTATACATGTGTGTCTATCACTTTAGGTTTGTAATTGCATGATACAGTTGTCTTTTAAATCAGAATAAAAATTAGTTACAAACAAAAAATTATATTTACCTACATAGCTACCTTTACTGGTCTCTTTATTTCTTCATGTGGGCTTGGGATACTGTCTAGTGTTCCTTCATTTCATCCTGAGAGACTCCCTTCATCTCTTTTATTATGGTGAAATACACAGAAAATAAAATTTACCATTTAAACTCTATAGTTCAGTAGCACTTAGTACTTTCACAATGTTGTTGAATGTTGCGCTACCATCACTACTATCTAGCTCCAGAATATCTTCACCACCCCAAGAGGAAACCTTACACCCATTCAGTAGTCACTCCCCATTCCCAATCTCCCCACACCACAGAAACCACTAATCTACTTTATGTCTCAAGGGATTTGACTATTCTGTATATTTCATATAAATGGAATCATACAACACCCTTTTGTGTCTGGCTTCCTTCACTTAGCATAATCTCCTCAAAGTTCATCTATGTTGTGGTATATATCAGTACTTTCTTTCTTTCTATGGCTGAAAAGTGTGTTTTCCTGGTTATAGAATTCTTAGTTGATAAGGTTTTTTTCTTTCAGCATTTAGAATATCCTCCTGCCTTCTGACCCCTGTGGTTTCTGATGATGAGAAATAAGCTTTTAATCTTACTGAGGATCACTTGAACATGATGAAACCCTTTTCTCTTGTTATTTTCAAAATCCTTTGTCTTTGTCTTTCCACAGTTTGATGACTATGTGCCTAAGATGCGGATCTCTTTGAGTTTATCCTACTTGGAGTTTATTGAATACCTGGATGTGTGACCTAACACTTTCATCAGATTTTGGAAGTATTCAGCATTTGAAGAATTATTTCTTCAGATATTCTTTCTGCTCCTTTCCCCTCTCTTCTCTTTGACCCCCCCAATGCATACTTTGTTATACTTTTTGACGTCCCACAAGTCTCTGAGGTTCTATTAATTTTTCTTCATCTTTTTTTTTTTCCTGTTCCCCAGACTGGATAATCTCAGTGGAACTACTTTCAATTCTTGCTGATTCTTTCTTCTGCCTGTTCAAATCTACTGTTGGACCCTCTAGTGAAATTATCACTTCAGTTATTGTATTTTTTTTTTGACTCCAGAATTACTACATGGTTCCTTTTTATAATTTCTATCACTTTGCCCATATTCACTGTATGGTGACCTATTATTGTTCTCATAGTCTTCTTTTTTTTTTTTTTTTTTACAATTTATTTTATTTTAGTATCATTAACCTACAATTACATGAGCAATATTGTGATGATTAAACTACCCCCTTCATCAGGTCCCCCCCACCAACCCTATTACAGTCACTGTCCATCAGTGTAGTGAGATGAGAATCACTACTTGTCTTCTCTGAGCTGTACAGTCCCCCCCGTGCCCCCCCACCCTATGTCTGCCAATCGTAATGCCCCTTTTACCCTCTTATCCCTCCCTTCCCGCCCTTCTTCCCCAGTCCCTTTCCCTTTGGTAACTGTTAGTCCGTTCTTGGGTTCTGTGAGTCTGCTGCTGTTTTGTTCCTTCAGTTTTTTTTTTTTCTTTCTTCTTCTACTCCACATATGAGTGAGATCATTTGGTACTTGTCTTTTTTGGCCTGGCTTATTTCACTGAGCATAATACCCTCCAGCTCCATCCATGTTGTTGCAAATGGTAGGATTTGTTTTCTTCTTATGGCTGAATAATATTCCATTGTGTATATGTACCACCTCTTCTTTATCCATTCATCTACTGATGGACACTTAGGTTGCTTCCATTTCTTGGCTATTGTCTCATAGTCTTCTTTAGTTCATTACATATTATTTCTTTTAGCTCTTTGAACATATTTAAAACAGCTGATTTAAGGTCTTTGTCTAATAACTCCAACATCTGAGCTTTCTCAGAAACAGTTGCTATTCCCCGCTTTTTTCCCTGTGTATATATAGGTAATATGTTCATGTTTCTTTGTATCTCATATTTTTTGTTGAACACTGGACATTTTGAATACTATAATAAGGCATATATGGAAATCAGATTCCCCCTCCTCCTAAATATTTGTTGTCTTTGCTGTTTGCTGGGGTTGTGTTTTCTTTGCTTAATAACCTTTATGATCTATTTCTGTGAAATCTATATTCTTTTTCATATTTGGCCACTAAAATATCTACTCAGCTTTGAATAGAAAGAAATTTCTTCGAATGGCTGAAACTAAAAGGCCAAGGATCTCTGTGGGCTCAGACATGACTTCAACACTGCCAGGAAATTTGCCCCTCTGTGTTAGCCTTTACTGCCTGCTTTCAAAGAGCTTCGGAATCAGCCAGAAGCGAGAGTTCAGGGCCTTTCAGATCTCTCCTGGGGATGCCCACAGCACTACATGTGCATGTGGACTTCCGGATTCCCAGGAATACGCCGGAACTTTTCAAAGCCCATAAGGACCTCTCATTCCTTAAATTCCCCTTTTAAGATTTTTGGTTAGGCTATCATGTGGCCCAACTGTTATCCATTGCTTCAGGCAGCTGTGATGTTAAAACGTTTGACAAGTATATTTAGAGGAGAGGCTTTCAGCAATGGTCAGGTTCAAGTGAGTTCAATTAAAGACAAGACTTTGGAGTGAGGTCTTCCAGGGAACCACTAGACAGGTCAAATAATGACCCCTCCTTGGCAATGAGGTTTTTAAAAAGTTTCAGCTGTGTTCTTCTCCCTCTAGAACTCAGAAAATGGACTATTTTTCAAGACTACTTCTGAGCTGGACAGTGGGGACTGGGACGAGGGTAAGTTAAAATTCCACCAAGCTTGCTATTCTTGACTGTGATTCATCCATTTTTCTTGACTAAATCTTCCCTGAATTACTGTAAGCTTTGGTTGATTTCCAGAGTTCTCAGAATGCTGATTCTGACAGATTTTGCGGTTTATTCCATTGCTTTTCTGGAAGGCCAAAACCTACTCTGCCACTTTTGCTGATGCTCCCTTTTTTTCCCCCATTTTTTTATACTTAAATTATCTTTGACTTAAACCAGTGGAAGCCTTTCATGCAGGCTTCCGTGTCTTTGTGACACATGCCCCTCATGCTTTTGCTGATCTGTCTTCCTTCCTGTTGGTTCGAAACCTCAGGAATTTCCCAGGTGAAATCTGAAACTGGCCTCTGCACCCAGAGGGCAGGGAGAAAACAAAGAGACATACGAGTCCAGTGTGGTGCATGGCAGCTTTAAGAGGTAAGGTTTACATACAAGGCTTGTCTTAGGTGGCCAGAAGATGAGTAGATCTCTGCACCTGCCGAAACATCTTAAAAATTTATATAGAGGACTTACTGGGGTTCAGTCATGCATACTATCCTCTCAACGACAAAGTACTTCCTTGAGACTGGGTCCTTGAAAACTGCTCCCACTCTAGGAATGAGGGGGCAGAACATACATTTCAAGGACAGGGGAGAGGGTCAGGAGACTCCAATTGCCAAGTCCAGCCATGGGCCAGTGAGAAGTCATCCTTTCCATTAATCTCCTTCAATACTTCCTTTCTGGTCTAACTAGATGTTCAGGATTCCCCCTGTCTCAACTTCTGGAATCACCCATTTCCCACGGAGCCCCGGTTGCATTATTACCAGGGTATCACTGGTCCCGGGATTTCTCAGTAGATAGATGGGAACACACACACACACACACACACACACACACACACACATAATTCTCTATATATTTTGAAAATCATGAGTTTACACCAACATCTACAATTAAATACAATAATGGCTCATTCTAGTTTTCTCTCTACTCATCTTTGTAACACCCTTCTCTGAGAGTGGGAAACCTGGTTCCCGTTATCCCAAATTTATTTATTTGTTTATTGCATCCATCGCCCCATCCCCATCTAGAACCCTTCTCCCTCTTCCACCACCATCTCCTATCCTGTGTGGATGCCTTTCTTAACTATGCTTGGACACTAACCCCCCCCCAGCCAGGCAGACAGACCCTGGTGTTGCTGTGTTTCCTACCACACTTGGGCTCTGACATGCCACACCCGGCCGACCCTCCACAGGGATGCTGTCCTCAGCGGATTTGGACTCCAAGACGTTGTGGCCACCATTCAAACATTTACTCTTGCCATCCAGGAACTGGCTGAGGTACTCTGTTTCCTTGAACACCTCTCCATCCATGCAAGCCCACCCACACCCAGAGCTAGTGTCCGCCTGCTGTCTGGTATGGAAGCCGCCACCCCTGTCAGTTCACCTATGAAGGGCTCATTCTGTCTCTGAAATCCAGGTCGTCAAGGCTTCCTTGCACTTACACCCTTATGGGCCCTTATTGAAAAGTATGCATTATTCTAGTTGTCACCATGAAAGCAGGGGTCCTCTGAGTCCTTGTGTTCTCTAACCAGAAGTAGAAATCCTACCAGCATTCCTTGAGCACTTATTTTGTGCTAAATGCCCTTTGGACATGATCTCGGTGAATCCCTATAATACAGATACTATTGTTCCCGTTTTTCTTAGGAGCCAACAGAGGCTCAGAGATTACTTCACTTCATAAATGCTGAAGCTGGGGGTCACGCCAGAAAAGCGTATCATTTCTATGGGCCTCTGTGTCCCCAACTCAAAATGGCTCAAAAAAAGAGAGGGAGGACGTTTGATGTGATGCCTCTTATATTTGGGGAGCCTAAGGGAGAGAAGAGGGGCTGGATTCATGCGCAGAATTTGTCTACTAGCTGTCTCCCCGAGGACGTGACCTTCTGGACCAAGGGCTGGTAAACATTTTCCGGAAAGGGCCAGTTAGCAAATACTTAATGACCTTGAGAGTCATACGCCCTCTGTCTCAACAACTCGACTCTGCCACTGTAACGTGTAAACACCACAGACAGCGTGTGAGTGAATGGGAGGGTCTGTGTTTCACTAAACTTTATAAAAACAGCTGGGGGCTGGCTGTTCAGACGGAGGAGGCGGGGTCTATTTTCTTCACTGCACTATCCCCACTGTCAAGGTCACTTGCCCAGCACAGAGTAGCTACACCATCAGTGTTTGTTAAGTGTACGAGTAAATGAATTATGGTGCCTGTGTGTTCTTGAAGCAGAAACACCACCAGAATGGCTGGTCCTGGTGGACAGGTTGAACAGAGCATAGGAGATTCAAGCTGGGAACATACTGCAGGGTGTTTGGAGGGGTTTGTGTTCCTTAAAGAAAGGGATAGGGAAACAAGTCTTACTTTGTTTATAAATAAAAATCTGTTTGGGGCTAACAGGCCTGTCGTTTCTCGTGACAGCCCTGTGAGGTGGGTTTGGACTGTAACTGAATGTTTGTGTCCTGCCAGAACTGAGGATTAATGTTGAGACTTAATCCTCAGGGTGATGGTCTTTGGAGCCGAGGCATCCGGGAGGTGATTAGATCATGAATGGGGTTAGTGCCCTTATGAAAGAGACCCCAGAGATCTCCACTACCTCTGCCACCGTGTGAGGACACAGAGACGGCTGTCTCTGGACCAGGAAATGGATTCTCACCACGCAAGGAATGCGTCGGTTCCTCGATCTTGGACTTCCAGCTTCCAAAACTGTAAAAATAAACGGTGATTGTTGAAGCCAGCCAGTCTATGGTATTTTGTTACAGCGACTGGAGCAGACAAGACAGTTTGTGTCCCCATTTCACGTAGGGGGGCAACTGAGACTCAGAGAGTTGAGGCCTGCTCATGCCACACAGCTGGAGGCAGAGCTGGGGTTCAAAGCCAGGTCTGTCCTGTTTGGCACGTCCTTCATGCCCCACCGGACTTCCTGAGGAGGTGGTCACTTTCCCAACTCTGGACACGCATCGTCAGAGCCACAACGGCAGCCCCTTGGCCAGACAAGATACTCTCTTGTGGGTGGGCTATTCTACCACATTCATTATTAGCTCTGTTGCTTGACATTCAATGACTCCTAAGTGGATCCTGGACAAGCCATTTCATTTTCCCTCCTAGGGCTCTAGAATCCTGCTGAAGCACTTTGAGTTCCTCTTGGAAGTCACACCCTTTCACTTCCTGATCTTCGCCCATGCTGAAAACGCCCCTTCTTCCATCACTGGTTCGCTCTCTGCTCAAACAATCCACCCTTCAGGATGGAACCTCCTGGAAGCTCTCCAGTGAGTTCCACGATCCACCAAGCACTTCTCCAGTTCTCAGCTGACACCCACTGCATGTCCTACAAGCTTAACTCAGTTCTGACATGATCGACCTGCAGATAGCGGCAGATCTGTTTTTTAAAAAAGTCAAAGGAGTACATTTTGAAGATCTTATGGGGCTTTATTCAGTGACTCATGAATCAGGCAGCCATGCTACCTCGCAGATAGAAAGGAGCTCTGAAGAGCTAGCTGCACAGGGCAAGAGATTTTAAAGGCAGAAGGGAGCAGAGTAAGGAAAGTGTCCTAGGCCAAAAAGGTCAAGGTCGCTGTGCCTGTGTGGGATGGCAGGGGTCTACCAGGCGGACTGCCTACCTAGCGCTGACCAGCTGATTCCTGATTTAAGAATCCACTGCTGGGAGAGCAGAAACTGTAATTAAGTCTTGCTTTGGAGAATGAGGCTTAGTATGAGTGACGACATTTCGGACCTGTTGTCTTATTTTTTAACAGGTCACAGAGGTCTGTCCTATAAGATCCCACAAGACTGTCCCCAACTTCACACACCAATTTCAGGTCCAGGTCACCCGTACTTTTGACCTATTAGCTCTGAATCAGGGGTTCCCATGATACCTTCATGGGGTCTGATAATTTGTTAGAATAACTCATAAAACCCTGGTGAGATAGGAAAGCAGCAGGGCTTAACTCCTGCCCTGTTAGAGTAGCGTGGGCCCCCGGAAAAGGACAAAGTCTTCGAAAACAGGGCACTTGGAATTGAAACAATGTAACAATTTATTCCCCATCGGGACCCAGTGGTATAGAACAGCTCACGGCTCATAGTCACGTAGGCCCATTAGCTTACAATAAAGTATCCAGGAAACCTTCACACACATAGGTTAAAATATAACTGGCATTCTGGCTGACTCTATAGCAAACTCCCGCTCCAGCAAGCCTAAGACCCTAGACACCAAGACCCCAAGCCGCAACCTTCCGCTCCCTGCACCTGCGGGGAGTTCCGTACTTTCTCTTATCCTGCATAAAGCTCTCTCTCTCTGTAAGTGAATAAAAACTCTGTAAATCTTCTGCTTTGTCCGTTCACGAAGTTCATTCTTCAACCCTGCGAACAAGAACCCCGGCATCACCGGGAAACATTTATTGGCATTTACCAGTTTTCTTATAAAGGATGTAGATGCGCAGCCAGATGGAGGGGTCTGGAAGGGTCCGAGCACAAGAGCCTCTGTCCCCCTGGATCGGAGGTGTGCCACCCCAAATGCTTCACCAACCAGGATGGTCATCAAATCTTGTGGGTCAAGAGTTTTTGTAGAGCTTTATCTCCAGCCCCCAAAGCCGCAGCCTCCAATCACTTAGGTCTTTCTGGAGACCAGACTCATCCCGAGGCAAATTAGGGTCCCCCCCCCCACCCTGCCCCTGTCACCTCATTAGCATAAACTCGAGTGTGATCAAAAGGGCCCTTTATGAATAATAAAAGGTAGTGCTAACTCTCAGGAAGTTACAAGGAGTTTAGGAGCTCTGAGCCAGGAACCAGACACAAAACCCAAATATATTTCTTATTACATCCCAGAAGCCATCCTGGATTCCTCCCAGGCTGTGCCAAGGGCCTCTTCCCTGCTCTCCCGACCGCTTCTCCACATACCTGCAGGAACCCCAGGCCTCCTGACCTGCCTCCCTCTCCAGTCTGTGAGGTCCACATGGGGAGACTCGCTCAAAATAGGTATTCAACAAGTGTCTAGCGAAAAACTGAAGTGAGTGAGCAGATGTTAGCTCACTCCCCTGCTCAGTTCAGCTTCTGCACGGACACACGCGGCTGCCCAGTCCTACGTCCCCACCGGTTTTCTCAACTGTCTCTTGCACTGACAGATCTCATCATCTTTTAACGCCACTTCCCCCAGGAAGCCTTCCTTCCATCCCCACTTGGAGCCCCTTCCCAAACTAGTTGGGCTACAGAGGCTCTATCACACCCTGTAAGCTCTGATTGACAGCCGGAAGTTTTCCCCAACGATCCGCCCCAGATCAGAACCCACTTAACCTCCGCCAGGCTCAGACAAGTGCCACCTGAGGCTTTCGAGCCATCATTCTCCCCTAGTTTAAAATGTGGGCCAGGCTAGGCTGACCTCGCAGAAACTTTCCCGCAACGTAATTCTGGTATCTCAGCTAACAACCACACACCAGGAGAAGACCACGGGGTATGAAGGCAGGAGGGGTCAGGGCACCGGGAACCTGCTGGTTTCCCACCAGGCTGAATAACGCCATCTAGTGGTCAAGGCGGCTTCAAACACCTTTGCAGGGGCTGCGTCCTCTGCCTGGCATGCCGCCCTTCCTCCATGATGTTCTTGAGAGTGACATCACAGTCCTCCGGGTCTGCTTATTTTCCTCACGTTGAGAGCCCTTCGTGGGCACTGCTGCCCTTGAGAGCTCCGAGAAGGCTGTGCCCCTCCGCAGCCGTTCTGCCCTGCAGTAAAGCTGGCTCCTGGCTGGGCGGCTGCTTCAGCCCCAAAGGCTCCATTCCTGGTGAAGCAGATGAACTGTGCCTCACATCTTGGAACAGAGAGACTTCCAAGAACATAGGCATGCTTCTCCCACCTTTGGGGAAACCCTCCTCTGTCCTCTACTGTCACCAGACTTCCTGAAAATGGGTTTTCCTCACTCTTGCCTTCCCCTCTCTCTTACCTCTTCTTGGCCGCCCCGCCTCCCTGGAAGTTGGCATAATGCTCAGTGACAGAAGCCAGACACAAAGGGACAGATCCTGCCTGATCCCCCTCCTAGGAGGTCCCTAGAGGAGCTACATCCATAGAGACAGAAAGTGGATGGTGGGGCCAGGGGCTGGGGCGGGATTGGGGAGGGAGTGTTTCATGGGGACAGAGTTTATATATGGGAATGATGAAAAAGTTTTGAAACTAGTTAGCAGTGAAGGTTGCACAGCCTTGTGAATGTACTTAATGTCACTGAATTGTACACTTAAAATTGCAAGTGTTGGCTGGTAGCTAGATGTAGTCATCAAATTAAATATATTCATGTAGTCCAAAGAAGAATTTGTTTGTCCAGAGGATTAATCTTCTGGAGGTGAATTTCGATCAGAGATAGTTTATAGTGTTCTACCTCCTTCTTTTCAGATAGCTAAAATGAGATTCAGTGTGGTATTCTTTATTGATTCCCATCTGTGAAACTGATAATCCGGCAACGGCAAGGGCAGATTACTTGACCTTTTTGTGCCTCAGTTTCCTCATTTATCAATTGGAGATTATGATGGTACCTGCCTCAGAGGTTTGATATGAAGATTAAGTAAGTTAATGTTCGGGTGCTGAGAACAGGATCTGGCCCATTGTAAGCATGTGCCAGCCATGACCACCAACTATTTATTCTAGTAACATTGGTACAGACTGACGATCTGTTCTCATGCGTAATATATTTATCTTTTTTGCTTACTTACTGTTCTCTGAAATGAGGAGGAACAACTCTGGATTAGGAGTAAGGAATAATGGGTTTGACTCCCAAACCTGCCAGTAGTTTATTGGTGGCCTTGAGTGAGCTGGGCCTCAGCTTGTCATTTACAGAATCTACGTGGCTGGATCCCAGCTTTATAATACATAAGAATCATGTGAGGTGCTTGGGCGAAAGTGTAGATTTCTCGGCCTCTCATCAAACATCTTGATTCTGGAAGCCTGGGGATACGCCACAATGAAGGACATTTTTAATAAGCTCATAAGTGCATCAGATGCCGGTGGTCCACGGACCACACACTGGGATACATTGGATCAGATGACCTCTCATTTCTCCCTATTTAGTAGTCAAATGTAGACAACTGTGATTCAAAGTCATAAACAAAATTATTTCTCTGGAGGTTTAAATATCTTATAAATGTCCTATAAAATGCATGAAAGCTCATTTCAAAACCTGTGTTAAGTCTACATTATGAATGCTTCTGGTTGTTTTAAAAAAATGGCAAGTTTTGGGTTACATACATTTTATCACAATTAAAATTTTTCGAAAAAAAAAAAGAAAGAGGGCAGAAGCTACCATACCTCTAAAAGCCTAGGCTCAGACCTAGCCCGTCATCACTTCTGGTTGGTCAGAACCAGTGTCCAAGTCAACTGAAATTCAAGTCCTGCCTCGTCATAGAAGCGAAATATATTAGGGCTTTTCTTCCCTCTAGGAGACAACCTACAAGGTCTAAGCTCACATTAATCAATATTCATTACAAATTTTGAATCCAAAGTTGAACTCAGAAAAAAATTTTGTTTGTATTCAAATTGGTTACCAGCTAAATACTGAGAAAAGAGCCTTTTATAAAGTTAAATATGCAAAATTCGACTTTGAGGAAACAATAACCATGCGAAACACAGACACACACACACACACACACACACTCCACAGTGGTAGAATTGACCATTGGTCAACGTTGGACAGAAAGAGCCCAATTCATGAATCAAATGTTTCCAAAACGCACACAGCAAAAATGTTCCTGAGAAAAATAATTTCCATCCAGTAAAAATGAAGTTTGAAAAAAAAAATCTGGGAACAGTTTCCCTGCACTGAATAGGAAAGTGATCCAGGAATCTAATTGGCTAAATGTGGTTCATGATTCAAAAGTCTTTTCCAACAGAAATGTGTTGGTTTTTTTTCCCACTATGCTTATAAAAATGGAATCAAAGTGCCAGAATAAAACCATCCTCTATGTGAAATTGGTAGCGTGAGGAAGAGACCGTCCATCGTCCTGTGCATCTTCCCCGTGCTTGACTTTACTTCCCAGACACTAGGGTCTTCTTAGTTCCTAAGCAATCTGGTCCTTCTGTCTCTCACATCCTACCTACCAGTCCAAGGAGCTGCGCTGTTCCTCAGAAGCTGTGGCTCACACATACTGTCCTTTCCTGAGGGGAATCACTAGTGGGGACAACCTCTGGATATTGGGGCGAACCCCAAGACTTTGGACCTTGCTTATGATGGCTCCTGAGTCCCCCACACGGAGGGAGGACAGGCAGCCAGCTCAGGGCTGGTCCTTTCTGCTTACTCGGCCCGCAACACTTCCTACTGTCCCGACTTAACACCCTGCATCCCACGTCTAACCACATCCACGGGGGCCTAAGGCCCCCTCCCAGGCCCACCCGGGAATCAGGGGACAACGTCAAATTCACTTCAGCTTCACACTGCACATCCAGTCACCTTGTGACTGTCGGGACTAGGAAATGCCAGGCATACAAGATGATTTTAAAAAGAGGGAGATAAAGATCTGTTCTTAAAAAAAAAAAGATGGAGGGGGGGAATATAGGCAGGGGAGAGACAGAATTAATTAGATTTATTTTTACCACCGGGATTTTAGAAATATGTTTTGGGGACTTTCTTACCAGTTCCAGGATTTTAATAGATGCAATGTAGATAGTAAGAGAGAGGGAATAGTACAGAGGCAGAGAGAGAGTATAGATAACAGCAAAGAGATGCAGACAGATTCAGAGCCATGCGAAGAGAGAGATGGACAGGCAGAGGCAGGGAGTGGTCAGATGTCAGTGATGGCTCCCAAAACCAGACAGAACCCCCAACTATTTAGAAGGCTGAGATCTCAGACCTTGGAAGGTCCTGACACTCTGGGTCCCAGCCATTTTTGTCTCCCTATTTTCAGCCCCTATTCTGAACTTACCGCATCACCCTCTCTCCTCTGGCTGGGTGGTCCCTTCCAGGGCCCATCCCTTCCTCTCGGGTGGAAACGTGTCCTTTTCGCCAAGTCTTGCCCACTGTCCCTACATTTCCCATCCTAACCGGAGTGACCCACCCCCCCCACCATTCCATTCCCTATTAAAAGAGTCTTGGGCCCACCTTCATTTATTCATTCATCCGTTAGATATTTACAACAAGTTCCCATGTCCCGGGCCATTGCTCAGCAACGCTGGAGACCCTGGGAGACCTGACTTAGGCCCTGTACACCCCCGACCCTCGCCCCCATCAGTCTGGGGAGGTGGGGGATGGGGGGGCTGTGTAAACAGTGATAACACCTTCCGATCAGAGCTTTGATAGGGGAGCGTCAGTCACAGTGAGCCTCAGAGAAGATACTTAACTAGGCCTAGACTAAGGCAGGGCATGGGCTGGGGTCTTCGGTAGGACTCTCATCCCCAACAACCCCAATCCCAGCACAGTGGGGCTCCAAAAGGAAGCGGTATCACCACCTAGTCCTCAGCCTTAGGGAATTCTGGCAACGCCCGTTCCCAGCCCCAACCAATTAGCCTCTCCCTTATCTGTCCCCGCCCCCTCGGCGGTCCAGGCCACGCCCCTCTGTCCCTCCCCTATTTCATTCAAGGCAGGCCTCAAGCTCCACCGCCCCGGAGGCCCGACTCACCAATTTCATAACCCCATTGGTCAGAGAGCGTCACTTCACCGCCCTTCTTTAGTATCATTGGATCACCAGGTGTCAATCTTGTTCTTAGAGTGCCAACAGTTGCCAAGGCCGAGATTTGAGGGGCAGATAATAATGGACATCTCAGTACGTCTCGTTATTGGGCAGAAAGCCCGGCTCTGGGCGGGGCTTAGGGCCAAAAGCTCGCTGCCTCTGTCTGGGGTTCTTCGGGGCCGCAGCCTTCCCTCAGAGACACACCCCCTCCTTCCTCACGATTGGTCCCGCAAGGTGTTGATCAAAAGGATTTCACAATCCAATAGGCAAAACTACCTGTCTTTCATTGCTTCCTTAATTTCAACTCGCTTCTCTCCTCAGAGGAGGCCACCTTCTGGCCGTAGCCAGGGCCCGCCTCACGGAGTGGCCACGGATTGGCCAGACACACCGTCACTCCTGCAGAGTGGGCGGACCCTGGGTGCCCGGGGGTGGCGAATTGGCTGGCTGAGCCTTGGGGGCGGGGCAGGGGCTCCTGTCAGCGGGTGAAACGGCAGCGGCGGAGCCGGCGGCGGCCGCGGTCCAGGGGGGCGGCTGAGAGGGGACGGGCCGGGGCTGCGGAGCGAGTGACGCGGCGGGCAGCCGGCGGCGGCCCGGGACAGCGAGGCTGGGCACGGCGATGGCGGTGCGCTCGGCGCAGGTAAGGAGGCGACGCGGGCCGGGCCTCCGGCGCCTTCTCAGGCCGGCGGCTCCGCGCTGCGGCCCGTGGGGGCCGGGCAAGACCGGGAGTCGGTCCGACCCGCCGCGGAACCCGCGCCGGGAGCCCTTGGCACTCCCAGCACGGAGCCCGGCCGAGAGCAGCACGGCCCGGCCCGTTCCCCCCGGTTCCCCACGCCTCGGACCCCTCCGGGCACCCCCCACCTCGCCCCCTCGTCGGGAGGCCCCCGCAGTCCCGCGACCCCCGCTCGCCCTTCCCACGGACCCTCAGGACCCCTCCCCGGACCTCTCAGGCTCCCACCCCCCAACCGCAGACCCGCCCCCCAGGAGCGCCCCTCCCCCAGGCCCGGACTCCCCACACCTCCCGCGCCCACCTGCAGACCCCTTGCCACCCCGTCCCTCCCCTTCTGTCCTGTCTCTGGGCCCAGACCTGCACTGAACACCAAGGGTGCCAGCCTCAGCCCTACCCACCCTGACCCCACAGGACCCCTCCCCCAGCCTCTGCAAATCAGGGCTCCTCCCACAGGTCTCACCTCAGCCTGGCCGCCCATCTCCCACCCCCAGCAACCCCATGCCCAAGGGAACCCCTAAAAATCACTCCTTGGGGTCCTCCTGGTACCTCCCGGATGCTGGCTCTTTTTGATGCCTGCTTCCTCGTGCTCAGGACCTCCCAACAAATGTTCTGAGCCCCCCTCCCCACCCAGAAACACATTTTTCTGAGAGCCCTGCACATGCCTAGACACACACACACACACACACATATGGAGGAGCCAGCAGTTTTCACACAGAGAGATGCTTTTGGACCCCTCACTCTGACAGATACCCTGGCCCCTGACACACAGACATTCAGGAGCTCCTGACGTGCATACACACACGGAGCCAGACACTTGAATCCCCAACACACAGAGAAAAGCTTAGGGCCTCCAACACAGAGTCCCCCCAACACACACACACACACAGGACTCTCAGCACCTCCCTGGATCCCACCCGACTGGGTCCACCTGGAGCCCCTGGCAGCTCCTAGCTCAGGCTGAGACTGGGAGACGTGAGCTGCCTGGCCTGCTGGGCCACACCAGCCTCCCAGAGTCAGCGTCCCCACTGGGGCCCTGGAGGGTGACAGGATGACCCAGAATCCCCAGCACCCCAGTGGCCATTTGCTCCAGGCCTCTTCCCCTTTATCCTTCTCCCTGCCTTGCCCTTCTTCAAAGGGAAGGACACTCACTCTGTCTCCTACAGCGAAGTCTCCCAAAAGGACCCACTGCCCGCCCCCTGATTTATGCATACCCCACCCCCTGGCAGGGAGGGTGGGTGTTCAGACTCCTGGCCCCGGTCCTGAAGTCTGACCAGACTGGTAGGACAGCATCCCGACCCCAGCGTGTCCTCTGGCCTCCCATGGCAGGGCTAGCCCCTGACAGCCCACACTGAGTTCCTTCACCCACGAACAGCGTGCTGTGCCGAAATGAAAGCTTCCTTCTCTCCTGGCATTTGGGGCCTGCTGGGGCTGAGCTGGGGCCTGCCAGAAGCAGACAGCTCTTTGTGAAGGAATATTTCCAGAAGGGAAAAATGTGCTGAAGAGGCTCGGCTGGAACGTGAATAAGTAGTCAGCTTGGTTTGTCCCTCAGCCGGGCTGTGATGGAGCCAGAGGACCCGTGTGTGAGCGTCTTTCTGGGCTGTGTGTCTCCCCACCTGTCCTGCCACCTGACAGCTGTACTGGCAGGTCCAACCTGTGGGCTCCCCTGGGCTTCTGTGTCCAACGGTGGGTGGTTTGGAAGGAATGGCAGGTGGAGCGGCCCCAACCCAGGGATGAGGCGAGACACAGAGGAGCAGAGATCACAGAGCTGCATGCTGGTGTGGCTGGGTCTGTAGGGAGTGAGGAGCTGGGCTGGCTCCTGTGGAATCCAGATCTGTGCGGCCCTGCATGGCCTGTGTGGGCCCCCATGAGCCACATAAGCTGCCTGGAAACCCCCAGAGAAGCAGGCCTGGGCTTCTTTGTGGATATTTACTGGTGGACTGTGGACAGCCCTGGGAAGGAGCAGATTGGCTCAGGGCCTCAACTTCTCCATCTGGAAAATGGGGGATAATGCCTTGGAACAGTGCTTTGTCCTGCAAGGGAGCCAGTGGCGTTAGGCTGTGGCCCTGAATCCACTGGGCATCATGCAGAAGGGGTTGGTGGGGTCCAGGACGGTGCAGCGCCTATCCGCAGGTGCCAGCAGAACCACTGGCCGCCCTGGTCCCCTGGTTGATGCTTCACAGGCTGACGGCCGTCCCCCTGCGGCCAAGCTGCACCACAGGAAGCCAGCAGGGCTGAGAGATGGTCTGTTGTGGGATTTGTGGCCACCCAGGGACCTCTCGGGGACAGAGGGCAGTAGGAGCCTGCTTGCCGCTACGCCCACACCGCGTGTAGACCTCTGACTCTAACTAAGCAGGGAGAAGTTTGGCCTGCCCACTTGCCGAGGGGAGGACTGAACACAAAGACTCCTGAAGGTCACGAGGCACTGGAAACAAACTTCACTCCACGCCTCTCCCGGAGGGGGCTCTGCCCAGATGCAGTGGGGTCAGAGCCTCCCCAGGAGAGACCGTGACCTCCTTAGGAACACAGGAGAAGGCTCCCTGGGAGGGCTGGTGGACGTATCGAGGCACTTCTAGTCTGGCTGGGGTACAGCTGGTGTCTGAGTGTGAGTGCTGTCACAGGTGCGGGGGGAAGGGGCAGACGTGCTGATCCCCGCCACGTCCTGGGAGCATCAAGTGCTGGGGTCTGAAGGACTGTCAGGTGTGGTCCCCGCCCCGCATCTAATGACCCTCCGGACATCACCAGACAGGCGCTGACACCAGTCGCGCACACTGCTCAGGTCCCTGCTATGCGTTAGGCCCTGTGCCAAGCACCACTCCCCATTATCTCACTTAGCCCTCCACAGCACCCAGAGGCCGTGGGATCCCAGCGTGTGTCCTTACCTCCATGGCCTGCTGCCTGCCGTGTGGAAGCATGAGGCGAAATTACATAAAGCAGGCTGCCTAGATGGGCGTTCAGGGAGCCCAGTGGTCTGCCAGAGGCCCAGGAAGCAGAGGCGAGCTTGGTGCAGTCAGGAAATCATGCCTCGTTTGGTGGGCTGCACCCTATAGGCCTGGGCCCCAGTGCTGCCTGCGGGGCACACACTGTAGGGCTCTTTCTGCTAGACAGACCTGCAGTCAGAAGGGCTTCGAGAGGCAGCGCACATGCTCTAGACACCAAACGGAGGTGGAAAGAAGGCAGGTTAGGAGAACCAACTCCTGGGGCCAGGGAAGAGATTGGTCCCTTCCAGTGAGATTTCAAAGGCCCCACTGGCACTTTTCTTTGAGTTCTCAGCATGCTGTGATGTGTTGATGGGATTGTCTCCTTGTAGTCTGTCTCCCACACCAGCCCGCGAGTCCCACGGGGCAGCGTGTGTCTGTCTGCTCACAGCTGGTCCCAGGCAAGGACAGGGCACAGAGCAGATGCTCAGCGAATACGCAGTTGGTGCGGGGAGCTGACAGTATCTGCTACCCACCCACTTCCGAAAGTGGGCCCGGATCTCCTCCGCAGGAAGGGGTGGGTGTGTGCCTGGGAGAGCCCCCAGAGGCCAGGGGAGCCCCTCACCCCTGTGCCTGGTGCAGAGGGCCTTTGCGGCTGACAGAGGCAGCAGGGAAGATGGCGTCTGGGCTTTGAAGAGCCAAGAGCCTTTGCGTGACACCTCTTCCTTCCTCACCTGTCCCTGAAAGGCTTATGAGTGTTTCCCTTTGTCATTCTCAGCACATGCAACTAGAGAGAAATGAGGGGTTTGCCAGGGAGGCACCCGTGTCAGTGGCAGAAAGTAAGTTGGTGATGGGGCAGGGTAGTCACTTTTTCTTGTTTTTTATGTCAGAATTCCACAGGTCATAGGGTGCGTCCCTCAGATTTTAGCCTGAAGGTATGGGCTGCCTGCTGCTATTATTACCAACAACAATGATAACAGTTTTACTGTGCTGAGTCTTTAAACAGGGCGGCTCCTTGGGGCTGGCTGCTGAGGGGGAGGTTTGTTGACTCATTCCACAATAGTGGTGGGTGCCTGCTGGTGCGCTGGATTCCGGGGTCTGGCAGGGGCAAGACAGCCCCTGCCCGTGGAGCTTCCCATCCAGCAGAGACACATACCACGCATGGGCCAGCTCCTGTCCTGCGCATTTGACAAGTTTAGCTCAGGGATTCCTCCCAACAGGCCCTATGAGATAGGTACCACTAATTCTGTTTCCAGATGAAGAAATTGAGGCAAAGTGCATCGGAGCCAGGATCCCAAAGATAGAAGGTGGTGGAGGGAGGATTTGAAGCCAGGCTGCTGGCTCTGAAGTCCTGACTTCAGGCGCAGAGCTCTGCTGCACACACAGCCATGGAGGGGGATACATGCACGTACATCCGGGGCAGCCAGAACCGGGGACAAGGGGAGGGCCAGCAGTGGCCCCTGAATCCAGCTGTCATTACCAATAACAATGATAACAGTTTTCAGAGTTTTCATACCTTCAGGCTAAAATCTGAGGGACGCACCCTTATGACCTGTGGAATACTGACCTAAAAAACGAGAAAAAGTTACTACTCTGCCTCATCACCAGCTTACTTTCTGCCACTGACACAGGTGCCTTCCTGGCAAACCCCGTTTTTCTCCAGCTGCATGTGCTGAGAACGACAACCCAGTCCTCCTTAGATGAGGGACAGCTTACTGAGGGAAAGGACCCGAGGCACCCGGGCATTTCCCCCAGAGCTGGAGCCAGCCAGGGCTGTGGTGGCCCTGGGACACGTGGCCTCTCCCAAGGCAGGGCCAGAAGCCGGGGTTGGGGGTTGGTGGGGCGGAGGGGGACGGGGGTAGGCGGGGAGCCGAGATTGAAAGGAAACGTGGGGTCTTTATTCCTGCCTCTGAAAATGCCAGGCTCTGGAAGATGGCACCTTCCCACTGGCTCCCCTTCCTGTTGAAAGCCAATGACTGTACTTTCCCGAGTGCCCTGTACGCTGGGCACCACATGATGTATGTACGTTATTCCTGAAGTGAAAGAATACAGCGTGAGTGCCTTCGAGCAAAGGTTCTGGACTCAGAAATCCAAGTGCAAATCCTTTCAGGCCTCATTGGACCCCAGAAGCGACCCCTCGCTGAGGCACCTCTCATGCTGGGACTGTCCTTTACTGTCTGCACCGGCCCACAATCCTATATCCTTTGTAATTTTTAAAACAGACTCTGTTTTTTAGAACAGTTTTAGATTTATAGAACAATCCAGCACGTAACAGAGAGTTCCCACATAGCTCACCATTTCCCTTTTCAGTGTAGTGACATTGTGCACTAAGCTGCAACATTGTTACAATTAACAGGCCAATATTCATACCTTCTTAACTACAGTCAACACTTCATTCAGATTTTCCTAGTTCATCCCTAATATCCTCGTTCCATTCCAGGATCGTATCCTGGATCGTCTGTGACATATTCCCATCACGGTTCCTCAGGCTCTTCCTGGCTGGGACAGCTTCTTAGTTTTTCCTTGTCTTTGATGACCTTGGCAATTTTGAGGAGGCCTGGTGAGGAATTTTCCAAAAGGTCCCCTAATCCGGATTTGTCATGTGTTTTTCTCATGGTTACCCTGGGGTGATGTGTCTGAGGGAGAAAGACACCGAGGTGAGGTGTCCTTATCTCATTCTATCAAGGGCACAGGCTGTCAACGTGACATCACTGCCGGTGTTAACCTTGATCACCGGGCTGAGCAGCACAGAAATGTTTTTCATTCATCCATCAGATGTTTACTGAGCACATACTAAATGCCAGATGCTGCCTTAGGGGCTTGAAGTAGAAATCAAGAAGATAAGCCCTCACCCTCAAAATGTTCACAAGCCGGCAGGGCAGGCAGGTGCGTACAGGAGTAACTGCTGTGGAATGCGTCTCAGGCTGGAGCACAGGGGGTAGTTGTCCTCAGAGGAGGGAGAGGGGAGAAGTGAGCCAGCACACCAGAGGCAGGGGTTCACAGAAAAAAACACTCAGACTGGATCTTGGAGAATGCCTTTCCAGTCAGGGACCAGCATGTGCAAAGACAGGCAGGAAGCAGCAGCTGCTCCTGGAGGGCTAGGTGTGGTGGGGGGGCAGGCACAGAAGGAGGAGGCCGGTGGGCGGAGGCAGGCCCACCTGTAGCAGGAGGAGGGGCTGGCTTTGGTCGGGAGAGTGTGGAGTCTGAGGGCTCTGCACCAGGGGCCAGGCCAGTCAGGCTCCCGCCTTAGCCACAAGGCCCTGTGGGGGTCTGGCCTCTGCAGAACCTTCCAGCCTCTTCTGGGGTCCCACCCCTCCACCCTGCTTCTGCACCGAGGTCCCTCTGCCAGCCCACACCCTCCTTTACCATCTTGTTAACTGCGGTATCATTCACCTACATAAAATTCCCCCTTTTAGGGTTAGTTTAATCACCATAATATTGCACATGTAATTGTAGGTTAATGATACCAAAATAAATTGTAAAAAAATAAAAAATAAAAAATAAAAATAAAATGCTTTAAAAAAATAAGTAAATAAATAAAGCAGACAGTTCGTTGGGTTTTTAGTACATTCACCAAGTCATCACCACTGTCGAATTCCAGAACTTTTCAGCCCTCCAAAAAGAAACCTGAGAGCAGTTGCCACATTCCTCCCATGCCCAGGCCCCAGCCCCTTACAGCCACTGGTCGGCTTTCTGTCCCTCTAGATTTGTCCGTTCTGGACATTTCATATGAATGGAATCACATGCTGTGAGGCCTTGTGTCTGGCTTTCCTCACTGGGCACCGTGTCTTCGAGGTCCCTCCACGCTGTAGTACATGTCAGAGCTTCCTCCCTTTTTAACGCTCAATAATATTCCATCATGTAGCCAGACCACATCGTGTTTATCTGCTCGCCTGATGATGGAGTCGTGTGGTTTCCACTTTTTGGCTAGTGTAAGTCATGCTGCTATGAACAGCTGTGTGCAAGACTCCCACACAGATGTTTTTTCTGTTCTCTCAGGTAGACGCCTAGGAGCAGAACTGCAGGGTCAGATAGCAACTCTTTGTTTAACTTTTCAGGGGTCTGCCAGGCTGGTTCCATTCTACTTTATCTTTTGTCCCAAGCATCCCTCCCAATCTGTAATAAAAGTTTGGACAAATGTTCCTTGGCATCTGACCCACGCATGCTGCAGGCTGGCAGGGGCTGCATCTATGCCCAGCAGTCTTTGCCCTCAGGTGGCGGTGGGTGTTCTCAGGTATTTGTGGATGGGCCACGGCTTCCATTCCTCAAGTATTTCTTGACTCTTACATTGTGCTGGGCTCAGCATGGGGCAGCGCTGTAGCAGGGACCCAGACAGTGGTGACTCCTGCCCTGGTGGGGCTCTGATGGAGATGCCCAGGGGCTCAGGAGAAAGGAACACTGGGAAAGAAGGTGTCACCATCACTGACATGTCTTTGGACACTTAAGCCCTGAGAGTGAGGTCACTGGACACTTAAGCCCTGAGAGTGAGGTCGCCAAGAGCAGGAAGGAACAAGGACTGAGGCAGGGCCTAGGGAGGTGGGTCTCACCTGCCTCCTTCCAGGCCATGTCTGCATGCCTAGAATAGCACCTGGCTCCCGTGGCCCTCCGTAAGCCCCAGGGAGGGAACGAATGAACCAGTGAGTTACGGTGCTCTGGGGGGGGAGGCAGGGCCACCCAGAGCCAGGAGGGTGGCAAGCCACTGTCCATCCCCATGTACTAGTGAGATGTGGTAAGTGCGGGGGTGATGTGGTGTGTAAGTGTGAGTGTGTATGAGTGTGTGTGCCCACACAGAGTGGTGTGGGTTCGTGTGGGTGTGAGGTGGGGTGTAGGGTGCATCCAGGCGGGAAGCTGTGTGTGGGGGTGTGTGCATGAGTGTGCGTCTGTGTGTGTGCTTCCGGCCCGGCAGTGCTTAGGGTCTGGGGAGGAGCTGAGAGAAAGTTCCTGAGGGGTCCGAAGTTCTCCTTCTCAGACGGGGAATCTCAGCCCTGTGCACTGGATCAATTTTATTTCCTGTATGAAGCACACATGAGTATGTGACAAATAGCTCAACAAACTACTAGTGGAAGGCCTCTGGTTGTTGTTTTTTTATCAGAAACCCAGAGCTGAGCCATTCTCTCTGGCTCTTTGAGGGAAAGGTGGGAAGTATGCCCTGAGGCTGGGGCCCCTGGGCTCAGCAAGACCTGCCACGTGTGGTCTCTTCCTCTGGGGCCTCCGCTGCTCCCCAAATCCAGCTGTGCTTATGAGGCCTCGACCCTCACCTCCACCACCTTCTCCCCAGTCTCCCAACCCCATCCTCCCCTGCCAACCAGACTGATGCTTCCAGGCCAGCCCTTCTTGTCCATGGCCCGTCTCTGCCCCAAGCCAGCCTCAGACTTTCACTGTGCCGCTGGCCCGCAGCGGCCCCCGCTGTCCCTCCCAGGAATGGTGAGCTCCTGGCTAGTCAGGGCTCACTGGTTCCGTGTTTGGGCAGGGGGTCCCTGGCCAGCCAGGCAATGGGAGGAAAAGGCCTTCCAGGTCTGCTGGGAGCAGCCGAGAGCCAAACCTAGAGTTGGTTGCATTCAGCAGACCTGGGAGTCCTTGGGAGCCAGAGGCAGAGCCAGTGGCTCTGGGGAGCCACAGAGCACTGGGGAGGGAGGGCTCTGAGCCCCCAGCGAGGTGGGAGAAGAGTGGTGCCGCCACTGCCCCATACAGGGCAGCAGGGAAGGAGGCTGGGATCCAGAACATGGCCAGGGTCAAGCCCAGCCGACTCGTGGGCCTCAGGGGTTGTTTGGGGCTGAGCCTGGGCTGCAGGAAGGTGCCCGGTGCCCTGGGGCAGGTGTGAATGTGAAATGGTCTGCTGTCATCTTGCTGCTGTCCTCCTGCCACCTAGGGGACCAGAAGCCCCCTCTCCAGGGACTGGCAAGGGCCCCTCTGCGGGCCAAGCTGTCCGATCCAGGTCAGGCAGAGTCCAGGGCCAGAGCGTGCACTCCTGGTACAGAGCATGCAGGGGAGTGGGCGGCACAAAGGAGACGTCCGCAGCGGTGCTAAGGGGGGCATGATGTTCTTCCTGGGGTCCCCCGTCCCTAAGACCGTGGGCGCCAGCCGCGGCTCACCAGAAGCAGTGTGACTGAGCAGAAGGAACACCAGCCCCAAGCCCTGCCTCCCCTCCCTTAGCCATTCTGACCCGTAGCCTCTCCCACCAGGGCAATACCAGGTCCGCTGGCAGTGCCCACGCTGGGCATAGCAGAACCTCAGAGGGGTAGGAATGGCCGGCGTTCGGGGAGCCGTCACTAGGTGCCTGGCATTGTGCGGCGTGTGGAGGCACTCTCAGTTCTCAGGCCCCTCCCAGAGAGGTCCCCTATGAGCCCCAGTCGGAAAACTGAGTGACTGGCCCACGGCCCCAGAGCCAGGCGGGGTTGAGGGAGCCTGGTGTCAGACATGGGGCTGTTTGAGCTCAGAGCCCTTGCCTCTGGCATGGTGCCGAGCTGGCTCTCCTGAGGCTGGCAGGAGGCAAGAGGCCAGTGTCCTTGAAGCCCCCAGTAGGTGGCCGACATCCCCGGGAAGACAAGGAGAGATTGGCCCAGCACCCGCCCGGCACATGTCAAGCCAAGATCAGGACACCAGGCAGAGCCTATAGCTCTGCGTCCACCAGGGCACGGATTCCCAGCACTTCGATGGCTGCTGGCTTCCCAGCCTGAGGGAGTCACTCTTCCGGCCACTGGTAGCACCAGACAATTAACAGTAGAGCATTACCGCTTCCGGCTGTCCCAGCAGCCCACTTTGGTCGGTGAGATGGGGAAGGTCAGGTGCGGAGGCAGGGTTCCCAGGGCAGGCCACAGCTGGGGACAGGGACCACTGCTGTCAGGAAAGGCCACAAGGCAGGGGCTCCTGTACCCCCAAGGTCCCAGCAGGGGCCCAGAGGGACAGGAAGCCTTGGCACCTGGCCTTCCTGAAGACTCAGCGGTGTTAAGTCAAGAGCTGGCCTCCATTGCCCAGGGACAGCAGTATAGCTCAGATCCTGGCCACAGTCCTCCTGGCTCCCCCCGCCATCTGGACTCCACAGGCAGGGATCCCAGTGCTAGCATCTGGAGTGGCCCGTTGATGTGGCCATCAGCTGAGCTGGGGTGCGTGGGGATGAGGGACAGAGGGATACACTAACTGGACAGACCAAAGTTGGAAAGCCCAGGGTGAGGAAATGTACCCTGGCAAGCCACATGCTCAGCTGGCCCCAAGCCAGCAGGACAGGGTGGGCGCCCACCCCGTACTGACCACATGTGTCTCCGGTCCCCAGACAGAGCTGTGACCTGGCCCTGCTCTCTGCTGACGAGCTCGCCCACCATGGCGAGCCCCACTCTGAGCCCTGACTCCTCGTCCCAGGAGGCCCTGTCGGCCCCCACCTGCTCCCCGACCTCTGACTCCGAGAACCTCAGCCCCGATGAGCTGGAGCTGTTGGCCAAACTTGAAGAGCAGAACCGGTGAGTTGGGGCCTGGGGGCGAGGAGGGGCCTTGGGGTGCAGCTTGAGCCCCAAACAGAAGTTCCGGGCTGCCCCCTCACACTCAGAATTGGGCCCAGCCCTGGGCAAAATAACAGCCCACCAGAGGCTTGACAAGGGGCTTCTGCGGTCCTCCTCTGAACCCTGCGTGAACAGATGGCTCCCTGATTCCGAGGAGGAGACCCAGGTTCCAGGAGGCCCCGTGAATCTGGCCTCAATGATTAACCCTTTGTGGAGGGAAGAGTAAGGCCTCTCTGACCACAAAACTGGGCCTTCCCACCATCCTGCTCACGGCCTCCCCCATTTTAAAATGTAGGTTGACTGTTGCCCAGGCACGGCGAGGCCAACAGATCAGGAGAGGACTGCCATTAAACAGACTGTTACAGTCCTAAGGTGGGGGGCAGAGCACACCCCGGGGGCCACAGAGGGGAGCACCGGGTCAGTAAGGAGGCAGAGGGAGTGGCTGGGTTATTGTAGTTCCTGCAAGAAACGGAGTGAGGCAGGGGAGTGGGCTCTGGGGGGTGGGCACTGCCCCAGCTGCCTGGCACCTGGCCTTGGGCTGATGGCTAGGGGAGAGTGGCCCCCAGGGGGACAGCCTGGGAAGAAAAGTGGTTGGTGGGTGGTTCTGGACTGGCTGGTATGCACCCAAAAGGCGCCCTGGCAGGCCAGTCTTTAACCATTTCCAGGAGTCCTGCAGGCCTGGGAGGGGCCGTCCCTCCAGGGTCAGAGAGGCCCCAGATGTCAAAGCATCAGAGACACATGGCTAGCTGGGTACCCCCAGGGAGCCCATCACCCTCTCTGCTCCTCATCTGTAAAGCACAGATCTTAACCTGCCCCTCAGGGTTAGTAGGACACTAAATGTGCTAATGCCCGTGGCTCAGGGGCAGTGCTGGGCTTAGAAAGGAGCACACAATGGCGGCCTCACCAGGGGCCCCGGGATAAGGACCAACCATGACTCAAAGAGGTTAGGGCGCTGGCCAAGGTCGCTCAGCAAGTGCCCCACAGCAGGAACCACTAGGCCCAGTCCCTGGTGGCTCTGTGACCCCTGCGGGGAG
Source organism: Phataginus tricuspis (assembly GCA_029783875.1). Lineage (NCBI taxonomy): Eukaryota > Metazoa > Chordata > Mammalia > Pholidota > Manidae > Phataginus > Phataginus tricuspis. Next base: position 2,840,239 of record JAQQAC010023519.1, read on the forward strand.
GGGCTGGGCACCCGGGCTGGGGTGGGAGGGGGTGGGAGGGGCCCACCTCCACCAGCCCTTCCTGCCCAGGCTCCTGGAAGCCGACTCCAAGTCCATGCGCTCCATGAACGGCTCCCGGCGGAACAGCGGCTCCTCGCTGGTGTCCAGCTCCTCAGCCTCCTCCAACCTGAGCCACCTGGAGGAGGACACCTGGATCCTGTGGGGCCGCATCGCCAACGAGTGGGAGGAGTGGCGGCGCAGGAAGGAGAAGCTGATCAAGGTGGCGGGGGCAGCGGGTGGCCTGCACGGCCACTGGGCCACCAGACAGCTGCAGCGGGGGTGGCCAGGCCTCCCAGCAGGGGCCCCAGGGCAGAGTGGAGATGTGCACGCACTTTCGGGGAGCCTGGCCAGGGCGGGAGGGGAGAGCGTTGAGTGGGGCTGGCATCTCAGGTGCCCATTTGTTTCCTGCCCCAGTGCATTCCAGGACAGAGTGGGGACAGCTGGCTAAGCAGGATGGACTCTGTGCCGTGCGCTGGGCCCCAGGCCGGGGTGGGTGAGCCCCAGTGGCAGAGAGGCCGCACTGCCGAGTCCAGCGCTGCCTTCTGTCCCTTGCCCGCCCCTGGCCAGGAGCTGATCCGCAAAGGCATCCCGCACCACTTCCGGGCCATTGTGTGGCAGCTGCTGTGCAGCGCCACGGACATGCCGGTCAAGAACCAGTACTCAGAGCTGCTCAAGATGCCCTCGCCCTGCGAGAAGCTCATCCGCAGGGACATCGCCCGCACCTACCCCGAGCACGAGCTCTTCAAGGGCCAGGACAGCCTGGGCCAGGAGGTCCTCTTCAACGTCATGAAGGTGAGGCCGGGGCTGCCGGAGCCCTGCCCACGTGGGCCTCCAGGGCCAGGCCTGCCCTGACGCGTGTGTGTTCCTGTGCAGGCTTATTCGCTGGTGGACCGGGAGGTGGGCTACTGCCAGGGCAGCGCGTTCATCGTGGGCCTGCTCCTCATGCAGGTAGGCGGCCTGCGGCCAGATGCGCCACAAGGGCCAGTGCCCGGGCCCTGCCCCAGACTGCCCCCTCCATCCAGTGTCCTCACGGGTCACAGCCTCCCTGCCCATCCACCTGCGACCTCTGACAGCCGCCAGGCCAAGCCCCAGGCGGTGGGTACAGAGGGGCTGGCCGCCTGCCCTGTCCACTGGACTGTCCAGGGCTGGAGGGGCAGGTGTCCTGCCCAGCCACCTCCCAGAGTTGGAGGAGGAATTCAGGTGCGGGGCTCAGGTCAGCCAGTGCGGTGTTTCCTGGGGCTGGAGGTTTCCTCCAGAAAATCCAGGCTTAGGAGGGGGAATGGGGACAGTGTGGAGTGGACCAGAGGGTGTCAGCTAGAGCTGGGCTTCATCCCAGCCCCACCGTTTCCTGCCAGGAGGCCATCGGAAGGCACCTCAAGCCTCGGGAGGTTTCTCATCAGTGAGCCAGGGTGACACTGTATGCCAGGGGTTTGTTGCGAGGGTCCAGGCAACCCGGCACAGACTGTGTTCAGGAAACGTAAATGGAACAGAATGGCCAAGTGCCATGCACCGGGCAGCCGCTCACGGCCCCCATCCACCCGCCTGCCCCGCAGATGCCCGAGGAGGAGGCCTTTTGTGTGTTCGTGCGGCTGATGCAGGAGTACCGCCTTCGGGAGCTCTTCAAGCCCAGCATGGCCGAGCTGGGGCTCTGCATCTACCAGTTCGAGTACATGTTGCAGGTGAGCAGACAGAGGCAACAGCACATGGCGGCGCCCACTCCCCTGCAGCCTGTGCCCCGTGCTGACCCAGACCCCCGGGAGTCTGTGCGTGACACTTCCACGAGAAATCACTGCCCGTGGTCCAGCTCAGGAAGTGCCTGTCCGAGGGTGCTTCCAGGGATGCGGCAGGGGCCAGTCACTTAGGGCAGGACTCTCAGAGCTGCTGGGCCGAGGGGGGGGCGGATGCTCCTCAGACACACCCACGACCCCTCCTCATCTGCCCCCGCAGTGGTGGTGGAAGGAGGGAAAGTGTTGTCTGCCTGCCCATGCTGATTACTGGAGAGCTGCAGCCATCTCTGTTTATAAATAGCAGCCCCTGCAGGGCCCGCCAGGCTGGCAGACAGAGCCTGCGTGCACACACACACACACACACACACACCCCTGCATGTGTGCTCTGGAAGCCGGTCGCAAGCACAGGCCCACAGAAGCCCCCCAGGCTGGGAAGCCCACACCTCCCACAACCAGCACCAGGGAGCCCCAGGCCCGGGAGGGACCTCCCAGCAGGCAGGGAGACAGCCGACAGTCTGTTCTCTTGGTGAAGAATGTCCAAGGGGTCCTAACACCTTTTCCAGCCACAGTTTTCCCAGTTTCTGTCACTTTCCAGCAGTCTGAAGTTCAGGCTAGTCAAACAGGTGTCCCCTGAGCTCTGCTGGGCATGGCACCATGGGGCTGTGGGGGGACCAGAGACTAGCCAGTCACGAAATACAGGGTGAACTGCTGTGTGCTCACGCCATGCCCCACCCCTGGCTCTCCTGGTGAACTTGGGGAGTGACGTAACCCCCACTGAGCCTCGGAAGCTTTCTCTTCGGGCAGTAGTGGGGGTCCCACAAGAAGCTATGCCAGTGCCTGCGCCCCCACCATGTACACGCAACACCCGCTGGCCCCCATCCACCCGCCTGTCCCACAGATGCTCCCACCGGGTTCTGCCTGGGTCCCCACCTCATGCTACTCAGGGCGCGTGGCTGCTTCAGCCTAGCACAGATGCAGTGCAGAGGTGCAGTGGAAGGGAGCTGGGGCTGCCCGGGGCAGGTGGGGAAGGCTCCCCGGAGGTGGGGGCGCAGAGCCCAGCACTTCCAGGAGGGAGCCTGTGGGTGCGGGTGGCTGTTCCTCCTAGCCGCCTCACCGATGCCTCCCCCCACCCCCAGGAGCAGCTCCCCGAGTTGAACACCCACTTCCGTGCCCAGAGCTTCCACACATCCATGTATGCCTCATCCTGGTTCCTCACGCTCTTCCTGACCACCTTCCCGCTGTCCGTTGCCACCCGTGTCTTCGATATCTTCATGTACGAGGTGAGGACCCTGCACGCCCCTTCCTCCCCCTGGACACCCCACGCTGGAAGCGACCCCCAGCCGGGCCCAGGCCCAGGAAGGGCAGGCACCAGCGGAGGAGTCAGACAGCTCCGCGGACAGCGGGACCCTGACGCACCGAACCGTGCCCTTGCAGGGCCTGGAGATCGTGTTCCGTGTGGGCCTCGCCCTGCTTCAGGTGAACCAGACAGAGCTGATGCAGCTGGACATGGAGGGGATGTCCCAGGTAGGCCGCGGGAGCTGGGCTGGGTGGGACTGACCCCCCATCGGGGGTACCTGGGCAAGTCAAGCCCTCCTGAGAGGTCGGGGAGGGCCCAGATGCCAGGGAGGAAGGACTGCTGAGCATCCCGATTCCTTCCCATCATCCTGGCCCCCAAGGGGTCCCGGGGGGCCCACCGTGGGCCCTGAGGAGCCCCTAGGCTCTACCAGACACAGTCCAGGGCCAGCAGCCTGGCAGCAGGGACAGAGGAAGGCCTAGGCCAAAGCCCAGCACTGGGAGGTAACTCCACTCTCTCCTGCTCCCAGCTCCAGGTCCCCCAGAGCCTTCCGGCGGGCCTTGGGTGGGGCCTCTGCCCCAGCAACTGGCCAGCGAGGGCACAGCGGGGAGGGAGGGGCCTGGGGCAGCCTCCCGTCCAGCCCCAGCCAGCCAGCCAGCTGCCTTGCTCTGCTTCTCACAGCCACATCCCCATCACGCAGGCCCCTGCCCCTCCCAGCACCCTCCAGCTGGCGCTTTGGGAAAGAATGCACAAAGGCCACGGCTGTGTCCACGAACACGGGCATCTATTGTCCGCATCTGCCAGAGGGGGCCAGCTGGGTTGGGGAGCAGGAGCCAGCCTGGCCTCAGGCCGCGGCGAGCTGCCTCCTCCAGCCACTTGCACTTAAGCCTTTGCAGGAGCTAGGAGGGCCCTGGGATGGGGGGAAGGGGGGAGACCGACCACAGAGATTCCAGCCCCCCATATTCCTCAGCTTGTTCAGGCTCCTCTTACGGCCGGAGGGCATCAGCATGGCCCCCTTCCTCCCGAGGGTCCCCGTGCTCAGAGCCCACCGCAGGCACGCTGGCCGTGCCCTCACGAGCGCCTGCAGCCTGCTCTTCCCCTACAGACTGAAGTCCTGGCTGCCAGCTGCTGCTTCTGCCCCTTCCCGCTTCCCACCTGCATCCGCTGGCTCTGCACACGGTGGCCAGAGCGTCCACAGCGGGCCGGGCCCTGTGCTGAGGACATAGCATGCCTGGCCGACGTGCGGCCGCCCACCCTCCCTCCTGGAGCGCGCAGGCCCCCCTGCAGGGAAGCAGGGCGCCGCTGGGGCCCGGGCGGTCCCTGTGCTCCGGACCCCCGTGTGGTGACCGCCGCTGTCCCCACAGTACTTCCAGAGGGTGATCCCACACCAGTTCGACAGCTGCCCGGACAAGCTGATCCTCAAGGCGTACCAGGTCAAGTACAACCCCAAGAAGATGAAGAGGTCAGTCCCGGCGGGGATGCTGGCGGAGAGGGGTCCCCGCGGGAGGGGCCGCAGCCACGTCAGCCCTCCCCTCCGCAGGCTGGAGAAGGAGTACGCAGCCATGAAGAGCAAGGAGATGGAGGAGCAGATCGAGATCAAAGTGAGTCCCCGGGAGGCGGGGCGGGGCCGGGATGCCCTTGGGAGCGTCCTTCCGGCTCTGGAGGCAGGCAGCCGCTAGGGGGCGGCCCTGCCCCGCGCATAGCCCGGCCTCGGACACGGAGGGGTCCGCCCCCTGCCCGCCCCAGCCTGCGAGCGAGGGCCCGCCCAGATGCTGGAGACTCGCTGGGCAGCAAGGTGGACGGGTCCCTGTCCTTGTGGGGCTCCCTTGGGGGGACAGCCACCGAACCAATAAGCAGAGAGGATGGACCGGATAAAAACGGGCAGGGGAGGGGGCGGGGCTGTCCAGGGAGCCGCGCAGGAGGCGCAAGCTCGGCAGCTGCGGCAGCAGGAAGGCCGCCCTGGATGGTGGGGGCCCCGAGGTGGGGGCGGGACAGGGTCGGCGCCCACCTGGGGCTTCTCCAGCCTCCCCTCCCTCTCCTGTTTTCATCCTTCCACACATGATTTTAGTTATTCACTCAACAAGCACTGATTGAGCACCTACTGTATACCAGAGGCACAGCAGTGACCGGGGGTCCCCAGTCCAGTGAGGGAGGGGCAGACAGAACAACAAACCCCAGCCTGGCTCCGTCCTCTTCAGGGGCAGAGTCCCACAGTGGCTGGGACTGAGCCCCACAGACCAGGGCTTAAGTTGCAGCTCCGCCAAGGACCAGCTGTGTGACCCAGGAAGGTGAATTCACTTCTCTGAGCCTCAGTGTCCCCTTCTGCAGAATGGGGGTAACACTTGCTCAAATTATTATTACTGTTATTACCACCAGCACCATCTTGATCGTCTCCACCTCCTCAAAAAGACAGGCAGAACCTAGATCAGAATCCAGGTCACCTGCCACTGCTACCTAAGAGGGAAGAGGGCCTCACTGTCCTGGCCTTCTCTGGGTTTTCCAGAGTTTTCGAGCATCTCCCTCTCTCAGGAGTGGCAGCCTGACGGATGCAGCAGTCCAAACATGTGCCCATCTTGCTCACACGCAAGACAAGGTGTGATCCCGTTGTTTACCTCGAGGGCCCAGTGGTATCTGGGGACACAGCAGACCCTCAGTCCACATGCCAAGCCCGGAAATTTCCCATGAGAGGAGCCTGAGAGGCCCACAGGTTTTCAAGGATTCAGGCAGATGCCGTCCCCCATGGCCCTGCCCTTTGCTCTTTCACATTTATCCTGTTTTAAACGTAGCTGGGATTTCTCATCAGATATGGTAAGGTGACAGACACAGAAACAACTGCCTTTGGAAGAAATTTATTATAGTTCCCAAGAGAAGGGGGCACACCTCACCTTTCAGGGTGCACAGGGGGGCCCAGGGTCAGGCAGAAGGCAGGCAAGGCAAAGCATGGGCCTGAGTCTTTACTGCACTTTGCACAGGAAGGAAGGGGCCAGGCAGTGTGAGCAAGTGTGAGCGAGTTTAGCTCGGGCTGGTTTGAATAATTTCAGCCCGCTCTGAGCTATAGGAGTGGTCCCTAATTGTCCTGGGACGTTTAAGACGGGGGAATGCTTGGCTGGGAGTGTGAGAGTCAGATAGGGAAGCGGGAGGGGTGTGGGCTCCGGATGGGCTGGTCTGCATGTGAGAGGCTGGCAGGCGGTTGTTTGCTATCTCTAGGAACTAGCTAGTGCTGGGAGGGCCGGCTCCCCAGAAGCAGCAAGGCCACAGGATGTCAAGGCATCAAAAATACAGCAAATTTAAAAGAAAAAAAGAAGCCCAATTTGTATACAGCCCCCCCGAGTCCTTGTTCACCCTTCTCCCTTGTCTCCCATCTGGAGTCAGGAGAGGTGTGCGGTCGGTTGGGTATATCTGACTCTCCTCCAAGGCTTTCTGTGCTTAGGCAGCGGTTGGTTGAGGCCTGAGAGGGGGAGAGCAATCCAGGGGCCAGGTGTCAGGACTCTGGCTTCCAGATGTGGCACAGAGACCTGTGCTGGATACAGCCCTGACTCAGTTTCCCCAACCTGTGACCTGCCTCGATGACCATCAGTCAAGTCTGCTGTTCTCTCTGACTGCAGTTGCTTCCAGGGAGTGTCTTGGGTGTTCCCACCCCCTCCTTCTCCCTGGGAGAAACCAGGAAGTGGTCTGTGTGATCCCCAGGGAGGTGGGGCCCTCACTGATCTGCTGACCCAAACTATTTATGTACCTACTTCCTCAGGGGGACCTACGTTGGGACTAGATGCAGGGCATATGTAAACCGTATCTGCCTCCCAAAGGGCCATGGGGGGACGTAAAAACACAGATACCCAACCCAAATCTATCAGAGCAGGAGGAAAAGCCAGAGCCAGGGAGAGAAGCTCTAGAACCAACCAAGGCCAGGGCCGGGTGAGTGACAAGTGCGCAGGGCTGGCACTCAGTGGGTCACAGGAACTCAGCCGTCCGCCCGACAGAAGCGTGAGTGATTGGCAAGTCCCCCTTGCCTGGGCCCGAATGCCGAGAGCAGTTTGTCAGATGACCGAATCTAACCCGGGAGCTTGAAGCAAAGCAATGAGGGGCGGGGACTGTCTTCCCCCCAAAATGCAGAGGCCTCTGCCCTGTGGTAGGCGCCATACTGGCCCTTGACAGGCCCATGCACGGGGTAGAAACAGACTCCCAAGGTGGGTGGGGGTGCTCGCTGCCCACCCTACACACACACACGGCGCACATCCATGAAAGCCATCATGTTATAAGGTTTGTTTTTTAAAAATTATCTAGTGAGCTGTTGGGAGCAGGAATTGGCCCTGTTTTCTGGAATCACTGACCCAGAACATAAGACACTGGCTGCATCCTGCCTGGAGGTGGCCAGGCCCCCGAGGGGACAGACAGACATGCAGTCTGTGTGCATGAGTGGGAGGGAGCTCTGATACACTCTCTCCTGTCCGCCCACAGAGGCTTCGGACGGAGAACCGGCTCCTGAAACAGCGGATAGAGACCTTAGAGAAGGTGAGGGGCATGGCCGCCAGCCTGTGATACCCAGGCCCCAGGCACCAGGCAGGTCCCAGCAGCCAGAGGGCCCTGCCCAGGCCTGGCCCAGCCTGAACCAGCGGGCTGATGAGCAGGGTGTAGATCCCACAGGCCCTCCCTGAGCCCCTCTGAGATTTGGGCTGCCGGATAACCGGGGCCATGGGGAAAAGTCCCTAGAGGTTGGTCAGCTGAAAACCCCACAATCCATCTGTGCCCCATGTCCCTCCCACCCCCAGGCTGCCTGGGTTGGGGAAGGAGGCAGTACTGCTTCCTTGACTGAGGGGCCCCGGAACTGGGCCAGGACACACCCCACCCTGTAATGTGGGAGCCTCACCCTCAAGAGAAAGGAGACTCAGAGGAGCAGGGGGAGTGGCCTTGCCACCAGCACCAGGGTGGGGTGCCCCACCATGACCCTGGCGCCGACCTGTTTTTAAAGATGGGGTAAAGGTGGGCCCCATGTCCTGCCCCAACGCCTCAATGCTGGTTCCGCCTCCTGACTAGAACACACCCCGCGGCCCAGCGCGGCCGCCCTGCTGTCACCGCGGATGACTGCCCCTTGCTCAGCTGGCCCACCAATCCCAAGGGGGCAGAGCCCTCTCTGCGGCACGCAGACCCCTCCCTGGGACGGAGCTGCTCTGGCTTTGACCTCCGGGTCCTCTCTGCTGGTTCTCTGGGTCTCTGGGCTCATGCCTCCCTCCCCTGCTTCTAGAAGTAGTCCACTGCGTTAGTGACGAGTGGTTCTTGTCTGTCTCTCCCCCTCTCCTGTCCCCTCGCCTTCCACTCTGCCTCCTCCCCCTGTCACTCGGAACCCCCTCGCCGGGTAGGAGAGCGCTGCTCTGGCTGATAGGTTAATCCAGGTACTGTAGCTTTTCATCTCCCCTTCCCTCTTCCTTCCTGGCCAGGGACTCAACACCAGGAACCACTCCTGCCCTGACTGCGGCCACAGGGGGCGAGGGGGGCAGGCCCGGTGTTGTGCATGTGGGTGCCTGGGGACCGCTTCACAGGGGAGACAGGCTGCCCTCGGGGGAGGGGAGGGCATGTGAAAGCACGTGGGTGCATCTGGGGGTGTGTCTGGGCTACACGCACAAATACAGAACACCTCTGACCTCCGGGGACCCTGAGGGTGCATCAGCAACCGGTCCTGGTGTGTGCACTGCGCTGAGCGCGCGCACACACACACACACACACACACACACACACACACACACACACACAC
>JAQQAC010023519.1:2849054-2876912 GCA_029783875.1 Phataginus tricuspis
CACACACACACACACACACACACACACACACACACACACACACACACGCCCTCGTGCTCCTCTCTGCTTCTACCTGCAAGCCTGCCAACTTCTCTTACCCGCTTCTGCTGCTGCCTCATCTTGAATGGCTCCATCTGGAAGCTTCTGCCTGCCACCTGGTGGCTCCGAGCCTGGGATTGGGGGGGCCAAACTGGGTGTGGTGATAAGATGAGGCTGGGGGTGCTCTTGGCCCGGGCAGGTGAGGGCCCCAGCAGCCAGACCTGGAGGAGTTTCCAGGAGTGGTGCATCCCACCTCCCAGCCCGGCCCAAGGAGCCAGCCCTGAGCCCATGGGGCCTTGGCTGAGCCGGCCTCCACCCTCGCCAGCAGGGAGGGCCAGGCCTCTGCGCTGCCATCGGCCCTAGATATCCGCTGTTTCTCCTCACCCAGACGGAGGCCAAGAGTCAGAAGCGGGAGCGGAAGGAGCTTCCCGCAGCCGGGGGCCCCATTCTCCATTTAAGCCCCCAGAGCCGGGGCCCAGGGTGGGTCTGTCCCTCCAGGCGCCTCCCAGCGTCCTGTTCCTGCCTCCCCACCCACGAACTCAGGCCCGACGAGGCGCCCCATCCCAGGCTCTGAGTGAGGGAGGCTCGCCCCTCTCCCTTCCGCTCACCTCCTCCTCTCCGGGCCTCCCACTAAGGTGGGCCCGAGGCAGGGCCTGGGGTGTGAGCAGAGGGTCATGGCACCCGTCCCCGCTGTGCTCAGGGGCAGGTGACGCGGGCGCAGGAGGCCGAGGAGAACTACGTCATCAAGCGGGAGCTGGCGGTGGTGCGGCAGCAGTGCAGCTCGGCGGCCGAGGACCTGCAGAAGGCGCAGAGCACCATCCGGCAGCTGCAGGAGCGCCAGGTACGGGCCGGGGCGGCTGCCTTCGGGTTCCTGAGCCAGTTTGCTCTAAGCCTTCCCGTTACTTTGGGGGGCTGCGGCGAAAGCGGGGAGTTGGGGGCACCCAGGGTGGGTGCAGTTTCGCCCCTAGCCTCAGCACCGGGCCCCTGGTAACCAGGCTCCCTGCAGGGCCCCTGCCTCCTTGAGGGGCCTGTGATCCCTTGGGGGAGCCCTGGAGTCTCCCAGGGGTCAGCTCTCCAGGAAAGCAGCCGAGACGAGGGACAAGAGAGGGGGCTCCCTCCTCCGGAGCCCCACACTTTACCCTCAGAAGAGGGTCTGGTCTGAGCTGGCGGGGTAGGGGTGCGGGACCACCCACGCCTGTCCTGGGTCAGAGGCTCAGACCAGTGGTGGGAGGACCCTGGGGCTGGAGCACTGTGGGCACAGCCCGCTGCTCCCAGAGGGGGCTCTCAGGCCTCCCCCAGCTGCTGGCCGGCCAGCAGGGCCTGAGATCAGCGTGGGTCCCAGAGTCTGTCCGAGCCAAGGGGGCGCCACTGGTACCCATGGGCCTACGGGACCCACATAGCCGAGGGCAGGGAGCAGGCCCGAGAGCTGCGCGGGACGCTGTGAAGGAGACCCTCACTTGAAAGTGGGGGGCAGCCAAGGGGGCCAGGCTCTGGCCCCAGGACTTCCCCAGCCCACCAGCCAGGTCCCCATTACGGAGCCAGACAGCAGCCATCACCCCTGGAGCCCCCAGCGGGGCACCTGTAGGAGCTCCTGGGCCCTCTGCCAGAAAGGGATCCCTGCACTCGCCTTCCCAGCCCTTCCTAGTGGGAGTGGGGGGTGGAGAGGAGGGAGGCAGAGAGGGGAAATGGGGGGCAGGGACGCTCCAGCCTGACCCCGCCCGCACCTCTGCCCGTTTGGGCACTGACCATGCAGCAGGAGGGGTGCCTCCAAGAACCTATCCTACACCAGCCCCCGTGAGCCTGAGAACCAGTCACCGGTGTCCCTCAGGCAGCCCGGGGGCAGGGACAGACCCCTTCACGAGGTCCCCTGTGTGGTTTCCCAGCAGAAGCTAAGCAAAGAGCATCTGAGCCTCCAGGATGGGGTCAGCTCCCCAGGAGGGGGACCCGGGGACTCCCCTCACCCCCCGTACCCACGGCCTGAGCCCCTCTCGCAGCCCGGGGGTCCCAGGGAGGGGCCAAGGCCTGGGCCCTGGCAGCTAGTAGGAAGGCTGTCTACGCCCCAGCTGCAGCCCCTGCCTGCCCCCAGGACAACCCGCGCCTCACAGAAGACTTCGTGGCCCACCTGGAGACCGAGCTGGAACAGTCACGGCTGCGGGAGACGGAGACCCTGGGGGCCCTGCGGGAGATGCAGGACAAGGTCCTAGACATGGAGAAGGTGTGACTGGGCAGCGGGTGGGTACTGGGGGACTCTGGGCGGCGCATGGCCAGGCCCTAGCCAAGAAGGGTGGTTGGGGGGACAGTGGGGCTTGGCCTGGTGTCAGACACCCTCCCCCGCTGAGGAGCCTGGGGTGCCTCCCTGGCCCACTTGTCCTCTGCGTCTTCCCACACGGCCTCCCCTAGGGTCTGGACCCTTGGGACATCAGGCCCTCACTCACAGACCCTCCCAAGCCCTGGAGGCACACACACACACACACACACACACACACACGCATGCACAACTCCTTGAGGTGCATGACTGCCCTCAAGCAGCCAGCCATATGGTGGCTGTCCTGGGATCCCTGGACACATGTCCCACCTGTGTGCCTCCCCCAGCCCTGGGTTCCAGGATGGAGAGGGAGGAAAGGCCCCTGCTGGTCAGGGCTGCTCTCCCAGGCTCCACTCTCATGGAAACAGCACTCAGGGGGCTGATCGGGGGCCACCTTCTCCTGCCTGCAGCCCTGAAGGGGCCCCAGGCCTCTGGGGTCTGTCCTCAACTGCTTTCATGCTGAGCCTGGGGAAAAAGGGAGGTGTCCTGGCCACTAGGACCCCTCACACACTGGTAGGAGCTCTGCATTATTTGGGGCACCCACCCAGGTGGGCGTCTCTGCTCTAGCCTTGTGTGGGGCTATCTGCCTCACAGTCATCATCAGCCAGCCCAGAGCTGGGGTTTCCTCCTGCCTCCCCCAACACTGGACGGAAATGGCCCCTGGGAGATCCACGGCCCTCCCTCCAACTCCCAGACCCAAGCAAGGATCAGTGAGGACCTCAGGCAGCAAGCTGGATTTCTGTCCAGGAAGCTAGAACACAAATCCCCCTCCCCCCCAGACCTGGGAACGCCCTCAGCCCTGTCAGTGGGCAGGAGCCGCCTGGCCTGGGGTGGGGGGCAGGGACAGGGTGCTGCAGTCCGCAGGCTTCTCAGCTCCCGCTGGGACAGGTTCTGGGTCTTGGATTCTCAGGTGGGTGGGCGGCTGGAACATTTATGGAGGGTGCCCTGGGCCGGTCCTGTCACAGCAGGTGCTGGCCTGCTTCTCGGGCTCCTAGGACGCCTCCCAGCCCCTCCTGGGTGCAGAGTGCACCCGTTCTCCGCGGGGCTGCCCCCGGTGGGTCTCGGGGGAACTGTGCGCTGGGGTCCCGGTTCTGCAGCCCCTGGGCTCTGATCACTTCTCTTCCCGCAGAGGAACAGCTCGCTGCCTGACGAGAACAACGTGGCGCAGCTGCAGGAGGAACTGAAGGCTCTCAAGGTGCGGGAGGGCGAGGCGGCGGCCTCCGCGCGGGAGCTGAGGCTGCAGCTGCAGGAGCTGTTGGACACCTGGCAGGTGACGCACACGCAGCGGCCGGGGCGCGCCCTCCAGGCGTCCCTACCGCCGGGCCTGACCGCTGGCCTCTGCCCCCAGGCGCATCTGTCCCGCGGCGGCCGCTGGAAGGAGTCCCCGCGGAAGATGGTCCTGGGCGAGCTGCAGGACGAGCTGATGAGCGTGCGTCTGCGCGAGGCCCAGGCGCTGGCCGAGGGCCGCGAGCTGCGACAGCGCGTGGTGGAGCTGGAGACGCAGGTGGCCGCGCGCTGGGGACGGGCACGTGGTGTCGCGGCTGGACCGCTGGGCCGGGCCATGACCCCGCCCTGCGTGCTACCTCCCAGGACCACATCCACCGGAACCTGCTGAACCGTGTGGAGGCGGAGCGCGCGGCGCTGCAGGAGAAGCTGCAGTACCTGGCGGCGCAGAACAAGGGGCTGCAGACGCAGCTCAGCGAAAGCCGCCGCAAGCAGGCGGAGGCAGAGTGCAAGGTGCGCCTCCGCCCGCGGCCTGGCTCCGCGCGGCTCCGGCCCGCCGCACCCCTGACCTCCCTCTCCCTCGCCCGCAGAGCAAGGAGGAAGTGATGGCCGTGCGCCTGCGGGAGGCGGACAGCATGGCGGCAGTGGCCGAGATGCGCCAGCGCATCGCCGAGCTGGAGATCCAGGTGAGCGGCGGGAAGGGCGCGGGCGGCGGGCCCCAGGGCCGATCCTGCCCTGACCCCGCGTGCCCTGGCCCGCCCGCAGAGGGAGGAGGGCCGCATCCAGGGCCAGCTGAACCACTCGGACTCCTCGCAGTACATCCGCGAGCTCAAGGACCAGATCGAGGAGCTGAAGGCCGAGGTGAGCGGCGCGGGAGGGACGCGGGAGCCTCGGGGAGCGGAGGCCGGGGGACGGGATTCCGCCCGCGGTGCGTCCGTGCCCGCCTGCAGCGCCGGTCCCACCCCAGGTGCGGCTGCTGAAGGGTCCGCCGCCCTTCGAGAACCCGCTCGCCTTCGACGGGCTCAGCCTGGCGCGGCATCTGGACGAAGACTCGCTGCCATCGTCCGACGAGGAGCTGCTGGGCGTGGGCGCGGCGCTGCAGGACGCACTCTACCCGCTGTCCCCGCGCGACGCGCGCTTCTTCCGCCATCTGGAGCGGCCAGCCAAGGACAGCGAGGGCAGCTCCGACAGCGACGCCGACGAGCTGGCTGCACCCTATAGTCAGGGCCTGGACCACTGAGGCCGCTGCCTGCTCCCCCACCGGCTGCCGCACTTCAGAAACTCACGCCCACCCGAGGGCCCAGCGCGGCGGGGTGGGAGGGTAGGGCCGGAGGCTGAGGGTCCGCAGGGTCCCGGCAGGGCCCCCTCCTCAGCAGTGTTCACACATCTTGGTCCGCACCCCTCTGGGCCCAGTACTGAGGGGGTGCTCCTCTCAGCAGCCAGGGCAGGGGACAACCCAGAGGTCCCAGGGCTGGATGGGCAGGAAGCTCCCTCCTCCCAGCAGCCCTCCTGGGACAAGGGAGGTGACCGGGAGGGCCTAGGAGGTAGAGGAGGCCTGAGAAAGAAGGGCAGCTCCAAGCTGGGCTGTATCTCCCCACCATGCTCCTGGGGAGACCCTGGCCGCAGGGGACACATGGCCAGGCTGGGCTTTCCTGCCTGGTGCAGACACTGTGGCCCCTGCAGCAGAAACCAAAGCCCCCCTACTGTGTGCAAGGCCAGAGCAGTGTCTGTCTGCTTCTGGGGACCAGAGCAGCTGTGAGGGAGTGAAGACACCTCCTCTCCCCAGTGCCCCACATCTTCCTTTGTGAGATGCTCCCGTCACGCCGTCTTGACCAGTGATGGAGGGGCTCCCCCACCCAGGCTAGCCTCTCTCCAGGGGCCCTCAGCCCCCACTCTCTTTCCTTCCTGTGTCCCTAGCCTCACTCTCCAGCCAGGGTCAGGGCCAAGCCCAGGGGACAAGGCTCCCCCAGGGAGCTGCCTGCCCTCGCCTGCCCCTGCTGGCCCCGTGGTCTCTGTGGAGTCAGGGCTGAGAACGGTGCCAAAGTCCAGCGATGCCCCCAACACCCCCCCTCTGCCTCGTGACCCTCGGGGCTGACCCCTGGTGCTCCTGGAGCCTTGAGCAGCAGCGCCACAAGCAGTCTCCCTGGCGCCCCCTGGGGTGGAGACCCCTGCTCAGCCCCCCTTCCTGGTCACCCACTCCTCAGTGTTACAAAGCCCGGAGACCAGAGTGGGCATCTCGGGGCTCTCCTATGTGCCCCCACACCGCCCACCACCATTTTGCACACTGCCTGTTCACACTCCACATGTTGCCCAGGCGGGAAAGATGGAAAATAAAATGTATTTACACAGTCACAGGTAAGGGACACTGAGTGTGGAGTGCCTGGAGGAACTGCAAGCAGACCAGGTCCCCAGTCCCTTGTCCTGCAAAGCATGGGCTGTCCTTGCCCTTGGGAGTCTCCTTCCATCTAAGAGAATCAGGGGCAAAGGTCACAGAGGGCCAGCTAGGGTGCCAAGAGGCTGCCCAGGATGGGGGGGGCAGCATCGAGAGGAAAGCAGGACAGGCACTGAGGGGCGGGAGCAAGTGTCGGGGCCGGGGGAGAGGGTTGGTGCAGGGGAGCAAGTCAAAGAGGACCCCGCCAGCGCGCGCTGGCAGAAGGGCGGCTCTGGACATGAGCGGGGAGCAGAGGGTTGGGGGCACGACTCCCACTGGGGTAACTCAGCGTGGGCTTCCCCTGAGAGTGTGAGGTCTTGGGGCTTCAGGAAGGTGCAGGATCTGGTTGTGTTCCTTCAGCACACGTTTCCTGCAGCCTTCGGGTGCTCTCCTTCCGTGCCTGGTTCTGAGGGACTCCCAGTGCAGCAGAGAGAGACATGGGGTGGGGGCGGGGGTGGGGGCTGAGCCTGCGCACTAGTGTGTTAAGTGGGGGGGGGGGGGGCGGTCAGGGAAAGCTTCCTGGAAGAGGCTAAGGTGTTGGAGCCGGCCCCAAGGGCAAAAGCATAAAGCCAGATGAGGCAGGGACCAGCAGGGGCCACCTGACACCCTGTGACAAGGAACAGGAGAGAGCGGGCATGGTCATACCAGGCATTGGCTTCTCCACTCTGGAGCCAGTTTATGCTTTGAACTGAGGGCACTGGGGAGCCAGGGAGAGCTTAGGGGAGGGGACCACAGTTGGGGGGTTGGTGAGGCCAGGGCGGGGTCCAAACTAAGCTGAGCAGACGGAGCAATGAGTGGTGGCTTCCCTGGGGGAAGGAGGCCCAGAGAAGCAGAGTCCTTTGTGGGGTTCCCCATGGAGCTGGCTGTCCTGCCCACACTGGCTCCCAGGGTGGCGGTGGCAGTGCCCCAACTTGGACAGGGCCAACTGTCTCACAAGCTGGGAGCTGGCCACATCTTGGGTGGGGACAGGCAGGACTTGGTGATCTGTGTCTGACAGAAATCTGGCTACAGAGTGGACTTCGGGGACTGGGTCTGGGGGCAGAAACAGGGCTAAGGGCCTAACACGGGGTCAGGGCCTAACACGGGGTCACACCCTGTCCCTTTACCTGCCCTGGGGATTGTGGTCCCCACTGGCCTCCATCATTCTTGCTGTGAAGCAGGAGACCCTTAAGGCAGAAAGGACTAGAGGATGTGTTTCCTGTAGGGGAACTTGGGATAGAGGGCCTGGGCTGAGGTTTGAGGGGGTCCATGGTCACGGTGACTGGGCCTTGGAAGGAAGGGCAAGGAATTCAGATGGGGAGATAAATGAGGACAGAGGATGGCTGTGGTGAAGACCCTCACCGTGAGCCACAAAGATGCCTGCCTGAGGGGCTTGCAGAGAACACGCCAAGTTGAGAGAAAAGGTGAGGCCCATGGATTGGCAGGCAGAAAGGGGCACGGAGGGGACACCCGGTGAGGCGCAATGGGCGGACTACCTGGTCTCCCACCCAGCCTTAGGAGAGGCTACTTCCCCGGAGACCCCACTAGGCACAGCCAGCCCCCTGGGGACACGGAATCCTTGGTGGGGCCATATGCCCTATACTGGGTCCTCTTGACGAATCTCAGGCCCTGCTACAGCCCTGCCTTCTGCACTGGAGCCTCCTCCATGAGCAGAGGGCAGTGCGCCCAGAGTTGGGCGGGTACAGGTGGGTACGAGGTTGCCCTCTTTCAGGCGACCCCCCCTCCCAGACGCACCCCAGGGTGGCCAAGGTAAGGGGACTGCATTGTGAAGAGGGACCTCAGGAAAGGCCCCAGACTTGCCCCGGACCTGAGCCAGCCCTTCCCACGTGTCTCCCCGCAAGAGGCGCCGGCTCCCCTGACGGGGTGTAGGGAGAGTTTTGGTCTTTTGTCCACTCCAGCCACGCACTGGCTCAACCTCTCCGTCGCGCGGCTCCACCTGGGCCAACGTCAAACGGGAAAAGGCCCGCGTTCACGCACTTGGGGGCGCGGCGCTGGACGGGTCGCACCGCCACCCGGCCTCGCGTGCCCTGTCTTATCCTCGGTACAGGGGCCGCGCCGCTGCCCAGCGTGCGCAAGGCCTTCAGCCGGAGCTACAGTCTACTCGCGCACAGCCGCCGGCACCGCCTCCCGCTCGGCCCCAGCGGCTACCGCAAAGGCGCACAGGCTACAACTTCCAGGCTTTATTGCAAACTCGAGCTGCGCGCGGCTGACAGCACAGGACTTGGGGAGGGCGGGGCTCCAGGGAAGGGAGGGAGTCCTAGGCCAAAGGGACGGGGCTCGAAGTCAGAACCTTGGTCAGAGGCGGGTGGGTCGGGAGCCTCGGCCAAAATTCTAGGGCTCTAGGGGGCTAAGACCGATCCACCGACCAGGACTCTGGCGGAGGGGGGCGGTGGTCTAAGACAGGCGTATCGGAGGGGTGAATCTTAAAGCTGGGGTGGGGTGAGTGAGCGGGCCCAGGGTCTGGCTCAGTGGAAGGTCTCCACCTCCACCACGGTCCAGTCACCCTGTGGGGAAGCCACGTCGTCCGGGGAGAAGCTGGTGACCGAGGTGATGCTGGCGCGGGACTCGTCCAGGGGAGACAACAGTTCGGCCCAGCGGCCCAGTTCGGCATCGCTGAGCGCAGTTCTGGCACCGCCCCCGACGCCACCGCCTCCCGAGCCCCCGGGGTCCCCGCCGCCGCCGCCGCCGCCCGCGGCACCTTCTGCTGCCGCGAGCAGCAGCGTCCGGCTCAGCAGGTGCTGCACGACGCTCGCCTGCAGCGCCCCCAGCGGCAGCTCGCCCAGGCGCGCCGACTTGGCGCCCCGCGGGACCACCCCCGCCGCTGCCGTCGCCTTCCCACCGCCCGCGCCGGGCCCAGGCACAGGATCCAGCACGCTGGAGGCGGGAGGCGCCGACTCGGGCCCTTCGGCCTCGTAGATGGTACAAAGGCCCTCGGCGGAGCCCGACCCGGCAGCGGGAGACCAGGGAAGCGGCGCCCCTGCAGGGAGAAGGGCCACGCTGTGCCCGAGGGGGAGCCTCGCTCGCCGCAGGCCCGCGCCCTGCCCCACCCCTTCACGGCCACGCCCCCGAGCGTTGAGGCTTCGCCTCCGACCCCTCCCCTGCCCTCCCAGCCCAGTCCCCAGGACCCACTGCCCCAGAGCAGAGCCTCGCCCGCAGCCCTGCTCCCTGCACTCCCGGCCTCATCCCCTTGGCTCGGCGGCGTGGAGGCCGGCTCACCTGGGGTGCCACGCACGGCCAGCGGCGGCGCGGGGCTGCGGCTCCAGGAGGCCGGGTGGCAGGCGGCAAGCTCGGCGTCGGCGGGCGGGGAGGCCGCAGCGCCGCCCTCCGGCCCGCTGTCGTAGCCGCGCAGCTCCTCCGGCGTGCTCGTGGCGCTGCTACTGTGGCCCGCTAGGTCCGGGCCGCTCAGCGTGCTGGATGGGCTGCGCGACGGCGGCGGCGGAGCCGGGGCTAGCGCCAGGGTCAGCCGCGGGCCCGAGACAGGGGCATCGGGACCTGGGGTCGGGGGACGGCGTGGGGCCTGCAGAGGGGGTGAGGCCAGCGGAGAGGGGGATGCCTGCAGAGGGAGCGCGGCCAGGGAAGGTGGGGCCTGAGAAGGGGGCGTGGTCAGGGGGAGCGGAGGGACCTGCAGAGTTGGGGAGGCAGGGGGAGAGGGAGGGGCCTGCGGAGGAGGCGTGGTCAGGGGCTGCGGAGGGCCCTCCAGAGTTCGGGAGGCAGGCGGAGAGGGAAGGGACTGCAGAGGGAACACAGCCCGGGAAGGTGGGGCCTGCGGAGGGAGTGTGGCCATGGGGGAGAGAGGGACCTGCAGAGGGGGTGAGGCAGGGAGAGAGGGCGTGGCCTGTGGAGGGGGCGCGGTCAAGGGAAAGGGAGGGACGTGCAGAGGGGGAGAGGGAGGGGCCTGTAGAGGAGGCGAGGTCATGAGGAGGGGAGGGACCTGCAGAGGGAGTGTGGCAGGGGGAGAGGGAGGGGACTGCACAGAGGGCAAGGCCAAGGAATGTGGGGCCTGAGGAGGGACTGTGGCCACGGAGGAGGGAGGGGCCTGCAGAGGCGAGGCAGGGGGAGAGGGAGGAACCTGAAGAGGGGGCAAGGCCAAAAATGGTGGGGCTGGGTAAAGGGGCGGGTCCAGGGGAGGGGGAGGAGAAGGAGGGACCTGCAAAGGGAGCAAGGCCAGGGAAGGCAGGGCCTGCAGAGGCGGTGGGGTCTGTGTGGGGAGCAGGGTCTGAGGAGAGGGCGGGGCCTGAAGAGGTGTGGCCAGAGGAGGCGGTGTCTGTGGGGGAGGCGTGGCCAGAGGCGGGGATTGTTGAGGGGGCGTGGTAAGGGGAGGGGGAGGAGCCTGCAGAGGCAGTGAGGGCAAGGCCGACGGAGAGCACAGAGGACCCTGCCGAGAAAGGCTGGTCAGGGAGAGAGAGGCTTGCGAAGGGGATGTGGCCAGAGGGTCCTGCGTTGGAGGCGTGGCCAGTGCACAGGGCGTAGTCTGAAGAGGGGGCGGAGGCAGGAGAGGACTGGCCCGCTGAAGAGGCGTGGTTAAAGCGGAAAAGGACGGTGGAGTGGGTGTGGCTAAGGGAGAACGTGGAGTCGGAAGAGGGGGCAAAACCGGAGGAGAGTGGGTGGGGGTCATACTTTGCGGAGGGGGCGACACTGATGGAGAGAGTGGAACCAGAAAAGTGGCCGAAGGGGAGGCGGGCAAATCCAGAAAGGAGGCACCCAGATGTGTGGGCGGAACTTGAAGAGGGGGTGTGGCTGGAGGGGAGGGGAGGGTCTGAAGAGGGAGTGTAGCTGAGGGAGGAGGAGCTAGTGTAAGGGGTGTGACCAAAGGGCAGGGAAGTGTCGAGGAAGGGGGCGTGGCCGGAGGCGAGGGCGGGAGCGTGTCTGGCAGGCGAGTGGCTGTGGTGAGGGGAAGTGGTGCCGGATGTGCGGGCAAATCTGGGGGAGGGTGTATGGTCGAAGGAGGAGAGAGGCGAAGCCCGGGGGCTGAGCTCCTCCTTGGGGGCGTGGCCTGTGGGGGGCGCAGAACCTGCTGCCCTTTCGACTTGGACTGCGAAGAATGCCCCGGAGCGCGGGGTGGTCCAGCGGGCGAGGCCCCAGAACGGGCTGGAGAGGGCAGACGAGTAGCGCTGGAGGACGGGGGTCGCGAAGGTGGCCTCTGGAGGCCCCCGCCGGCGCTGGGTCGCCTCCTGGCGGCGGGGCTCGGCGCCGCTGTGCTGCGCTCCGGAGCGCCACCCACTGATTTCTTGGGGGCCTCGTTCGTAGGCCGCGGCCGAGCACTCGGGGCTGCTCGGGGGAGACCCACCTCAGCGCCCGCAGCCCGAGACCGACGGGAGATGGCCGGGGAAGAGGTGCCTGGAGGGGGCCCCAATGAGTCTGGGGACAAAGCAGAAGGCCGAAGGGTCACCGATCCTTCCCGGCTGGTGCCTCTCACTGCCCAGGAACCCCGCTCCTCCCCAGGCCGCCTACCTCTCCGTGCCGCAGCGCTCAAGGCGCTCCTTCTGGGCGCTTCTGGGGCTTTTCCTCTGGCCGCAGCTTCCTCAGCTTGGGGCCGAAGCCCCTTCTGCCCAAGAGGGCCTACCCTGGGGACAGGAGGGGACGTACTCAGGGCAGAGTCCCCGCTCCTGCTTCGTCTCCCAAGTCTACATTTTCCCGTCTGTGAAATGGGTCACATGTGCTCCTGCGGGCCATTAATGGCTTTCACCCCACTGGCACCCACTGACGTGCAAGGGCTCCCATGCCCCAATTCATGTGTAAAATTAAAAGGTTCCAGATAGTGACACTAACCCTTGGCTAAGGGACTAGGGGAGAGGAGGCGTGTTACCTGGCGGTCCCGCTGGAACGCCCCAGGCTAGAGAGAGAGGCCGGGCTGGGGGTCTTGGCAGGGGGCCGCTCCCCTCTCCCAGCCACTGGAGGCCTGGAGGCTGCGGGGAGAAGGCGAGTCAAGATCATGCCAGGAGAGGAGCAGGTAACTGGGGCCTCAGAAAGAAAGGGGGGCAGGAAAGTGGCGTCTGAATCGGGGAAAGAGGCCGTTACCTGCGCTCCGGGGGCCTGTCCCCGCGCTCCGTGTTGGTCCCACACGGGAAGCAGTCTCTGGGACGACGGCTGCCCGGACGCCCCCACCTCGCTCGGCCAGGGGCCCTCGCCCCGCAGCTCCCGCGGCTCCCAGAACTCGGAGGGCCGCGCTGGTTACTGGGGGAGGGGGTCGGGGGGACCCTAGGGGCCTGGGGGTCGGAAGGCCAGGAGGGCGAGAAGCCGGCGTCCGCGGGGTGGCCCCAGCCCTGGCCTTGTCCCTCTTGTCCATACCGCACCTGCCGAGGAGGCAGAGATGAGCATCTGACCGCAGGGGCTCGGGTCCTGGCACTTCCCCAGCGTCGCCACCCATGGACATCCAAGCCCCAGCCTGTATCCACTTCCCTCCCCCTCAGCCACCCACCTGCTCACCAGCTCAGCTGCTCAGGGCTGTCCTCAAGTCCCACCCCCACCGTCCTCTCCCAAAGTGGAGAGGCCCTGCCTGACCCAGCCCACCTCCTCTGCTCCCTTTCAGGACCCGAGATCCACGCCCCTACCCCTCGGCCCCGCAGAGACCCAGGCCACGAGACTCGAGAAAGGGGGATGCCACAGACTTCAGATGGGGGGACAGGGCGCTCACGGCCGGGTCCCGTTACCAGCCTCCAGCGCCCTCCCCGGGCCTCCCTGAGAGATGGGGGCACCTGCCTGGAGGAGCAGAGGCCTCGCTGCCCGCGAACGGGCTTGGGGAGACAAAGAGCCGCGTCCCGGGCGCGTCCCCGCCCCCCGCCGAACCCGGGTCCAGGCTGCCGCCTCCACCTGCTCGCGCCGCGCTCACCTCGGGCTCCAGCCGCCCGCCGCACTGCTCTGGTCTTCTGGGGTGGGGCTGGGAGGCCGCGAGCGCCGGGCAGGCCAGGGGAGGGGGCGACGGGCTGCAAGCGGGGAGCCGCGGGCGCGTGTTTGATCCGGACCCGGGAGCGCGCTGAAGCGGGCAGGCGCGTGCTGGAGGGAGGGCGGCGCGGCTTCTCGGCGGCTGCGCCCAAGGACCCAGCCACCGCGTAAGGGACCTGGAGGGAATCCCGCGACGTCCCAGCCCGGCCTCGCTGCGACCAAACACACGCACCTGCCGTGGCCCCCTGCCCCTCCACCTGGCGACCAAGTCCCGCCTGCACGCCGATACGCTGGGCCCTGGCAACCGGGGGGCGGGACCAACGCCAATTGGCCAATCCGGCTGCTCGATGGCCTTGGTCCCTGTCCTCGCCTTCGCGACCGCCCCACAGGATCCCCTGGGGCCTCTTCGCCTCTCACTTCCGAAGACTTTTCCCAGACCCCGGAAAACCCCCTACTTGGTTGGGGGGTACTACTGGGAGAAGGCCTCCTTGGGAATTGAGGGGTGCACCTCGGATTTGGGGAGAATAGAAAAAGCAAGGATGTCAGGGAGGGGTGAAGTCAAGTCAGCAAAGGCTTCAGAGCCCCGCTTTGGGGGGGCCAGGGTTAAAGGAGGCGGGTTAGGAGGTGTCAAAATGGGGACGTGAAGGAGCAGAGACGATCCCGTTGGAAGTTGGCCAGCCCAGCCCAGCAAGCGGGAGTAGGAGGTGCCATTTTGGCAGGAGTCTCTGTGTAGGGCCTTGCTGGGCTGGGGACCGTGGCATGGAGGGGGCAGAAGTGTGAGGAGGGTTCTGTTTTGCCTGGCACCTTGGGAACCTATCCTTTCCATGACCCTCCCCCAGCCTGGGAGAAGTGCCCCTCACTGCTCACCAGGGCACTGCCTCCCAGATCCATTCAGGGTCTCACCTTCTCCCCGAGTGTCACCTGCGGGGGCCCCTCCTGGCGTGACCAGTGCCGCTGCCTGCCCACCCACCCACCAGCAGCACCCTCTTGAGTCATGTCAGCCCACCCAGAGGCCCACCCTCTGACCTCCTATGGTGCAAGGTCCCCCCAAGTCTACACTGAGTCCATTCTGCATTTCACCGGGCTCTGGACTCTGCACTCCTGCAAGAACACTCCTCAACTGTCCGTCAAGAGGGGGACAGATTGCACAGACCCAAGTACACCACACGATGGAATATGCCTCAGAAATAAAAATCAGCAACCTACGGAGACACTTAAAACAGGGACAAATCTCGGAAACATTCCACTAAACAAAAGAAGTCACACATGCATGGCATGTACTATATGATTTCATTTATATAACATTCTGGAAAATATAAGTAGATCTATAGTGACTCCAAGCAAATCAGTTGCTGGGGCCTGGCGGGGAGGGAGACTATTGAACCCCCTCTAGCCTCAGATTCTTGACCCTGAGAAACTGTGTGAGGCAATAAATGCTTGTTTTAAGCTGCTAGGTTTGGGGGTAATCTGTTACACAGCAATAGATAACTACCTCAGGTTCACAAAACGTTTAAAGCTGGGCATTAAACAAGTGGTGGTGAGAATGTGGGGGGAATTTGAACCCTTGTGCACTGTTAGAAATGTAAAGTCGTGCGGCCGCTGTGAAAAGCAGTATGGCAGGTCCTCAAAAAATGAAACAGAAAAGGACAGCATGATCCAGCAATCTCACCCAAAAGCGAGGACTTGAGATACCTGCACACCCATGTTCACAGCAGCACTATTCACAACAGCTAAGAGGTGGAAGCAACTTGAGTGTCCATTGGTGGATGAAAGTGGGGCATCCACACAGTGGGTATTATTCAGCTTTAAAAAGGAAGGACATTCTACTACGCTAATGGACAGTGACTGCAATGGGGTGGGGTGGGGGCTTGATAATATGGGTGAATGTAGTAACCAAATGTTGCTCATGTGACTCCTTCATAAGATTGTATATCAATGATACCTTAATAAAAAAAAAAAAGGAAGGACATTCTGTCTGACACCTGTTACAACGCGGATGGACCTCTAGGACATGGTGCTCAGTGAAATAAGCCAGACACAAGAGGATAGATACTGTCTGATTCCACTCCTAGGAGGTCCCTAGAAGAGCTATATTCACAGAGACAGAAAGTGGATGGCGGGGCCAGGGCTCAGGGAAGGGACAGGGAGTGAATGTTTCATGGGGACAGACCTTCAGTTTGGGAAGATGGAAAGTTCTGGAGTGGATGGTGGTGATGCCTGCAGAGTACCATGAATGTGCGTGATGCCACTGAACTGTACATTTAAGAATGGTTTTAAGATAGTAAATTCTATGTTATGCAGATTTTATACAATTTTTTAAAAGGCTGGATGTTATCAATGTGGGAAAACTCAGGCACTACCAAGCAGGCAAGCTTTCTGGACAACAGCTGGAAAGCAGTGTGAGCAGGGTGTCCTGGGACCCAGCCATGCCACTAAGCATCTATCCTGAGCACCCACAGTCCCCACATGCAGGGAAAGTCGGAAGTTAACACCCCTCTGCCCCCTTCTCCAGAACCACCTCAACGGGGACAGACAGGAGCTGGTACATCAATACGTCAGCTCTCTCCCCCCTTGGGCGGGACAATCGGAGGCATGTTCCCCATCATCTCCCGGTGCTCCCCAGCAGAGTGGAGCCTCTTTGCCCACAGGCTTGTTCACTCTCATTAACGCACTGTCATTAATGCTTACTGACTTCTGCCCCTTCTCAGCCTCACCTCCCCACTGCCTCACCACTAGCGCTGCCTGGAATTGCCTTCCAGATAAACTTATCTGCATTCAATTCCTTGTCTCAGGGTCCGCATCTAAGACAAAACCTCACTCATCCACCCATCCGTCATTTCCTGGATGCCCACTGTGTGCCAGACACCACTTGAAGTGCTGGGGCCACAACGGGAGCAGAGGAGACGCGTGTCTGAAGTGCATGGGGCTTCCATCCAGTGACCCCGGGATCTTTGCACAAGCGCCCGAAGCAATGTGTTATCAGGATGTTCTGGCAGAAAACCGGAATCTGCCCCTCCAGGCGCAGGTCCCCAGCTTCTCCAGAGGCACAAAGAAGCCCAAGGAGACTATGCCCAGCCCTGTCCTATCACAAACTAACCGGATCCTCATTTACCATTTGTGTCTCCTGCCCTGCTGGGACAGAGGCTCGGAGAGAGGAGGAGCCTTGCCTATCTTGTGCACACAATGAATGTTTGGCTCTTGGTGTCCTGTGGTCGCGCCCACAGGGAACTCACCGAGGTCCAGTGCCCAAACGTGGCACCCATTGCAGAGTTTCACAGAGGAACCCAAGCCTATGGAGTCCCAGTCCCCCAGGCGTCAGGTCTCAGGCTGTGGCTAATGCGCTGAGCTCATTGGGGAGGGGTCCCTCTCTCCAACCTTGTCCAGGTTCCTGGTCCCTGGAGTTTTGCAGACAGAGCAGGTCAAGGTTCAACCACAGAAGCCTGAGGGCCAAGCTGGACGATTTGCACATCTAATCCAGCCCAGGCCTCCTCCACCCAACCCCGTGGGGAGGAAAGAGTGGGGGTGGGAAGGCAGAATCCTCCTACCCAGAAACCCTCCTCCCAGCCTGACTTGCAGAGCCCTCTGACCCCCGTGCCCCCCGCCAGGACCTGGGAGCAGCTTCCTGCTCCTTGCTACAAGCGGAGGGCAGGCCTCCAGGCTGGGCAGGGTCAGACAAGCACCTTCTGCTGGCTTCCCGAGGCTGGCCGGTCGGGGCAGGAAGGCGAAAGCCCCCTCCCCTCCTCTCCTGGTCACAGGTTCTTGGTGGCGGCCCCTGGGGTGGGCAGAGGAGACCCGGCCTTGGGTTCTATTCAGCCTGGCTCACTGCAGGGCGACCCCAGGTTGGCTTTGGGAGCACAGTGCCTCCACCCCCTTGTGTCCCCAGACACTGCAGCTGCCCCAAGTCCTAAGGTCATTGCTCCTCAGTCCCAGACCCCTGCTCATCTCGGGACTGCCGGGCTAGGACTGCCCTCCTCCCGCGATCCAGTGGGGCGGGGAGCAGGGGTCAACCTGCGAGCACTGCCTGGGGAGGAAGGGGGAGGTGGGGCCCAAACTGGGGCTCAGGTAAGCAGGTGGGGCGGCTCCCGGGCTCCTGTCCCCCCCCCCCCCCCCCCCCCCGCCCTGACTCACGCAGGCTGGCCCGGGAATTCTGCAGGAGTCCCAGCCACTCTGCTCCCAGAGACCCAGCAGTCGGGCCCGACATCCAGCCCTGAGCTGTGAGTAGACGGCTCTCCCTGATGGGGCTGGGGTTGAGGGGTGGGGGTCTGGAGGTCCGTCCCAGGTGCGGGGCGCACCATGGCCCAAGCCCACCCTGCTCCAGGCATTCAAGGAGCTGGGAGGGGGTTGGGGGAAGAGAGGCTCAGCCGTGGCTAGCCCAGGGGCATTGGGCTAGGGAGCAAAGGGCGGAATGAAGATCTGCTGGCTGGGGGAGACCCCGGGGGGGCTTGACCGCTTTTCCCCTCCTTGCCTGCGGAGCCAGTAGCAGTAGCACTGTCTCTGGGACCCCCCAGCACCCCAGAACCTTACCACGTGCGGTCCTAGGACCCCAGGCTGTCCCACTCTGGGACTCTTGAACCTCAAGACTCCCCAGACCCCCAAGTCCTGGCAGGGAAGCTTGGAAAAGTACTGGGTTGGGAGTCCCCAGGCCTGGACCCGGCCCTAGGTCTGCCACCAACGGGCCACCCTCCCTGCCCCAAACCCCAATTTCTCCCTTGTGTAAAAGTCAAAGGTTGGACCTTGTGTTCTCCAAGGCCTGCCGCTGGGTCTTCTCTGTCCCCCAGCACAGGCTGTGGATGGGGAGAGGGGCCAGACCAGGAGAACCCACCACGGCCATGGTTCAGGAAGCAAGTTGGGGGCCTGGGGAGGGCCTGGGACAGGAGAAGCAGGGGTGAGGCATGGCTGGGCCGAGCTAAAGCCGGGCAGGGGGCATGAACCTGGTCCTGTGCTGACGCGGATCCCCAACCTGGCCTGCGGAACAGCCGCCTCCACTGCCCCTTGGCCAGAACCCCCTCTGAGGCGCCTTCAGAAGAGATGCTGCAGCTCCGCGAGAGGTTCTCGCTCAGGGTGAAACAGACCAGGCGCGATCGGACAGATGGGACTTGAGGGGTCGCGCCTGAAATGCACTTGTGTCTTGAAGCCTTGAGCAAGCTCGATCACCCGATTCGAGTCTGGGAAAGTGGGGCTCTGGCACCCACGCCCACGGAGGTGGGATAAAACGAGGCCCTGAGAGCACCTGGGGGCTCCAAGTTGCCTGTGGCCCTGCTGTTTCCTCGGGGCTCCCCATCGCCCGAGTCCTCCCACCAGCCCCGCTCAGACAAAGGGGGCCCAGCCTTGGGCCTGCGGGAGCCTAATGGCAGGTTCAGGCCATCAGGTTTGAGTCACGGAGACATAATGATAACTGCAGCGTGTGCCCTGGGTGGCGTTGTGTGTGTACCTCTTTCCATGGGGACCACTGGGCCTTCCATGGGGACCCTGTCCACATGCTGGTTCCTGGGCTCTGGTCCTGGGTGCGTGTGCTTCTGGTCCTTGGCTGTGGCCCCTTGGTGGTGGGCGGCGGAGCTTCCACCGCTGTGGGCTGGACTCTGTCGTGAGGTTGGTCCCAGCCTGTGTGTGTGGCATTCCTGCCACAGTCCCCAGGGTCACTGTTCTTAGGCTGGGCAGCTGAGCAGTGCTCCTTAGAAGGGACAGGTTTTCTGGGCAGGGAGAACTAGGGGCTGGACCTGGCAGAGGGTGTCTGACCGCTCCCTGGCCCTGGGTCTCCCCTCGGCTCAGTGGATGCCTGCACTGTGCCCACCCCCGAATGCCCCCAGGTGTCCCTCTTGGTGGCTGCAATATTCATGCAGCCCCTGGTGACAGAGACTGGTTAATGCACTGGGGCGTTTCTCCTCTCTTTTGCCTAGGACAGGGTGTGACTCTGAGCGGGAGGGGCCGACATGTGCCAGGGATCCTGTCCTCTGTGCACCCCCTAGCGGGTGCCTGCCCCTGGGTGAGTCAGGGAGCCCAGGAGCCAGGGTGTGGGCAGGCATGTGCCCGTGTTGCGTGCCATCAGTGGCAGCCTCTGGGGGCATGAAGGGCTGCAGTGGGCCGCCCCGCCCTCAACAGGACGGGCGGGGCCTGCAGCCTGTGTATCGATTCCCCACCCTGCTCAGGAGTCACCCCAAGGCCTTCCGGGCCAGTTGGAACCAAAAAGAGAGGCATGGAGGTGTCAGAGAGACTGATGGGTGTGGGCTGGGCTAGGTTTCCCCCAGGAGAGGGGTGGGAGGCCGGAGGACCTGCCTGCGGCCCAGAGACCACCCCTTGCTGACCAGGCTGTGCCCAGTGACAGGCTGTCAGGAGGACTGCAGGCTCTGGGAACCCATGGGAAAGGGGGTTGTGGAACCTGTGGACCCTGGGTGCCGGGAGGGTAGGCCTCGCTCCCTCCCTTTCCTTCCCTTCCTTCCCCAGGAAGAGAGGAGGAGGATTTCTTGGGAGGCTACCTTGCAGCCTGGCTGGCTGTGGGATGACGTCCCAGTCTGTGGCCCATGCCCACCCCCCTAGGACCTGCCCCTGGCTGTCCAAGTCTAGAATAATGATACCTTGATGTAAAAGGAAGCCCGGGGACAAACAGAGTGGGCCAGCCGCCCAGCCCTGTCCGTGGGGTAGGTGCCACCCTGGCTTTCTCCCTCGGCGCTGTGTGCTCACCCTCCGCTCCTTGCCATCCTGGCACCTGGGCCCACCCCTCCCAATCAGAGCCCAGGTGCCTGTCCTCTGCCTCAGGTCCTGGGCATCAGCCCCCCTAGAAACCCAGGTGTCCCGGTCACCCCACCCCCGCCCCCGGGCTGAGGCAGCCTTCAACTCCGCCACTCCCTGCTGCCCACGGAGGACCGTAACCAGAGCCAGGCTCCAGCCGGCTTTTCCGGTTGGAGGTTGGAGGAGGTGCCCAGAGCGCCCCTGAAGGGGGTGGGGGCCCACACCCCGGAAGTCCTGAGCCTGGGGCCACTCTCTGCTCCAGGGGCGGAGGGGGCCTGGACTGGCTGCAGGGAGACCCGGTTTCTGGAGACAGAGCAGCGGAGCGAGGGTTTCTTGGGCTCCGTGACAAGGGGTGGGAGGAGATGCCTGGGATCCGGGGGAAGGCCACACGTACAAGCTGGGGGATGGCCACCGGTCCTGAGCTCTGAGAGGGCAGGCGGCAGCAGAGCGGGACTGGGGGCTGGGCAGCAGAAGTGGTGAGAACAGGAGTCGCTTGGCTGCAGACGGAGGTGAGCTCTGGAGGAGGGAGAAGGGCGTCTGCCGGATCTGGGACAGGGAGCAGAGGCATGCGTCCCGCTGCAGTGCAGGCCATGGCCAGGTGCCCCTTGCTGAGGGTCCCTGGGCTCCTGTCTCCTCTCCCACAGGCAAATGATTCCAGTAGCCGAGTTCAAGCAGTTCACGGAGCCGCAACCGGCCTTCAAGCTGCTCAAACCCTGGTGGGATGTGCTGGCCGAGTACCTCACCGTGGCTATGCTCATGATCGGGGTCTTTGGCTGCACGCTCCAGGTGAGGGCGGGGCCTCCGGGGGTGGGGCCTGGGCAGTCCAGAAGTCTTCCCGTTGCTGGTGACTGGGGTCCGCAATCAGAGTGGACGAGGTCTCTGTCTTCCAAGGGCTTGGGGATGGCACCTGCTCCATGCCTCTCCTAGATCCTCGTGGCTTCTGGCATGCTGTGGCTTACAGACAACTTTCTCCTTGTATTTCCTCATCATCTTCCCTCTATGTGCGCGTCTCTGTCCACATTTTTCCTTGTCATAAGGACACGGCCGTGGTGGAGGGGATCCGCCCTGATGACCTCGTCTTTTCTCGACTGTGTCTGCTTTGCAGACAATTTCTAAGCAAGGCCACATTCACAGGCATTGGGGTCAGGACTTCTGTATCTTTCGGGGGGACACAATTCAACCCAACTCCTTTTTTTCAGACAAAGACTGGTGCTCTCAGGTTTAGTGACTCTTTCAAAGTCACAGCCCGCTGGGGGCAGTCAGGGTCGGGGTCCCCTGCCTCCAGCCTGCTTCTCTCCCCTCAACTCCTCAGGCCATGCTGGCCCCCTCAGCCTCTTTCGCCCTTTCCCCCATCCCCAGGTGACACAGGATAAGATCACCTGTTTGCCCAGTCATGAACCCCGGGAGAACTTATCAGAGGCTCCGTGCCGGCAGCTGCTGCCTCACGGGGTCTCTGAGCAGGTGGGAGGCCTCCGGGAGGTAAGTGGCCTCAAGAACAACCTGGACCTGCAGCAGTACAGCTTCATCAACCAGCTCTGCTATGAGACGGCACTCCACTGGTACGCCAAGTACTTCCCCTACCTGGTCGTCATTCACACCCTCATCTTCATGGTCTGCACCAGTTTTTGGTTCAAGTTCCCGGGCACCAGCTCCAAGATTGAGCACTTTGTCTCCATCCTGGGCAAGTGTTTCGACTCACCGTGGACCACGCGGGCCCTCTCCGAGGTCTCTGGGGAAAATCACAAGGCCACCACCGTGGCATCCTTGGCAGGGCCGGGGAGGGCAGGTGAGGGTGAGAAGGAGAAGGTGCTGGCGGAACCTGAGAAGGTGGTCACTGAGCCTGCGGCCCTCACCCTGTTGGACAAGAAGGAGGGCGAGCAGGCCAAAGCCCTGTTCGAGAAGGTTAAGAAGTTCCGCCTGCACGTGGAGGAGGGGGATATCTTGTACACCATGTACATCCGGCAGACGGTGCTCAAAGTCTGCAAGTTCTTTGCCATCCTGGTCTACAGCGTCATCTACGTGGAGAAGATCAGCTTCCTGGTGTCCTGTCAGGTGGACACCTCCAAGGTCACGGGCTACGTCCGCTTTTGCTGTAACCACACCAAGGCCCACCTCTTCTCCAAGCTGGCTTTCTGCTACATCTCTTTCGTGTGCGTCTACGGCATCACCTGCCTGTACACGCTCTACTGGCTCTTCCATCGGCCCCTCAAGGAATACTCCTTCCGTTCTGTGCGGGAGGAGACCGGCATGGGTGACATCCCGGACATCAAGAATGACTTTGCCTTCATGCTGCATCTCATTGACCAGTATGACCCACTGTACTCCAAGCGCTTCGCCGTCTTCCTCTCCGAGGTCAGCGAGAGCCGCTTGAAGCAGCTCAGCCTTAACCATGAGTGGACACCCGAGAAGCTGCGGCAGAAGCTGCAGCGCAATGCCCAGGGCCGGCTTGAGCTGGCCCTCTGCATGCTCCCGGGGTTGCCGGACACCGTTTTCGAGCTCAGTGAGCTGGAGGCGCTCCGCCTGGAGGCCATCGGTGATATCACCTTCCCCCCAGGCCTCTCGCAGCTGGTAAACCTGCAGGAGATGAGTCTGCTCCACTCACCCGCCAGGCTGCCCTTCTCCTCCCAGGTCTTCCTGCGGGACCGCCTGAAGGTCGTCCACGTCAAGTGTGAGGAGCTGCGCCAGGTGCCCCTCTGGGTGTTCGGGCTGCGCGGCCTGGAGGAGCTGCACCTCGAGGGGCTCTTCCCCCCGGAGCTGGCTCGGGCAGCCACCCTTGAGAGCCTCCGGGAGCTGAAGCAGCTCAAGGTGCTGTCCCTGCGGAGCAACGCCAGCAAGGTGCCAGCCAGCGTGACTGATGTAGCGGGGCACCTGCAGCGGCTCAGCCTCCACAACGACGGGGCCCGTGTGCTCGCCCTGAACAGCCTCAAAAAGCTGGCAGCGCTGCGGCAGCTGGAGCTGGTGGCCTGCGGGCTGGAGCGCATCCCACACGCTGTGTTCAGCCTGGGGGCACTGCAGGAACTTGACCTCAAGGACAACCACCTGCGGTCCATCGAGGAGATCCTCAGTTTCCAGCACTGTCGGAAGCTCGCCACGCTCAGGCTGTGGCACAACCAGATCGCCTACATCCCCGAGCATGTGCGGAAGCTCCGGAGCCTTGAGCAGCTGTACCTCAGCCACAACAAGCTGGAGACCCTGCCTGTCCAGCTGGGCATGTGCTCCAGCCTCCGACTGCTGGATGTCTCCCACAATGGGCTGCACTCTCTGCCGCCCGAGCTGGGCCTCCTGCAGAATCTGCAACACCTGGTGCTCTCCTACAACGCCCTGGAGGCCCTGCCCCACGAGCTCTTCTTCTGCCGCAAGCTGCGGACGTTGCTTCTCGGCTACAACCATCTGAGCCAGCTCTCGCCCCAGGTCGGGGCCCTCAGGGCCCTCAGCCGCCTAGAGCTCATAGGCAACTGCTGGGAGGCGCTGCCCGAAGAACTGGGCAACTGTGGGGGTCTCAAGAAGTCGGGGCTCCTAGTGGAGGACACCCTTTACGAGGGCCTGCCAGCAGAGGTGCGGGAGAAAATGGAGGAGTGAAGCCAGGGTCGGGGGCAGGCCTGAGGTACTCCTGGTGGTTCGCCCCAGAATCTCTACTACTGCCTTCTCAGGAGGTGGTCAGGTGGGCCCAGGCCAGGAGAGGAAGAGCAGATATGAGCCTTGTGGGGCCTGAGCCAAATCCTGTGACTGGTTTGCCTGGGGAGGAATGGAAGTCTGTGGATTTGGGGTGGAATGTCATAGAGGGATTAATTCAGGATTCATAGACCAAAACCATGCCTTGTCTTTGGCTGGCAGGTCTGCTCCCAGCCCTGGGCCAGAACTGTTGCCCTCCCCCTGGATGTTCAGTTAGTGACACACACGGGGGAGGGACACATCCCGATGGGATTTCCCCCCTTCCCCCGACCAACCCCAGATCTGGGGTTCTTTCCCAAGGAGGGCACACAGACACAGGGGATGTGTGTGGTCCCCCTCCCCCAACTTTGATGCTAATAATTATTTATAAGTTGTTGGCCAAAGATACCTGCACATATACAAACTCAGAAAAATGGTTCTCATATTTGGTGGTGCATCAAAATCAACATTCCCAAAACAGAACATCCGGGGCCCCACCCCTGAAAGACTGACTCAGGAGGTTTGGCTGGAGGCTAGGAACTCACCTGGAAATAAGCATCCCACAGGGTTCTGATGCAGGTGGTCCTTAGTATGTATGTCGGGCAGTGCTAACTGACAGCATAGATGTCTGGATGTCTATAGCAAGGATTCTGAACCTTTTTAAGTCCTAGACCCTTTGAGCAGCTGATAAAAGCTGGACACCTCCGTCCTCAGGAAAATGCTCACGTACGTGCAACGTTCTGCCAATGATTTAAGCAGTCAATGGGTACCCCTAAGCCCCTCAACGTATCCATTCACGGACGTCCTAAAGATGGCATACTCGGGTTTCAGAACATCTGTGAAGATTACATTTTTCTGAGGATGGGCACAAGCTTTATCTTTCCAATATTACCTGTGCCAGGCAGCATATACCAGCAGGTGCTTAATAAATGATATTAATTACAAGAACCAAAATTCTTATCTTTGGTGTCCAAGCCTTCTGTTTCACCAACTACAGTTAAGTGGTGACACTCACATGCCAGGATCGAGGGTGAGTCTCCTAGGAACAGAGAGACAGGGAGACCTTAACAAATCAGGAGAAATTAGGTGGGATCTTCTGCCTAGCTTTTTTCCTGAAGGACCTCTTTTTCTCTGCCTTCCCTGTGATTCTCCTGACCCCACACTTTTGTATCTGCTCCATCCAGAAGTCACCAAAGAAGTCCCCACACGCCTTCAACGCCCAGCAGTGTTCCTGAGCTGGTCTGCGAGAGGGCAGGGCCCTGGGCTCTGCCAGTTTGACTCTGACCGCTTGAGACTGGATACCTCTTAGGTGTCTGCAAAATGCGGCTGTCCTCCTGGGAACTGAGAGCAGAGACAAGCTGCCCTCCAGGAACCAGGATTTCGGATGGGGACCTTTCCCCAGTACCCATCAGACCAGTTAAAGGAAATGCCTAGGCTGCTGAGGCGCCTGACCCCAGGGCACGTCTTGTGCACAGTCCAGGAGCTGGGCTCACATTCCAGGGCGGGACAGATGGCGGGAGGGGTCTTTAATAAAGTCCCACGCAGGTCTGACCTGGAGCTCTGGCCTTGACCTCTGCCCTGTCGCTTAAGTGAGGGTCATGCCGCTGGATTCCTGGGGCCCCGACAGTGGGCCGAGTCCTATGCTGCCTCTGCCGCTTGTCCTTGGCCAACACTGAGCTTGCTGAAATGGAAAGGGAATCCCACGGGTGCCTAATTAGGGTGAGGAGGCAGCAATTAAGCATAACAGGATCCTAATGAAGCGCTATCCGAGACAAGAAAGGCAATTCTGAGAGGGCGTGGGTGCCAGAAAACAGGTCCAGCCACGTAAGAGCGAAGACGAGACTGAGGACACAGCAGCAGAACCGGCAAGAGGCTCCGAGAGCTAAGGCTGCGCGTGCGCAACACAAGCCACACGCTTGATTTCATCTCCCACTCTGTAAGCCTGCGCGCTGCTTTCCCCTCCGGGTAGGTGGGCTTTCACACAACGTCACTCGCCGGAGAGCTCCGGAGGCTGCGCATGCGCATCAGGTTTGGGAGGCTGTGCACTTTGCCAGCCGTGGGCTCTAGGTGGAGTCATCCCTCCAGCCGAGACGAGTACGCAAGCGCAGAGGTTGGCATGCGAGAAGGGCGGGCGCGCGCCGCGGGCATGCGCCGAGCGGGGTGAGACGGCGGCTCAGCGGGGTCATCCAAACGCAGGCGCGGTGCGGTGTTTGTCTGCCGGACTGACGGGCGGCCGGGCGCTGCGCGGCGGCGGCGGGGAAGATGGCGGCGTCCTCCCTGGAGCAGAAGCTGTCCCGCCTGGAAGCAAAGCTGAAGCAGGAGAACCGCGAGGCCCGGCGGAGGATCGACCTCAACCTGGATATCAGCCCTCAGCGGCCCAGGCCCAGTAAGCACGGCGGCTTGGGGGAGGGGGCGGGTGGGGCGGGGCTCGCACCGCAGGAGGCCCCGCCCCCTGTAGCCAGGCCCCGCCCCCGCTTCCGGGGCGCTCTTGCTCCTCCTCTTCCCCGCTCCCCGCTGTCGGCTCACGGGGAGAGGGTCACCGTGACCCGGGGGCGTGGGGACGGCGGGCTCCAGGAGGGCCCCTCCCGGCCCGGGGGTTCACCCTTGCGGGGTCTGGGAGCCTAGTTGCCCGGCCCCAGGCGAGGCTCCCCCCACCTGACCCACCCCCGTCCTCGGAGCCGCTGTCACCCACGTTGAGTCGCGCACCTCCTACACCACGAGACCGCGACCACATCCAGGTCCCCCACAAACATGCACACATCCCTTCTGACCAGATGGGTCCACTCCTGCTAGCCCCCTCCCCACTGTTTGCACGTGGGTCCTTGTCATGTGGGTTCAGCGATGATCCACTCACACATGCACACCTGGCCCGGGGACACATGCGATCACTTGAGCGCATGTAACCCTATTTCTCTGACCAGGTGATTCATCCCCTTCCTCTGACTGTGTCTGCCTGGCCTGGGACCTTGTCATGGGGCTTCACTGGCCCCCTCCCACACCAGCACCAGGCCCCATCTTCTGTTACTGGTTTCACTGCCACCATCTTGTCATGGGTCCCTCCAAATATACCCCCCCAACCCCCCACCTGGCCACTTTGTCGCCAGGGTTCAAAGTGACTTCCCCCC
Organism: Phataginus tricuspis; assembly: GCA_029783875.1. Taxonomy (NCBI): domain Eukaryota; kingdom Metazoa; phylum Chordata; class Mammalia; order Pholidota; family Manidae; genus Phataginus; species Phataginus tricuspis. The sequence goes on from JAQQAC010023519.1 coordinate 2,875,438, forward strand.
CAGCCCCACCTGGCTGGGGACACCTGAGGCCAGTGTGACGTCCAGGCATGCCAGCACACGTACCCTGGCCCTGTGATCCCACCGTCTCAGGGCTCACCTCCCTGGCATTTTGTCATCTGGAATCAAGAGCTGTCCCCACCCCCAACAGCCACACCAGGCTTGGAATCATTTCTAGTCTCCTTGTTACCGCCCCTGCTCCCCAAGCCTCTCCACTGGAGGGCATCAGATTTTCCCCTCCCCGCAGACCTGGTGCGCAGCACTTCCCCCCACCACGTGCTTTCTGTGTGCCTCTCAACCAGCAAGTTGCTGTCCTGTGTATTTTCTGATACGGTCCTTGTAGATATACAGGTCCCTGTGGTGTCCTGACAGGAGGGGAAAGTCACCCCATTATCTGGGTACCCCACCCTCTTCCCGCTCACCCAGCCTGACCACAGCTCACACATCCCCAATACCTGTGTGGGGTCTCCTCCCCTCCCTTTTCTGATCTGGGATAACATGGGTTCCTCCCTGGAGGCGGGCTGTTAGGGGGCTCGGAGAAAGCCCCGAGGCAGTGATGCTGGGCTGGGTGCGAGGCCTAGGGCGCCTAACGGGGTGACTCTCCCGGGTGCAGAGCCAGGCGCGGCGGGGCCCCGATGGGCAGGCCCAAGGAACCCCCTCCAGGCGTCTGTGTCTGTCATCCCATGCCATCCTCCCACCCTCCATCTCTGTCGTCTGTGCCCATCTCTGCAGTTTGCCGCCTCCCCTCCCTCCCCACCTCCTCCTCGTTATGATATGATTTCTTTTCTTTTGGACAAATCAGTTGTTTCTGTTGTGATTTATCGTAGTGTTGTTTTTTTTCTTCCTTTTCCCCATCCAGTTATTGTGATCACTCTAAGCCCTGCTCCTGCCCCGTCCCAACGAGCAGGTACCAGCCTTTTTATCATCGCTGCTTGGACATCTGCACCATTGACTTAACCGCTGCCCTGCAGAATGCCACCCCCACCCCCATGCTGTGTGCGCGCGCGCGTGCGTCTCCTGTCTCTCACTCTCTCTCCCTCCGCACCGTCAGTGTCTGGCCCTCGGCCCCTGCCTCGGTGAACTCTCCCTTCCCGCTCCGCCCTTCCTCTCAGACCCAGGTTTGGACCCCCTGGAAGAAGAAGTGGGCTCCCTCACTGGTGGGGAGTCTGCTGCCTTCAAGAGGGTCCCGCGTGTGCATGCGGGCACGTGTGTGTGTGAGTGAGGGACAGGTGGGTGCGCCAGGCAGGTGGACCAGCCTGCTGATTCATTTCAGCACTTCAGCGAACACACATCGTCCCCGGTGTGCTGCGCCTGTTCTGGGCACTGAGGAGCCGAGTCCTCCTTGTGCAGCTGACACTCTGGTGCGGGCAGGGGGCAGGGGGCAGGGGGCAGGGGGCAGAGGGCAGGGGCTGGGGCAGAGGGCAGGGGGCTGGGGGCAGAGGGCAGGGGGCAGGGGGCAGAGGGCAGGGGGCAGGGGG
>JAQQAC010023519.1:2876922-2935905 GCA_029783875.1 Phataginus tricuspis
GGGGGCAGAGGGCAGGGGGCAGGGGGCAGAGGGCAGGGGGCAGGGGGCCGTGAACAGTGAGCACCTTCAGGGTGGGGGGCGACTGCGGAAGGTGAGGAAGCTGTGAGAAGAGGGAGTAGGGCAGGGCCGGGGCTCCTGCAGGGGGCGGTCGGGGAACCTCTGGAGAAGGTGGGATTCCGGCGAAGTTGTGGAAGGTGGGGGAGCGTGTGAACGGAGGCGGAGGCCTGAGCACAGGGGCCAGGCTGCGGGTGGGATGCACGCGGATGTCCTGGCCTGGAGGGGCTTGTAAGTGCACTCGGCTGGCTAGTGCACGTGTGACTGGCTGTGTGTGTGAGGCAGTGGGGACTGGCTGTCCCGGGGACTCTGTCTGGCCCGTCGCCTGCCTGACTGCACGAGTATGGGGGTCTGTGTCACGTCGTGCGCGCGCGCGTGTGTGTGTGTGTGTGTGTCGTGCGTGCGCATCGGGCTGATAGCCTGGAGCGTCTGGGGCCCCCGTTGGCCCTGTGTTCCCGTGCGTTCTCTCTCTCTGCCTCTTGCTGTCACTCTGCCCTCCTAACTTGCTGTGTGGCCCATCACCCCCTCTGTGATCTCTGTTCTCAGGGCCTCTGTGTACCTCCCCCTGTTCCTTAGCCAGCCGACACCAACCCCCCTCATATCCCCACCGGGCTTCAGTTTGAGGGGCCTGCTGGAAGCCTCTGTCCCTCTGAAGCCTTTTCCCCAGGCTCGGGGGCAGCCCTCAGGGCTGGGCGGACCCGGTGCGAGAGGAGTCCCATTGGGGCACTGAGGGGTGTCGAGAGGGTGGGAGTGTGGGCCTCATCCCAGAGCTCTTGACAGTATGACCGCCCTGGCCCCCCCCCCCCCCCCAGCCAGGAAATGAGAACCCGGCAGTGTCCCTAGAGGATCCGGGTGCAGGGGGAGCAGGAGGGGGTCCTAAGGCCCCCCTGAGGTTGTTGAGCCACAGAGGGAGGGATCAGGACTGATTCTGGCCACAGCAAAGCCAAGCAGCAGCAGCAAGAGACAGCAAGGGGCCGGGCTGCCAGGAGGGCCCCCAGGAGTCATGGCCTCCCGACCAGGGGAGCTGCTGGGCTTGGCCATGACCCCGTGTCCCTGGAGCTCTTCCTTTGCTCCTAGCAGGCCCTGCACCCTCCTAAGGCTGCAGACCGGTGTCGTAGACCTGCCCCCTCACTCTGGCTGCAGTCAGGGTACCAGCCAGCCAGCTGCCAGCAGCTCAGGCATGCGTCCCTGCCCGTGGGTCCTGGGCCCACATCACCAGGTGCCTGCAGAACTGGTGGGGGGAAGGTGGGCCAGGCAGGAGCTACCAAGCCGGGTGGCAGCTGGGGCCCCTTGGCCACCCTCCGTGAGAAGGCGAGCCTTGGAGCATGCCTATAGCCAGCGCCCTTCTGACAGGCCCCTTCTGGAGTGTCAGGGCCTCTGGGGCACAAGGGGTCAGTGGAGGACCATCCCTCCTCCAGGGGACACCCCAGCCTCTGGTCCCCCACACTGTTGCCAGCCTAGCCAGGGAGGCTCCTAGCCCTTTGGGAAACTGCTGTCCTGTCCCAGGCCTCTCTCTGGCCTGTCTCTGCAGCACCTCCTCTGGGCAGCTGGGCCCCAAGCCTTGACTCCCATCTGTCTGTCTGTCTCCTGACGCCCAGCCCCCTAATGCTGCCTGCCCGTCTCGGGGTGCCCGCTGCCTGCCCCGCTGCCTGCCCGCCTGCCTGTAGCATGCCCAGGCTGTCCGCATGCAGGCTGCTGGGAAGACCCAGACGCCCCTGGCTGGCCCAGCACCCCCCTCCCTCAGCCCCAGTGGCCCCTGGGGGGGCTGTGCCACCTGCGCCCCCTCGCCTGAGGGACCCTGCCCCTCCTGGGCTGCTGCCCCATCCCTGTCGTCCCCAGCTCCACAGGCTGTGCTGGGAGGCTCAGAGATGAGCCTGCTGGCCAGAGGGTGGCCCTCCCTGACCTAGGAATAGAACATGGGGCAAGGCGGTCAGAAGCCTGGGTCCCTCGCCCTCTGGCTCCCCAGGGTGGTCTGCCTGGTTCTGGTTGGCAGCCAGGTTCAATGCTGCCAGCAGGGCCAGAGCCCAGGCTGATCCCCGTGGGCATTCCCTCCTCCCCTGGCCCAGAGTGTGGGTCCCGTGGCCCTGGGCCTGCTGCCTGGGTGGGGGTGGGAGGACAGGGACACACCAGGGAGGCAGCCGCAGGCCCCGGTTCTCTGTGAGCATAGACTTGGGGATACTGCCTCAGCCTCTGGGGACCACGCCTCCCCACCAGCCCACCATTCCCTTCCAGGTCAGTGGGGTGGGAGAGGGCACCCCGAGAATGGCCCAGGGGAGCGGAGGGAGACCGCAATTCCTGTAGCCCAGCAGGGTGGGGGGGCTCTGCTGGCCTACCTGCTGGATGTCGGTGGGGGGGGGACCGGAGTCTTGAGTCCCCCGGAGTGCCAGCCCTGCAGCTGGGGCCAACTGGGAGCTAACCCCCTCCCTGCCCCTGGTTCTCACCACCCCAGCCCTGCAGCTCCCTCTGGCCAATGATGGGGGCAGCCGCTCGCCACCCTCCGAGAGCTCGCCGCAGCACCCCACGCCCCCGGCCCGGCCCCGGCACATGCTGGGGCTCCCGTCCACCATGTTCACCCCCCGCAGCATGGAGAGGTGAGCCCTCACAACAGGCCAGCTGGCCAGTGGGGGTGGTCTGCACATTGGTGTTGGGGGGCTAAATATGTGGGAATCTCTGGGTGCTGGGACTGCGCGGCCTGGGAGTGGTCGGGGCCCCGTCTACTGACACCCGTTTCCTGTGCCCCCAGCACCGAGATTGACCAGAAGCTGCAGGAGATCATGAAGCAGACAGGCTACCTGACCGTCGGGGGCCAGGTACCACTCTGCACGGCCCCTGGGGGGGCGGGCAGGCCCTGCGGGGGGACTGGGTTCCCTGAGGGAGGCGGGCCGAGGCCCCATGGGCCCTTCAGCCCCGGCTGTCCTCGCCAGCGCTACCAGGCAGAAATCAACGACCTGGAGAACCTGGGCGAGATGGGCAGCGGCACGTGTGGCCAGGTGTGGAAGATGCGCTTCCGGAAGACGGGTCACGTCATCGCCGTCAAGGTGAGCCCCGCCCCTCGCCGGTGGCCCGCCCCCGCGGCCAGAGCTAAGGCTCCCTTCTTCCCTTGCAGCAAATGCGGCGCTCTGGGAACAAGGAGGAGAACAAGCGGATCCTCATGGACCTGGACGTCGTGCTCAAGAGCCATGACTGCCCCTACATCGTGCGGTGCTTCGGGACCTTCATCACCAACGTGAGCCCGCCCTGCCGCCAGGGAGGCCTCGGGGCCCCTTCCCCTTGCCTGCTGGTAGCCTGTCCTGAGTGTGCCGGGCTGGAATCGGGGGTGGGCGGGAGGGTGCAGCCCCCCAAGCCCCCTGCTGCCTCCGCAGACCGACGTCTTCATCGCCATGGAGCTCATGGGCACGTGCGCAGAGAAGCTCAAGAAGCGGGTGGAGGGCCCCATCCCGGAGCGCATCCTGGGCAAGATGACAGTGGCGGTGGGTGTCCCGCCGGGGTGTTGGCCGGGAGGGTGGCCCCCGGGCCCTGGCCCCCCTCACCGGGGCCGTTCGCTGTCCACACTGCAGATCGTGAAGGCGCTCTTCTACCTGAAGGAGAAGCACGGCGTGATCCACCGGGACGTCAAACCCTCCAACATCCTGCTGGACGAGCGGGGCCAGATCAAACTCTGTGACTTCGGCATCAGCGGCCGCTTGGTGGACTCCAAGGCTAAAACGCGGAGCGCCGGGTGTGCTGCCTACATGGCAGTAAGTGGGGGCCCAGTGAGTGCGTTGGGGGGTCTGAGCGGCGCCCGGCCGGCCGCAGGGGCACATCCTCCCCTTCTCCCACCGGCAGCCGGAGCGCATTGACCCCCCGGATCCCACCAAGCCGGACTACGACATCCGGGCAGATGTGTGGAGCCTGGGCATCTCCTTGGTGAGTTGGGGTCCCAGGCTGGAGACAACACCCTTTCAGGATCTGGACAGGTACAGCAGGGGAGGGCAGAGCCTGGCCTCCTGTGCCGCAGCTGCCTGTCTCTCCCCCAGGTGGAACTGGCTACGGGCCAGTTTCCCTACAAGAACTGCAAGACAGACTTCGAGGTCCTCACCAAAGTCCTGCAGGAAGAGCCCCCACTCCTGCCCGGTCACATGGGTTTCTCGGGGGACTTTCAGTCCTTCGTCAAAGACTGGTGAGGAGCCTCTGCCCTTGTCCTGGGCCCTGGGCTGGCAAGGTCAGGTTGGCCCAACACTCTTGGCTGCTGGTGAAGTTTGGGAAGTGAGGAGCCCCTGGGATGGGGGTGGGGGCTCAGTACAGGCCGGCAGGAGCTGGTGCCTTAGCCCCAGGAGCCGGGAATGGGGTGTGGGCCTGGGCCCAGGGGACTGCTGGCCTAGGGCTGGTCGGCAGGGCGGCCTTGTGGAGTTTCAGAGCAAGCAGAGGTGCCCCAGGGCTAAGGGTGCATGTCCTGTACCAGCCTGCAGGTTGTCCATGTCTGAATCTCCCTAGGGGAGCCCCCCACCTCTCCTGCAGGCACCTCACCACCCAGTTCGGGCTCCCATCACAGGTGGGACACCCGCGTGCAGGCCCCAGGGCCTCGGCAGCTCGGTGGCCGTCTGCACAGGACCACTGGAGTGCAGCTGCCCCTCCCCAGGGGCCTCAAGGATCTCTGGCTTGTGCGGGAGGGCAGCCAGGCCCTCCTCCCAGGCTCACTGCACTTCCCTCTCCTTCCACAGCCTTACTAAAGATCACAGGAAGAGACCAAAGTATAATAAGCTACTTGTGAGTACCCGGTCGTCCCAGCCACCCCTCCCCAAAGCCTGGGGCCTGAGCGGGGCCAGAGGGGAAGCTGCCCCAGCCCTAAGAGCCACCCTTGGGCCCCCAGGAACACAGCTTCATCAAGCGCTATGAGACGCTGGAGGTGGACGTGGCTTCCTGGTTCAAGGATGTCATGGCGAAGACCGAGTCGCCGCGGACTAGTGGAGTCCTGAGCCAACACCATCTGCCCTTCTTCAGGTAGCCGCGTGGCAGTGGCCGGCCCTGCCGTGGGCTGGGGGCATGGCCGCAGGCCCCCCTTCCCACCTGGCCACCCAGCTGCCCGCCAGGGGAGACTCGGGACCCAGATGGCCACCGAGGGCTGAGGACAGAAAGTAGGGGTGCCGACCCACCCCCGACTCCTTGCCTGGTGGCTGTGGACAGATGGGCCCACCAGGCCCCAGCCCTTCCCGTCCCGGGGTCAGCCGGCCGTGCGAGTCCCCAACAGACACTGTGAACAGAAGACAGCAGGCCGCGAGCAGACTCGCTATTTATTCACTCATGACCTCTGGGCTGGGGCGGCCCCCAGGGGCCGGGGGAGAGCTCCCACCCCACACCCTCCTCACTTGCAGTGTGCTGCCACCTACCCCCCACCCCTGCCATGCACATGCACCTCGTCTCCTCCGCTGTCACCCCCCTCTCTACCTCTCCGGCTTCCCCGGCTCTCTCCCCACCTCCGCCTCTCCCCTGGCCCATGCCAGGCTCCACTGGGACCCCTAGGTCCCCTTAGGTCTCTGGTAACAGTCACCATCAGCTGGCATCCTTGCCCCAGGAAGGTGGGCTGGGCCTTGTAACTGCAGCCAGACCCGGGCTGGTTGGTGTCCCTCTTTCTCTTTGATCTCAGGGGGTCCTTTTTGGAGTTTATTGTATTTTATTGTACTGGGTGGGGTGTTTGGGGGCGGGTGGGGGGAGAAGAGCGTGTTCTCATGGGATTTGTCGGTACCTTCAGAAACTTACCAAAGTCATGTTTAGCTGCTTGGGGGGGGGGGCCCTGCCCACCTGCCTGGGGCACATGGGGCTGGGGCCTGGGCCACTGGGCCTCGTAGGCCCGGCCCGGTAGAGGGGTGTCTCAGAGGTGGACTCTGGACGCTCCTCCCTTAGGGCTGGAGACTGGCCACAGCTGGGGTGGGAGGTGAGTTAAGGACCTCAGGGCACAGAGGGAGCAGGGGGCCGTGGCCACCCAGGGCGGCCTTCAGGAAAGGTGGGTGTGGGTGTGGTGGAGGGCGGCTGACGCAGGTGCGGGAGGGAGGCGGTGAGGGAGTTGAAGGCAGGAGCGGGCCAGGGGGCCCGGGATGGCGGAGAGCAAGGGTATGAGGAGGGGTGTAGGGGTCCGAGGACGTGCAACGGGGACAGAGGTGTGTGGGCTGAGGGCTGGGGCTGTGCAGGCAGGCAGGCGCGCCCTCACGCTACTCCCGAGTGCCCCCTGACTCACCCAGAGCTGGCCAGTCCGCAGCCCCCAGGGCCAGCCGTTCAGGTCCGGGAGGGGGTGTTTCCTTTTTGTTGGTGATGCATGCAAATCATGTGGTCAACAAAACAAAAAAAGAAAAAAAAAGCCCCACAAAACCAACACCAAAGTGATGAAACTCGCTGGATGTAGCTGAAGCAATCTAGACTTAGGCACCACTGTACGCTATCTATCCTACGGACCTGTTACTCTTATACTCAGAAAACGCCGCATGTTTAAAGAGTACTCCAAGCCAGCCTCTCTCTGTCACCCCAGCCCCAAATTCCCTTTGTGAGGGGATGGGAGTGGGGTCGAGTGCCAACGGCCTGGCCTCCCAACCCTCCCTCACCAGGCCCAGCCATGGGGGCCTTAGCGGCCAGCCAGGAGGGTCCCATGGCTGGTTCCAGGGCTAGCGCAGGCCTGAGGCAAGCTGCCTGGGTTTATTTTTTTATTTAACCATTTTCTGTTTGATGAGTGTGTGTCTGCCCACCCCCACCCCCACCCCCTTCAGTGTTAATGGGAGCCCTGGGGGAGCCGTCCCCCCTCTGTCCTTCCCCTCCGTCACCAGCCACCAGCCATCCCTGTCTCCACCAGGGCGGGGTGGGCAGGCAGGTAGGGGAGTGGGCCTGGCGCAGCCCACTGGCCCTCGGCCCCTTCTCAGGCTGCCAGTATCGCCCCATCCCTTTTAAAAACAAAACACCCACGTTTATAAATCCTTAGATGCTTGAGAATAAAACCCCTCCCTTTTCTTCCTCTGAGTCTGTGGTGTGTCGTGACCCTGGCAGCCAGGGTGGGAGGGCCCGGCAGCCGACACCCTGGGGTGGGGGATTGGGGCAGTGGTGCCAGCTGAGGAGGCCCTGAGTGGTGGAGAGGGGCGGGCCTGGTGGGCTGGTGTTTCTAGTGACCTGCTTGTTACTAAGTGGCTAATGTGAGGACCTCCCCACCCACCCCACCAGCCACAGGTAGGGCAGGAGAGGAGCCCTTAATCCCCAGCAGGCCTTGGGCACCCACGGTCATCGGCCCCTTAGCGCACCGCCCCCGCTCCCTGCTTCCTGGGGCGGCTGCCCAGCCAAGGGCAGGGACGCCTGTGTACTTGGCGGGCCCGGGTGCTGCCTAGCTAGCCCCTCTGCTGCTGGCTCCCCTGCTTCACCGTGGTGGGTACAGCGTGCTGGGCACCACGTCTCTGCTTCTGGGGGCCACCACCGTGCCCAGCAGACCGCCTGGTATGCATGGGCTGGGGAACACGGTCACAGAGCCCCTCTCGTCGCCCTTGTCGGATCGACCTCTCATCCACCCGCCCTGGGGAGTGGGAGTGGGAGGTGGTGTCCACCCCATCTCCAATTTCCAGATTTTCTTGGATCCCCAATTTGAAAAAGTCCCAGCAGACAGGTTGAGGCCAAGGATTGGAAGGGGAGCAATGGGCACATGACTGTCAGGGACCGGTGTGTGCGGGCGCCCTGCTTGGCAGCATGGTTTTAACAAGACCCCAGCAGAGCGCTGGCTCCCGAAGGCAGCCCGCCCTTGCCCCAGCCCGTTGACGACAGCCCCTGCGTCTCCGTAGCAGCACATGCTGGGGCTGGCGCCTTCCCCAAAGCCCGCCAGCTGTAGCCCCAGCATGAGCTGCTGGGCCGAGACCCCGGGGTCTCCAGGGGCAGGCACATCATAATCACTATTCCGCGCGCGGTGAACGCGGCGCAGAGCCGAGAGTGGGTGAATCCTATACGGCAACTGCATCCATTTTCCAAAGGGGTCGAGGAGGCTGGGTCACTCGTCTCGAGGGCATAAGGGGCAGTGCGTCCTCCTGGCTCTGTACCATCCTTTCTCCCCACCAGCGCCGCAGGGGCCCTGGCTGCGTCGACCCCTTTTTAGCTTGGAGCTGTAGGACTCGGAGGACTCCTGCGCGCGCGGCGCGGGGCCGCTCGAGATCCCAGCCCACAGCCGCGTGTTCGTGCAGGTGCGAGCGAGGGCACGTGCCAGGGTAGTGGGGCCGATCCTGATCGCCACCCCGCCCGTCCCCGAGCTGGGGCCTGGCCCTCCACCTATGCTCAGTGACGCCGTCCTCGCGCCCATCCCCTCGCTCCGATCTGGCGCCTCAGCGCGGGGGCTGCCCCGACTCCTCGGTCGCCTTCCCTCCACCGCCGCCCCCGCTCTGGGGGCCTCCCGCCCCACACGCTTCAGCTTCCGCTTGCGCCAGGTCTTCAACGCCTCGGTGCAGTTCCTGCACTGCCAGCTGAGTCGCTGCCGCCGCCCCCGGGGAGCCCGCCGGACGCCCGAGCCTCTGCCGCTGCCGCCACCGTCGCATGTGCGGGGGCGCGTGGCCAGGAATCGACGCCGGGGCCACTCCTGGGCTGAACACAAGCGCCTCTAGCATCTGAAATCTCTTTGGGGTTTGGGAATTTGGGAGTCGGGGCGCTTTGGAGCCTGGGGACGGGGCCCTCGGAGCTGGGGGTAGACACTGGGTCTCTCAGGCTGGGTGGCGCTGGGTACATGGACAACTGGGGGCCGGTGGTGCTCTATGCAAGGGTTCCACAAGGGACAGGGAGTGGGCCCTGGGTTCTCTCGGGGGCAGGCCTCTGGATCCTTTGGGCGGAGATCTGACGTGCCCCAGGGCTGGGTGGCTGTATGCGGCAGGCCGCTAAGGGGCCACATCTCTGGGCACGTGTAATGTTCACAGGTAGGGTGCTCAGGGGCGTGGGACCTTAATAAGGGGCTGAAATCTGGGGTCCTCGCGGGCTGAGCGACTACCTGCTTGCATACCTCAAGGGCTGTGCTCTTGGACCCCGAAGGGGCCGGATTCCCAGGGGTCTAGTGGTGTGACTCCTGATTGCAGTAGGGGGCTGGGCACTTAGATCTTTGGGGGATCCAAGTGCCCAGCCACTGGATTCCGGGGCCGGACCCTCGTCTCTTGCTTCCCCCTCTCCGCAGTGTCTGCCCCCCCCTGCACGCGCTGACGCAGCCCATCGTGGTCACCGTGCCGCGGCCGCCCCCCCGTGAGAGCGCAGTCCTCCTCCGCAGGGTCCCTGGGGACGGGGAAGGTGGGTGGGGAGGACATCTGAGGCCTGGGCCCAGTGTCAGCGCTGTTCTCCCCACAGAGCCACCCAAGGGCGTCCCGGGCCGAGCCGTGCGCCCCAAGCTTGCCGCGCCGGCCACGGCGGCCCTGGAGCCCCCGCCGGTGGTGGCGCTGGTGTTGGCCGCCTTCGTGCTGGGCGCCGCGCTGCCCGCCAGGCTTGGCCGCGTCTGCGCGCACCCGGGTACCAACCTCCGCCCGCTGGGACCTCCTTCCGGGCCCAGCCTGTTCGCGCGCGTCGGGACCCGAGGTGGCCGCCAGCCCTGCGCAGGCCCTGACCGTCCCCAGACCTGCCTCCGCTACGCCCATAGCCGCCCACAGGGGGCGCCCGACCCGGGCGCTACGCGCAGTAGCCCCGCTGCTCCCCAGACTGCCTCTTCCTTCCAGCGTCCCCGGCCCCCAGCCCGCGCCCGAGAGACTCGCCTAGCGGCCCCCAGCCCAGGAGGTCCCAGTGAGGCAGGTAAGAGTGTGGAGTGGGGAGTGGAGCCGGTAGGATAGCTGGAGGGGGCGGGTGATGAGAACACTTCACAGCGCTTTCTCTGTACCACGCAGTGTTGTGAATGTTTAACGCCTATTAACTAATTTACTCTGCACAACAGCCTGCAGGTAGATACTTCTCAGAGGTCACAAAATTTGGTGGTGCTGGGGTTGAAACTCAGGCAAGGGGGTCACCGCGGCCGACTGCAGGCTCCCCAAACAGGCAGTAGGCGAGAATTCGGGATTCAGACCTAACACCACCCTCACCCCGGCACACAGACTGACGGAAAAGGCCAGTGATCGGCTGGGATGGGGTGGCCTCTCCCTCACTCAACTTGGGTCGCCCCTTCCCAGGGTTGGTGCGTCCCCAGCAGGGTCCAGAGACGCGCTAGCCACGGCCTTGGTCCACGCGCGCCGGTACTGAACCGGCCTCCGTGGATCTCGCACCTGATGGGACCACGGTCCCTGCACCCCCGTCTCCCACCCGGGCTCAAAATAAACATCTGATGTAACCTGCAGAGCTCCGAAGTCTGCGTGTACGCCTGGCGCGGGGTGGGGGGCAAGCTGCAGAGGCTCTGGACCAGACCTGGTGGGATTCCGGCCTGGAGGCGGTTCAGACTGGAGGGGTGGGGCTGGGGGCGAGGCCCGTACGCCCATTCAAGGGTACAGATACAGCCCCGGGGAGGCCCAAGGGCGTTTTGTCTCAATCAGAAAGGGACACTCAACCGCACCAGTTTAGAATTTAAGTAAGCTCCACTTCCCTCCACCCCTGCGGCCTACCCAACTTCTGCGATCTCCACTCTTCACTCCCGCCGCCCGCATCCTAGGTCCGCGACCTCCAGCCCTTATTCCAGCCTCCCCCCTTCGCGGTCTAGTCTAGGGCACTTTAAATCGCTCCTTCTTTCCTACTTCCTCCCTTTCCGGAGCAGAGATACGAGCGGCATTCCTAGCTCCGTTACACAGATGAGGACCTTGCCTTGAGGCTCGGCGCGGCTAAATCACTTGCTCAAGGTTCCCAGGGCTGGTCCACCGCTCTGGAAGAAGCAGAGCACGCAGTAGGAGTTTCACAAGACAGCCAGGAACGAAGGGCGGCCCGGGATCTAAGGACTCAGCTCCAGCTCACAAAATGAGAGAAAATGCGGACGGGGGTCTCACCCTCGCCCGCCCCACGTCACTTCGGATGCCAGGTGTCCGGACGTCTCCTGTCCAGGCGGCGCCCCGGGGCCTGCGAACGCAGAGCCACGCCCCCTCTGTCCCCGCCTCCGCGCGGTGCTTTCTGGCCCCAGCGGCCTCCGTAGCCCGCCCACCAGGGAAACGACTCCTCCCTCGCCGGCATGAAGCCCCCGCAGCGGCGGCGAGCGGCGCCGGTGCGCTATCTTGGCGAGGTGACCGCCCCCGCGGCCTGGAGCGCCCGCGAGAAGCGGCAGCTGCTACGCCTCCTTCAGGCGCGGCGGGGCCAGCCGGAGCCGGACGCCACCGAGCTGGCTCGGGAGCTGCCGGGCCGGAGCGAGGCCGAGGTGAAGGGATCCTGAGAAGGGAGCGAGGCCGGAGGCGGGGCGGGCGGCGGGGCGAGAGGGGGCGCGGCCTACGGCGGGCGGGACGAGGTGACGCTTAGGGGCGGGGCCTTGGCGGGCGGGACGAGGTGCGGCTTGGGAGCGAGGCGAGGGTTAGGCTGGGAAACCGAATGAGCACGGGTCTAGTGGATAGCTGGGCGGTGTGCCCGCCAGGCCGAGGGGCGGGGCGAGGGGGGGGCCGCGCCGCGCGGCGGCGGGACGATCTTGGGAGGACGGCTGGGCGGGGCGGTGACTGCGTGAGGCTAGGGGCGGAGCGAGCCCCGAGTTAGGAGTGGAGGCCTGAGACCCGCGAGGGTGCAGCGGGAGCCGGCGTGAAACGAGGTTGAAGTGAGATGCAGGACGGAGCGGGGAGGTGACCAGGATAATCGTTATCACGTGGGTGGGTCCTGGATACCGGGAGGGCCTGGGCCCTACATGTTTGCTAGGTAGTTGGTCACACATGGGCCATTGGCTTAAGAACCCGGGCAGCCGCTGAGACCCTTACCACTCGCTAGGGGAGGCTAGGAGCCATGCGGGCCCTGGAGCAGGCAGTGGGCTTTGGCTTCTCCTCTGCCCTGGACCTAGAGAAGGCCTGTTCTCTCTTCCATAGATCCAGGACTTTCTCCGGCAGCTCAAGGTCCGCGTGGCCCGGGAAGCCATTCAGAGGGTCTATCCAGGCGGCCCGCAGGGTCGAAGGCGCCGGGAAACACAGATCCCCGCCCCCATTGAGGTGAGGCAGGGCTAGGCTCCCCAGGGCCGGCCCCCTAGGGCTGGGAGTGAAAACCCGGTAAGGGACTCTATGGGTAAAACTGTAACATTTCCAGAGTATTTACTGGGCTTTAGTGCATTTGCATATCCTCAGGGGTGGAGAGAAGTTCATCTCCATGTCAATGGGTAATTACCTGGGCAACTGAGAGCGTGTCTGAACCTGAGAGTTTAAAGGGAGGGGCTGGCTGGCTTCTTCAGGAGCAGAGGAGACGGCCCTGGACTGCAGTTTGTAAGCAACATATGGTTTTTAAACTTTATTTCTCCCTTTGACTGATTTCTGTTTTTAGAGGTATTTTGCCCAGGATTTCGTCTCCCGGGACTCACAGACCCCCAGGAGGGGCAGGGGTTCTGGGAACCTCCCTAGGCTAACCTGTACCTTCTGATTGCCGCATCCAGGTATGGGTGGATCTGGCTGAGAAGATAACAGGTCCGCTGGAGGAAGCCCTGACTGTGGGGTTCTCACAGGTACGGCCATCTTCAGGTGGGATGGGGTGTCCCCAGAGAGAGGGTCATGAGTCTCAGTAAGGTGGGTCCTGAGCCCTGCCTTTTGCCAGCTCTGTCACTCTGGCCACTCACTGGACACCCTGAGCCTCAGTGTCCCCGCTTCTGAGGTCACCTCATGTATGTGACACCTTCTTCAGGTGACAGGCTTTGGCTAGGAGGTACACATGGAGGGCGTGCAGGGCAGGGGTGTGCCCAGCTGGAGGAGGATTTATGCCATTCCTTCCCTGATCTGTGTCTGCCAGGTGCTTACCATTGCGGCCACGGAGCCTGTCAGCCTCCTGCACTCCAAGCCCCCCAAGCCCACGCAGGCACGTGGAAAGGCACTGTTGCTCAGCGCTCCCGGAGGGCAGGACGCCCCCGAGGCCCCCGGTCCCGCCCCTGAGGCACCGTCAGAACCCCAGGCCGGCCCCTCCGGCGAGGGGGACTTCTCTGTGGACTTCGAGAAGATCTACAAGTACCTGTCCTCCATCTCCCGCAGTTACCATGGCCCTGAGCTTTCTGCAGCTGGTGAGAAGCATGGGGGCAGGGGCTGTGGGAGTGGGGCTCCCAGGCGCAAGCCCTCCCTCACCCCTTCTCCCTCTCTGCAGAATCAGCTGTGGTCCTGGACCTGCTCATGGCCCTTCCTGAGGAGCTGCCGCACCTGCCCTGCGCCGCCCTGGTGGAACATATGACAGATACATACCTAAGCCTGACGGCCCCTCAGGCAGACCCAGCCAGGGGGAGCCTGGGGCCCAAGGCTGAGGGGGGTGGGACAGGCCCCAGGGGCCAAGAGGAGGCCGGCCAGGTCACCCCCCAGGCCCCTGAGAATGCTGGGCCCAGTGAACAGACATCTGCTTGGCAAGCAGCTGGGGTGTGCCCCCTGAATCCGTTCCTGGTGCCACTGGAGCTCCTTGGCCAGGTGGCTCCCCCTTCAAGGTGAAGGCCGTGCAGGTGGAGGACACGTTAGACATCTGTGAGTCCCTGGCCCTCAGTCCTGGTCCTGCTCAGTGGCCCTAGGTTGTCCTGAGGGTCAGGTCATGGAAGGCTCCCTGCATGGTGCTGGGTGGTATATATAGGGCAGCCCTTAATAAGATGCTGGATGCAGTGGGGTCTCCACAGAGGAAGCGCCATGGTGCTAGTGGTCCACTGAGGCAGCTGGGCCCAAACCACGGTCAGATACCACCGCCATACCCCCACCCCACTTCTCGCCTCCCCCGTATCTCATCTGTACCCTGTAACTGAATAAAGCTTTTGTCCATGTGCCCAGCGCTTTTTCTCCTGTGGGTTAAAGTGTGTGTGGGGGGGATTCCAAAGTGCCAGAGGTGGGAGAGCCAGAGCTTGGGGTCCTGGGGATGGGGGGCATGTCAGGGATGGGGCGCCATTCTTGGTAGAAGCAGCTGCTGCCAGGCCCATCTGAAATGGCGTCGGTTTGGCAGTGGCCGTGAGGGGGGCCTTTGGTGAGTGTGTGGCAGGGGGAGGCCTGGGCCTGGCCTGACAGGGAGGGTTTTCAGGTGGGGGTTGCCTCACAGGCAGATGGAGGGGAGAAGGCAGCTGCAGGTGGGGCTGGTCGGCGGGCACGGGTCCCGCCTCCACCCTCCCTAAAGTGTGGACTTGGGCAGGCCAGGGAGGGTGGGCTGGGTGCACCAGGTGCCCTCCCACGGCACTGCCTCCTCCCCAGCCTGACTAGTCCCCTGAGAGCTGGTGAGTCGTCTGCTTGGAGAGCCTGTGCGTTCATGCCGCCTGCCTTTTATAGAAACGCTCTCTTCTCCCCACGCACGCTGCACACGGCTCCCGAGGGCACACAACACATCCCCGGGGCAGGCCGTGGATCGCAGCCCCACGGGGGCCACACTCACGGTTTCCAAGGTTCACGTGACGGTGGGCAGGAGGGCCAGCAGAGGCTTGCGTGCTCACAGTGCCAGAAGGCCATGCCGGTTCTTGGAGACACCACCCAGGGCTGGCTCGGGCATCCATCCCAGCTCCCCACCAGGTTCAGTCCCTTCCTCCATCTCCGGAGTCTCCCCAAATCAAGGGAAGGAATGGGGAACCTGGGCTGTGCCTGGAGCTGGGGGCTCCATCGAGATGGTGACACATCCGCCCGCACCCACCCCGGAACGTGGGTCTGGGTGTTTCCACAGCACCGGGCACCAAAGTGCGTGCGGAGGCCAGACGTGGGGTCAAATTCCCTCCAGGTTCGCATCCAGCCCCGCAGTGTGGGCAAGCCACTCAAGCTGCCTGGACATCAGTCCCCCTGCCTGTAAGGGGCACTGCTGACACTGCGTCCCGAAGAGGAAACAGGCCATGCGCAGGAGGCGCCAAGCCAACACCTTCTTGGCACGTAGTAAGCGTTCAATAATAGCTTTTATTATCATCATCGGCTCAGAGGCAGGGGGAGGGCCCTGGGGGACGTCAGGAAGGGTCGGGGGAAGTGGCAGGAGGGCCTGCAAGGGGCCTAGGTGGTGACCAAGGGCGGGGCATGCTGACCTGCACGGGGAGGGCTGAGGGCGGGAGTGAGCCTAGCCGCGCCTGTCCCCCTCAGAGGCCACGCATCCCGGACACCGCAGCACTCCTGAAGCTCGTTCTCCCAGGCGGGAAGCGCAGGGCACCCTGGAGCGCGGTGTACATCCTGCGAGGGGCCGGAGCCCAGGCAGGGGCTCAACACTTACAGGGGCTGGGGTGGGGCAGGGGAGTATGGCCAGACCACCGGGGACGGAGGGGGGACACGGGGCTCCCCGCATCCAGGAACGCACATGGTACTCATGCTCGGCGTTAGTCACCTACACGATGGCGGAGGGGGTTCCTCTTCCCTCCCGGGTTTCGGAGTCGGGACTGGCGTCACGGGGCGAGGGCAGGGCAGGACGAAGGCACGAAGTGAGGCTCCGGCCTGGCCAGGAGGGAAGACGGGCGGGGAAGGAGGGGATGGGCCGCCTGGTCCTCACGCCCTTCCGCCGGGAGCGGGGGTTCGGGGAGGGGTCCCGGCGGCTGCTGGGCTTCCGGCATCCCCGACGGGTGGGCCATCGGAGGAGGTCCCGCCAGGCTCACACCAGCGCGTAGTCGAACTGCCCGCGCTCGAGCGCCTCCTTGTGGTCGGTCCAGGACGAGGCGGGCATGCGGCTGTAGGGGTCGAGCAGGATGCGCACGCAGCGCACCATCAGGAGCACGAGCACCACCAGCAGGCAGAGCACGAAGGCGAACACCGTGCGCTGCTCGGCGTCCAGGCCCGCGCCCACCGGGGGCCCCGTCGACGGCGGCGGCGGCTCGGGGGACAGGGTCCACGCCGCGCTCATGGCTCACATCGCCGCGCGCCCTGCGGAGGAGGGCGCCCGGGTGTCGGGACGAGACCGGTGCCCCGCCCCGCCTGTGGTTCCGGGCGACGCCCATACCCGGCCCGCGGACCGCCGCCGCCGCGCGGAGACCCAGCCCGGGCGTGCGCGCAGGTGGGGCCGCGGAGGCCAGGCCCTGGAGCCCGACCCGGCCGGCGCACAACAGGTGCCAGCCAGCCGCGCGGCCCGGCCCAGCCGCGTCCCTTTGTTCTCCGCGTCCGGGGAGCCCTCTCCGCCCCCGCCCGCCGCGCCCCTCACCCTGGCTTGCACCGGGACGGGCACCGAGCGCCCGGCGGCCGCGCTCTCCTCCACGACCCGAGCTCTCCGCTCCGGCTTCCCCCGCGGCGGCGGCGACAGCGGCGGCGGCCCGGGCTCAGCCCACCCCACCCGCCCGGAGCGGCGGAGACCGAGGCGGGCGCCGCGCGCGAGCCGGGCCGCCTCGCCTGTTCCCATGGCGACAGGGGCGGGGCGCCGCGGGGGGCGGAGGCTGCGCAGGGAGCGGAGCGCGGCCTACGACCCCGCCCCGCCGAGGGGACCCTGACCAGGGGAGCCGTGAGCATCCAGGACCCCACCCTCCCCAGTCCCACAGCACCTGACACCCCAGCCCGACCTCTGCCCCGCACCCCGGGGCCCGTCACCCACACCTCACCTGTTTGGGGATCCCAGTACCCCCACACATCACTTCAGGGCAATCAAGCCCCGGCAGCCCTGGAGACCCAACCTCAGAGGCCCCAGCCAGGTCACTGAAAGCCTCCTTAGCTTTTCTTGTCCCCCTTCCCCTGGGAATAGGGTCCTGATCAGGCAAGGCTGCCCCCTCCGGGGCTGCGGGGCCTTCAGTGACCTTGATGACCCCCCCAGGAGCACCTGGCCAGCTCCCGCCCCTCCCCCACCCCTCCCCCCGCCCCTCAGCCCCGGCGCAGACATGGAGGAACACCCAAGCTGTTCTCCTGCACTTTGGTGTTTTATTTCCAAATCTCCAGCGTACATACAGAATAGGGCACTGTTAGAAGTAAAAAGGAGCTAAACTGGCCTGGCTGACACAGCCAGTGGGCCCCTCTGAGAGGCAGGGAGCCCTGGGCCCTGGCCTCTTGGCAGTGTCTGGCCCATGCGCCTCAGTGGCCAAGACAGCAGCCCCTGCAGGGCAGAGCAGGAACTGGGGCTGGGGCTGTGGGAACAGCCTGAGCAGCGGTACCCTCCCCATCCATCTGGTGGTGCAGATGGCCTGGGAAGAGGGTGAGGCAGACCTCTTGTCCCCACAGGCCTCCCTGCTGGAGGACCTGTCCCTGTGTGTCCACTGTGTGACTGTCCAGCCCCAGGGTCCGTCCTGAGCGGCGTTCAAAGAATCTGCTCTGAACTGGACGCGGAGATGTCCAGAAGCCGCCAGGCTGCATGGGGGCTGAGCTCGTCCTGGTCTCGGCAGAGCGCCCACACATAGAGCATGCGCAGCACCTTGTCCTGCAGGAGCCGGGTAGGGGGCGGGGCAGGGGAAAGGCCGGGTCACAGGGGCGCTGGGACAAGGGAGGGGCTGGCTGAGGGTGCCTGGGCTGGGGTCACTCAGCATCTGCTGAAATCAGACAGGTCAGACCCCTCTGACCTCCACAGGCCCCACTAAGGCCCTGGGACTTGGCAAGGCGCTGTCCTGCTGTCCCTACAACATCATGGAACCTCCTGGCTATGAACCACCTTCAGAGCCGGGTGGCCGGAAGCAGCCGTCCCACCGTCTCATGCTGACCCACGCTGGGCTCCCTGCCTCACTCACCGGGTCGCCCTCGACCAGCTCGCCCTGGGGGCTCTTGACCACCATCACCAGCTGGGCCTGGAAGGTGATGATCAGCACAGGGCCTTGCTCCATCATCTTGCCCATGGCCAGCTGCGGGCGGGAGGGTGGGCGGGCTTGAGAGAGGGACCCACCCCTTCCGTGCTGACCCCTCCCTGCAGGCACCCACAGCCGGCACCCCGTGAGGCCGTCCCCGTCGGAAACTGAGGTCTGAGCTGCTGAGCATGTGTGCAGTCTCCTGGCTCTGGGCGGGGCTGTGTGGATGCAGAGACCCTCGCAGAGCGCCGTCCTGCACGGGCTGGGGACACAGCACAGGCGGGGGAGACAGGGAGCCTCGCAGAGCACTGTCTGCACAAGTGGGTCCACAGCACAGGCAGGGGACCTCGTGGGGCACCATCTGCACAGGCGGGGGTGGAGGGGAGGGAGTGCTGACACGCTTTCCACTCCCCATGGGGAGGAAATGGGGGCACTGGTGGGGGGACCTGAGCAGTCCGAAAGCCCCTGCCCTTCCCAGTCAGGGTCCACAACAGCACTGCTTTGGGGGCCCTGAATCAGCCGAGGAAGACACTTACGTCGACGTTGTCGATGTCCAGGATCCGGGAGTGGAACTGGAGGCCCAGCGCCTTGGCCTGTTGGATCGGGTGGGCCAGCTGGCTATAGGTCTGCAACAAGAGGAGACGCACCCGTGGGGCCACCCAAGCATCAGTCCCACATGAGGCCCTGCAGCCACAGCTGCAGCTCCCAGGCAACACTCCCTGCAGGTGGGCTACCCGGCCCAGCTGCCTGCTTTCAGCTCTTGCACCTTCTAGAAACGTCTCCTGCCCCTGCTGTTCCCCACCAGGCCTGGCAGATGCCAGGGGCACGGGTCCAAGCAGGGGGGCTGGTGCTACCCATCCACTGGCCTGGACCACACTGCCCCTTAGTAAGACCGTACCAAGACCACCGAAGTAAAGTGGCATTAATTAGCAGCGTGGGCGACGCCCTCGGGACACCCTGACATGCACTCCCTCAGAGGTAAGCTGAGGTGTCTCTGGCCAGTCTGCAGCTTCCCCATGTTCACCTCTCTGAATCTTGGCCTGGAGTCAAGTGCTTTTTCTAGGATTTGTCCTAACCCGCAGCTGCTTTGAAATGAACCGCCTGGCCTGCCAGGGGGGCAGTGGGGCCCAGACGGCACCCCTACTGCCTTGTGCCAGCTCCCATGCGCGGGACACATGCACCCTTGTCTCTGTCTGCCGAGGCTTCCCAGGCCTCAGCAGGCAACCATGCTGGAAGGCACTGCGGCAGATCTGGTTTATCCGGAGGCAAAGATCCGCTGAGAAAAAGGAAACAGCGCCAATCCAATACTTGTGAGGTTTCTTAAAGATGACATTTAAAAACGCCCCTGTGCAATGATTTGCAGGGCCCCCAGTGGCTCTGGCAGACATAATCAGCCACATCGTGATGGTCCGAAAGTAAAACAACACAAATGCCCGCTGGATTAGTCACCGCGCAGGCGAGTGTTTAAAGAAAATCTGCCACCTTCTCCTCTGCTTTTCCCAAGTCGTTTGAGAGCTGGGTACAGAAGAGAGGCGGCCAAGAGCCTGGATTGTTCAACACCAAGAAGCTGGGGGAAAAGAAACGACTGGAGGAAGACACAGGTCAAGGCGAGGCGCAGCGGCCTGGCAGCGATGGCAGGCGCCAGGGGCTGGCCGGGCACTGTGTGCTCCTGGGGACGCCCACCTGCCTCCGGTGCGGCCCTCGGCGCCAGAGCCGACTCCGGGAGCGGCTGGGCCTTGTCAGGCTACTCCTGGGGTCAGGAATCCATGGCAGTCTGTTTGGGAAACTTGCTGTGAGGACAGCTAACTAGTCCATTAGGACTCCGTTTCATGCTGTATCCTGGTGACCACCGAATGTGGCCCAGGGGAGGGAGTGACAAAGGCCCATGTGCCAAGGAAGCGTCTGATGCACCCCAACATTGCCTTCACCCATTGCCATCTGCTCCCTGACCCCAGGCCCCAGCCTCTATCCCCCTCAGCCCAAGTCCCACCCTTCCCAGACTCAGCCGCCCGATCAGTCTGTCTCCAAACTGTGATTTACTTTCAGGCCTAAATGGAGAAGAAAAAAAAAAGGAAGTACTCACAGCTTCGTAGCACCAGTCTTTGAGAATGTCAAGCTCTCCAGAAATCATGGCCTAAAAAGAGAAAAACAAAACTATAAGTTGGGAAAAGAGTGGGTTTCCAGGCAGGAAAACCTGGGCATGCTCGTCCTAGTAGGACGGTTCTGGTGGGGCCAGCCTGCAGTGTGTGGGGCTCAGGCTGTGGCCAAAAACCCAGCCAGGGCAGCAAGGAGCCTCCGCTTGCGCCCCAGGGGGAGGTGCCTGGAAGGCCAGGCACATCCGGCAGGCAGCCTTCTTCCCGGGTGGGTGCCCAACGTGCGCCGGTGGTGCTTCCCCAGGAACCGGGAGCAGGGCTGTGTCTGGGGAGGGGGAGCGAGGAGCCCGGTGCCCGTGGGGGCTGCACGGAGGCTGAGCCGCCCTCACTGGGAACAAACTGCCTGGCCTCCACTCCATTTCCAGCTCCGCCCACCCAGCCCTGAGGGACTGAGGGACCTGGAGGCTGAGAAGGGAGAAGGGACCAGGAGGAGGCTGGTGGGACAGGAGGGGCCGGGGGGGCATTCAGGTTGGCTGGCCTTCTGAAGGCCTGGACAGGCCAGGCTCCCACCATGTTTGGGGACTAGAGGCAGAGAGGCGGCAGGGAAAAGACAGCTGACCTCCAGGCAGGGGCCTTGGGGGAAGGTGAGCTGGGGCGGGACCCT
Organism: Phataginus tricuspis; assembly: GCA_029783875.1. Classification (NCBI taxonomy): domain Eukaryota; kingdom Metazoa; phylum Chordata; class Mammalia; order Pholidota; family Manidae; genus Phataginus; species Phataginus tricuspis. The sequence goes on from JAQQAC010023519.1 coordinate 2,897,441, forward strand.
GAACAGGAGGGGCTGGAAGACGGGATTCGGGGGTCCCAGAGAGTCACCCTTTTGGGAAAGCCCCCTCGGCTGCGGCGCTCCTGCCTCCCTGCGCTGAGCTCTGTGCACCCCAGGACCCTCCCTGGGGCTCCACACACTACTGAGCGGCCCCTGGCACCTGGGAGACAGGCACCCGGCCGGGGAGCTGCTCAGGGCAGCCCCGAGGTCCAGGCAGAGCGGGAGGCAGCACGCGAGAGGCCCCTCAGGTCTCAGCGGCAAGGGAAGCCGGAGCTGCCTGACCTCAGGAAGAGTCAGCCCCTGGAGCGCACACGCACGGGCGAGGCAGGACGCGTCAGAGCTGCTCTCTGGGACCAGCAGAGCCACGGGCCAGCTCAGAAGCCCTCTCAGAGGGGCTGGGCTCACAAGGGAAGGGTACGGGGGGGGTGTGGGGGGGCAGTCAGGCCTGTGAGGACTGCGGTGGAGTCTCTGCTAAGAAAGCCCCCCGCGTGGCTGGGGCTCCCAGGCAGCCTCTTGCGGGGCTGTGCAGGGGGTGTGCTTGCCCAGGGGCAGACCTGCGAGCGGGAGGCCCCCAGAGGGCACACACCTCCAGCACGTTGGGGATGATGTCCTTCTCACACTGCCGCAGGAATCGGTCCTTGTCGAAGGCAGGGTCCACCCGCAGGATCTCCGTGAGCACGTCTGACATCTCCGTTTTTGAGAACAGGCCCCCTGGGGGCAGCAGAGCCAGGAGTGGGCGAGGGCTGGGCCTCAGCCTGCAGCTCCCCGGGGCGCGGGGGGACGGCCTGGGCCCCCACTCACCCAGCACGTCCGAGACCTTGTCTGTCAGCGCGCGGGAGGCCCGGATGAGCATGTTGTCGCTCTCATCATACCTCAGCTTCATCTCAAAGAGCCCTGGGGGGGCGGGTGGGTCAGGGGCCCCTCTGGAGAGGCGCCGCCTTCTGGGCCAGGTGAGGACCGCGGGGAGCGACGCTTTGCTTCTACCACGCAGGAGACGCGTCTAGTGATCCTCAGGGGACAAGGGCACGTGGGAGGCCCCACGGCCGGGAGCAAGGGGCACTGACCTCCCTTGTGAGGGAGCATCTCGCAGTGGAATCTGGCTACAGCGAAGGCGGTGACCCCCCCCCCCCCACGGCAAGGTCCCTGCACCGAGATGCGCAGGGGCTTCCCCACAGGCCATGGGCGTGCGCAGCCAGGCCTCCACTGCCCCCTCGCTGGGTGGCCCTATGAAGGGACTGGTCTTCTCTGACCCTGTCTCCTCTGTAATGTGGGAGCCTGGCTTGTGCCAGCACACGGGGCATGGTCAGTTAGTGTCCACTGTCACTGACCTGTGTTTGCCGAGCTCTGTGACATGAACACTCACGATTGAACACCACGTTGTTGTCCCTGAAGTCTTTCCACTGCTGGTACCACTTGGAGTCCTTGTGCAGCACGACCCCCAGGGCCTCCCTGGGGCAGATCAGGGCAGATTGGGGCAGTGTGAGCAGGGGAGGGTGGGGAGGGCGCAGCAGGGGGCCGGGCCCAGGCTACCCAGTTGCCTCCTGCCTTCTCTCTCCTTCCCACCACCCGCCCTTCGCGCCAGGTTCTCCAAGGGGCCAGGACGCCTCAGGCAGGGAAACAGCTCGAGGAACTGACAGGGGCCCAGGCCTCCTGTGGCCCCAGACAGGGGCAGCAGGCGGGCAGCGGCAGCAGGGGCACAGGTACAGGCCCGCCTGGTACCTACTCGTTGGGCTCGAATACTTTCTCCTCCTTGGACTTCTCTCCTGAAAACTCCTTCCTTTTCCTGAGCCGCTCGGGCCTCCGGTAGGGCCCGGTCTGCCCCAGGACGCTCTGGTCAATCTCCTTCTTCACAGACTCCACCCCCTGGAGGGAAGGGCAGCCACCGCGGGGTGGGGCTGGGGGCGCCGGCTGAGGCGCTGGCAGCCAAGAGCAGGCGGGAGCCCCAGTGCATCAACCCGCCGCTCCCCAGAGCTGCGGCTCCTGAGGCCACCAGCCAGCACCTGGGGCGGCGGGCAGGCCTCCCAGCAGCAGGCCTCTCACCCCTGGGGGAGGCTGGCCCTCCCTGCGGCTGAGCTCGCAGACGGGATCTGGGGCCAGCGGGAGCCAAGGGTTGCGGCGGCTAGCTCACCTGGGAGAGGGCTTTGAAGGCGGCGGTCCTGCCCAACTTCTCCCCACCCCTGGACACCGACTCGGCCGACTGCTTGGCGGTCTTGGCGGCCTCCTCCACACCCTCCTTAATTTTCCGGCCAAAGTCGCTTCTACTGACTTCATCGAGACTCTACTGAGGCGGAGGGAGTGGTGTGTCAGCGCCACGGCCTTGGGGTCCCATGGGAGCTGGGGGACCCAGGTCAGGCCGGTCCTGCAGAAGCGGGATCGGGAGCTCTAGCTCATAGCGCTGTGGGCAGCGGGGCTGAGACCTGGGCACAATGTCTAGGCTAGACGCTGGGGCCATGGCCACCCCTGAACAGGCAGGAGCCCTGAGCCCCCAGGGGCCCCAGAGGAGCAGCCGTCCAGGGGGAGGAAGGAGAGAGCGGGTGGGGCATGCAGAGCCCTGCCCATGAGAAGCAAACAGGCTGCGAGAAAGCCCCCGCCCTGCAGCAGCCTTAGTGCATCTCCCCCGCCCTGCGCCTCCCTGCGCCTCCCGTCTATTCCTGGGCAGGAAGCGAACACCAGCCGTCCCTGCGGAAGCTGCTGGGCTCCGAACTCGCAAGTGGGCGGGCCGACTTGGCCCTGCTCCCGGCCGGCGGCTGACACCCACGCCGGCTGCCCACCGCTCTCCCCCTGGGGGAGACAGACGAGGGGCGCCCGGGCTGTACCTCCTTCACGGAGCCCGTGATCTCCTCCAGCTTCCTCCTTATCACTTCGCTTGTCCGCACGGTCTCAGATTCAATGGTTTTCTGTGGGAAAGGACGTTGCTGTGTTTCGTTACAGTACAGCAGGTACCTCACAACCAAAGGCGGGTGAGTGGCAGCGGCTCAGAAAGACACGAAGCGGGAACGAGCGATCCTGCTGGACGGGGCCCGCTCCCGCCCGTTTTGCCCGGGGAACCGTGACCGGGAGGGTCTCAGGAGCGTCCCATCTCCAGCTGAGAGCACAGGAGTTGCCTGGGGGGCCTTGGGGACGCAGGTTCTGACCTAGTCGGTGGGGAGGCCTCTGAGTCCCTGGTCCTGGCCCAAGCTCCCAGAGGCCAGCACTGCGGGCTGCAGAGGACACTGCACTCACGGCAGGGAAGGGAGGCCAGGCGGCCCACCCCTGGCTGCTGGCTCCCCGCTGTCACCGCAGCGACCCCGCACCCTGGGCCTGCGCTCTACGGGGCCGTTGGGGCCGGGAAGCAAGCGCGCCAGCCGAGAGAAACGTGAAGCCAGGAGACTCACGTATTTCCTCCTGGCTTCCTGCAGCGCGTCGGACTCTTCCAACTTCCTGGCCTCGTCGCGAAACTTTTTAATACTTTCTTTCATTTCTTTGTTTTTGGCTAAGTCTTGTTTGATATTATCTAGCAAGCCGGAGAGAAAGCCTTTCCTGTTTCCAGAAGAATAGAATTTGGACTAAAAGGAATGTAAAAGAAACAGAGGTTTAAAAAATGTTTCTCCTGTCTGTTGAGGCACGTTTAAGAGTCAGTAGCCATCTCTTTAAACGGGGAATAAAACAAACTTTAAAAGGCGTCAGGCAGTAAATAAACTGTGGGTCCCCCAGACAGTGAAATGCTATTCATCAATAAAAAGAGGTGGTCCCTGAAGCCACGAAGGGGCCTTGAAGGCGCTGCCCTCGGCGAAAGCAGCCCGTCTGACGAGGCTCCACGTGGCGTGCTCCCAACTCCGGGGCGTCACGGTAAAGGCGAAACAACGGAGACAGTGACAGGACTGGCGGCTGCCGGGGGCTGCGGGAGGCGGCACAGCCAGAGCACAGAGGACCTTTAGGACAGGGAGGCCACTCTCTATACAGTAACTGCATACATGTCATCGCGTGCTCACCCAGACCTGCAGAATGCACAGCACTGGGAGGGGCGCTACCACCCACCACGGGCGTCTGGTCAGAGCAGCAATACTGGCTCATCAGTTGTACCAAATGCGGGAACTGTGTGCCCAGGCGGGGGGGGGGGAGAGGCTGTGGATGGGGACTCCCTGTACCTTCCACACCATCCTTCTGTGAATCTAAAACTGCTCAAAAAAAATAAAAGTCTACAAGAAACAAAACAAAACGCCAGGCTCCTTCTCCCCACACAGGAAATGCTGGATGAGACACAGGTAGTTTGGAATCCTCCTGGGGATTCAGACCCACTCACGAGGCAAAGGTCAACATTCAAGGGGGCCCTCGTCCTAGGACTGGAGCTGAAAGGACTCCGGGGCCCCTCACCCCAAAGAAGCCCGCACAGGGCCCTGAACCCTGGGCTATGGGGACTGGGGTGGCCTCCTCCCCTGAGGCCACTCCCAAGTCACCCCAGGGCCTGCCTTGAGACTGGCACAGACCTCCCTCTCTTGGCCCGCAGGACCACTGTCACTGAGAGCCTAAGCTCAGGGGTCGCCCCCACGGAGGAAAACCCAACACACCCAGAGGCCAGGCCCTGAGGAGGCCAGAGGAGAGCCCCACTGTGGGAGCAAGAGCCAGTGTTGGGCCTGCCCGAGACGCTGGCTTTGGGGAGAGATCACTGCATCGTCAGCTGTTGCTGAAAGCGGGCTCAGGAAAGAGAAAACTTCAAGAATCACAGTGAAGGAGTCAACTCACAGGGACGAGCCACATGTGCCAGCCACCCCCACCAACTCCACGGATGTGCTGGCTCTCCACGGTGGCAGGGGACATGCTATGTTTCAGGGCTGCCCTGGCCCTCGTCAAGCCCCGGAGAATGCTGCACCAAGCCAGGGTGCTGCTCTTCAGGAGGGGGCGCTGGCCGGCCTTTCTCCATGGGAAGCCCACGCCCCATGGCCGTCCGGGACTGCACCACCTGGTAGCCCACTGCTCCCTTGGGCTGCAAACTGAGGGTGTACGAGAGGACGACGCAGGGGAAAGACCACAGGGCCCATCCCATGCCCGCAATGGCCCCGCACAGAGGCAGGGAGATAAAGCCTGTGCGAGGCAAGCACAGGTAAGTGGCTGACTGCACGGGGGCGGGTGAGACGAGGTGGAGGAGTAAGGGAGCGTGAGGACTGGGGAAGAGGGCCTGGTTCGGGGCTTGCCTCCCCATGGCGGAGAGGCACCAACAGAAGCGAGGCTGAAGAGAGGTGAGGAGGAGGGCGAAAGCTCTAGAACATTCTATCTGTGAGGAGCAACGTAAAGGACGGGGGAGATGTGGCCCAGAGAAATGGAGCCACAGGAGAGGGTGACTCTGCTCCAGGGCCTAGAGGGCTGTCTGTCACCAGGAAAGGGAACAGCCTTGCTTGGTGATGGGCCCACAGGTGGAAGCCGCAGGGAGGGGGTGCTCAGCTCCATACCGTGATGCCTTTCCAGCCACCGGAGCTGACACAGCATGCCACTCTGGGGCAGGAGCCCATCCCTGACAATGTCCTCTACTTCCCGGGACACGGACAGGCCTGGGCACACCAGACTCTAGAACTCCGAAGGCCTTGGAGGTGGAATGCTCGCCAGTCAGATGCCACAGGCAGTGTGGGCAACGTCCTGCGGCCCTGTCTTCTGAACTAGATCGGGTTCTCCAGACGGCCCCCTCCTGCCTGCTTGCTTGGGCCCTGAGGCACTCACCAGGCACAGCTCTCCACCTGGCCGGCGTATCTGATAGGTACCGTGGGGTAGCAGTGCTAGGTTGTGGCTGGACAGAAACTGGACTCCGCTGCCGAAGCATCTCTGATTGGGAGAGAAAAGAGGAAGACCCATTCAAGTAAGAGGGTGACCAGGAAGCAAACAGGCCACACTAAAAAAGCAGGGTCACCTGCTGATCTTCTGATTTTCATAGCATGCCCACTGCATGCTAGACACTCTGCAATTTTCCCAAATTCTAAGAAGCCAGTGGAATCTGGTGGAAACAGAAAACACTGATCTGCACCTTAAGGGCCTGTATCTGCTTCTGCCTGTGAACCTGGGGGAAACCAGATGCATCCTTGGACATGCCACGCTATGGTGGAAGAAGGCTCGATAGGCCAGTTTAATCCCTTAGTCTTAAGATGGGCGAGCAAAGGCTCGAAGCTGGCAGCAAGTCATCTGCGCTCACAAGCTCACGCCGCTTCTGCCGGCCTTGGATACTGGGCTTCCAGAAGTAAACACAGATAACTTGCCTTGGGCAGAACTCTGCAATAAACCTACCACGTCCTGGTCCGAGGTGGGCTGCAAGCAGGGTAACGTAGGGGAGTCATTTGGGCAAAGACCCTGCTGATGTCACGTCAAAGGCATTTCTCCTCCTACTATATGGGGAACTTAAGCTCCATGAGACAAGGGCCTCTTCAAGGCTACAACTGTGCACCTGCAGGGGCCAGGCACACTGATGCCCATGACTCCACAGAACCACCATCCCATTTCCACATCCCCTGGGCCTTTTCTCTCCCTGTTCCATGCTTCCTGTCTCTACGAATTCTAGCCACCATCTCAAACTTAGATGCCACCATCTACCATAGCTACTCAGGAGTAACTCTGGGGAGTTTAAATAACCTGTTGGTATTTCTCTATGTACTTAAGCACATTATTTCTGGAGCCACTGACTCAGCAACAGGCTGAAACAGGAGATGGATGTCTAACTTGGACCAAATCTGAGGCTGGTTCCCCCCTAGGTCTTGTGCCCAAATCCAAACACGTGTCAACTCAACCTCTAAACCCTGACTCAACAGATAGGCAGCTAAGAGAAAAATCAGTCCCGCGTTGAAGACGCCTTCTTTCTCCCAACATTCAGATTCCCATGAGATATTTTCTTTCCCCCAGAGTCTGGCTCTGGAGTCAGAATAACGTGGTCTTCGAAACAGGTCAGCTTACCCCGCTACTTCTGAGACCGTGGGCGGGTTGCTTGAGTTCCCAGTTTCCTAAACTGAACTTGTAAAACAGCGACGAGCAGCTGAGTACGCTTTACACGCCCTAACTCCCACCAACCCTAAGAGCCCAAGTTCTCAGCCAGGGCGAGAAGTCTGTCCCGCACTTTCCCGCCGCGGGTCAAGAGGCGAGGCAGGAAATGCTCCGGCGAGAGGACCTGGCGTGCAAACGGGACCCGTGAGCGTCACGGTCTTCTGCCTTCTCCTCGTTGCTTTTTCTCCACCAGACGCCGCGGCCACCACGAACTCCTCAGCGCACGTGGGGTCTGATCAGGAGCTGAGGGGTGATCGGCGCACCGCCGCCCCCGGCCGGGCCCGCTCGGCCCTCGCCGTCTGGCCTCGTTCCGGGCCCCCCGCCCCGGCCTCTGGCTGACTCCACGACCCAACCCTGAGCCTCCTGCCTAGCCTCGGGAAGGGCCGAGGGGACCAAAGGCCTAAGGAGAAGGTGGCCCTGGAGGTCGCGGGCCCAGAGCTCCCTGACCCGCCCTCCCGGCCCCGCTTGTCCGCTCACCTGCGGGCAGCGGCACCAGCTTCCCCGTAGCGCCGCCGCGGCCATATTGGAGAATCCCGTCTGACCTTCTTGCGTCGCGGTTCGATTGCGTCATCCTCCGGCTGCCCAGCGCTGCGTGGTCATGAGAGAAGCCAGCCCTATGGGGCGTGGTCTCGGAGGAGAGGCCTATGATTGGGTAGAGCTCCGTGGGGGCGTGACCTTGGAGCCATGACTCCGATGGGGCGGAGCCTGATAGGTAGGCCTCTGATAGGGCAGGATTTCGAGAGAGCGGGGCCTGTGAATGGATGTGACGGGGGCGGGCGCTCCTGCGAGGCGGAGACCTTTGGCTCAGACAGCGAAGGGGCGGGGATTCCCCTGCAGCTCGTGGATTCCCCTGCAGCTCTGGGTTCCCGCAGCGGGAAGGACAAATAGAGGGATCGATCTTAGGAACCGGTTCGGTTGGGTTCTGACCGATGACTGACCAGCGGACCAGCCCGACTGAGTCTGGCTCCCACTGACAGTGACCGACGGTGACCGACTGCAACAGCGAACAAACCCGCTTTGTGCAGCACTTCGGGAAGGCGCCCGTTGGTTTGGTCCAGAAACGGAAGGGGAAGCTGAGACCAGGCTGGGTGTGGGCTACTCCTGCACGGATTCAGGGAGTTGACACTCCGTGTCCTGAAGCAGCTCAGGCCCCTGTTATTTCACCACCCGGATGCTATTTTCCATTTAGAGAATGCCACCACCACGTGACGTTACCTGGACAGGGCCAAGCAATCGGAAGCTGGGGAAGAGTGGGGGCTGATACCGCGAGGGAGTGAATGTATGTTGCCTTTGTTCTGTTGAAGCCTTTTGCATGATTAAACTGTGATAAGGTCTATGAGACTTGTAAGGGAGGCACCATATACTCCCTGGCTTCAGGGATGAACAGATCTGCTTGCAATATGTTTTACCCCAAGACGGGCAAACTAGTTAACTGGTTGGGATATACAGGTTTGTGGCTGAGGTTCAGGCTCCTTTGTTGTAGTTGAAATCATGGAGTTAGACGAGGTTTACCCAGGGAGACTGTGTTAAATAGGCAGATCAAAGGCGCAAAGGTAAAGTGGAGAAAGATGATCTCTTAAGGGAGACTGGGCAGGACTTGTGGTGGTAGGAAGAGGCCCTGGAGGGTCTTGGAGAAGGCAGGTGGAGAAAGCAGCGTGAAATGCTGCAGAGAACACAGGCAAGACAAGGGAGGGCCCCACAGAAGTTGTGGCTTTGTGTTGTCGTTGTCATTAGTCTCCATATATTCTTTGATTTCTGTTTTGATTTGGTCATTAACCCATTGCTTAATTAGGAGAATGTTGTTAAGTCTCCATGTATTTGTGAGCCTTTTTGATTTCTTTCTAAAATTTATTTCTAGTTTTATACCTTTGTGATCTGAGAAGTTGGTTGGTAGGATTTCAATATTTTTTAAATTACTGAGGTTCTTTTTGTGGCCTAGTATGTGGTCTATTCCATGTGCACTTGAGAAGAATGTGTATTCTGTTGCTTTTGGGTGCAGAGTTCTGTAGATGTCTGTTAGGTCCATGTGTTCTAGTGTGTTGTTCAGTGCCTCTGTGTCTTTACTTATTCTCTGTCTGGTTGATCTATCCTTTGGAGTGAGTGGTGTGTTGAAGTCTCCTAAAATGACTGCATTGTTGTCTATATCCTCCTTCAATTCTGTTAGTATTTGTTTCACATATGCTGGCGCTCCTGTGTTGGGTGCATATATGTTTATAATGGTTATATCTTCTTGTTGGACTGACCCCTTTATCATTATGTAATGTCCTTCTTTATCTCTTGCTACTTTCTTTGTTTTGAAGTCTATTTTATCTGATACAAGTACTGCAACACCTGCTTTTTTCTCTTTGTTGTTTGCATGAAATATCTTTTTCCATCCCTTCACTTTTAGTCTGTGTATATCTTTGGGTTTGAGGTGAGTCTCTTGTAAGCAGCATACAGATGGGTCTTGCCTTTTTATCCACTCTGTTACTCTGTGTCTTTTGATTGGTGCATTCAGTCCGTTTCCATTTAGGGTGATTATTGATAGATATGTACTTATTGCCATTGCTGGCTTTAGATTCGTGGTTACCAAAGGTTCAAGGGTTGCTTCTTTACTATCTAACAATCTAACTTAACTTTCTTGTTAAGTTATTGTGAACGCCATCTGATGTTTCTTTATTTCTCCCTTCCTATTCTTCCTCCATTCTTTATATATTGGGTGTTTTATTCTTTGCCTTTAGTTAGTATTTGGATGGTCTGCTTTCTTTGCTATGATTTTATTTTCTCTGGTGACATCTTTTTAGCCTTAGGGGTGCTTCCCTCTAGAGCAGTCCGTTTAAGATATCCTGTAGTGGTGGTTTATGAGAGGCAAACTCTCTCAACTTTCGTTTGTCTGGGAATTGTTTAATCCCTCTGTCATATTTAAATGATAATCGTGCTGGATACAATATTCTTGGTTCGAGGTCCTTCTGTTTCATTACGTTAAATATATCATGCCATTCTCCTCTGGCTTGTAAGGTTTCTGTTGAGAAGTCTGATGATAGTCTGATGGGTTTTCCTTTGTAGGTGATCTTTTTTCTCTCTCTAGCTGCCTTTAATACTCTGTCTTTATCTTTGACCTTTGCCATCTTAATTATTATGTGTCTTGGTGTTGTCTTCCTTGGGTCCCTTGTGTTGGGAGATCTGTGGGCTTCCGTGGACTGCGAGACTATTTCCTTCCCCAGTGTGGGAAAGTTTTCAGCAATTATTTCTTCAAAGACACTTTCTATCCCTTTTTCTCTCTCTTCTTCCTCTGGTACTCCTATAATGCGAATATTGTTCCATTTGGATTGGTCACACAGTTCTCTCAATATTCTTTCATTCTTAGAGATCCTTTTTTCTCTCAGTACCTCAGCTTCTTTGTATTCCTCTTCTCTAGTTTCTATTTCATTTATCGTCTCCTCCACTGTATCCAATCTGCTTTTAATACCATCCATTGTGTTCTTCAAGGATTGGATCTCTGACCGGAATTCATTCCTGAGTTCTTGAATATCTTTCTGTACCTCCATGAGCATGTTCATGATTTTTATTTTGAACTCCCTTTCAGAGAGAGTCATAAGGTCCATATCATTTAAATCTTTCTCAGGAGTTGTATTCATAATTTTACTCTGGACCAGGTTCCTTTGGTGTTTCATATTTGTGTATGGAGCCCTCTAGTGCCCAGAAGCTCTACTCTCTGGAGCTGCTCAGCCCCTGAAGCAATGTCAGGGATTGTAGGGGAGTGGTATTGGTGCCTCGGGGGAGGAAAGGGCTGTTTCCTGGTTCCTGGCTGCTATGCCTGTCTCCACTGTCTGAACCAGTGGGCTGAGCACACAGGTATAAGCCTCTGTGCTTTGCCTTTTTAGTTGCTGTAGACAGATCTTCCCTCTGGCTGGCCTAACACCAGGGAAGGGCTTCCATGTTTGCAAGCCCGGTGGGGCTGGCCAGGCGAAAGGTGCACTAGTCTGCCTGTCACAGAAGGGGTTCCTGGAGCCGTGTAGGCAGCCAGGGAGCTGGCACACCCGAAGATCAGAAAACCCCCAATCTGCTGGGCAGAGTGCACCCGGACAATCCTGTCCACCTGTCCTTTCTCCTGTGCAGTAAGCTCTGTGTAGTCCTTGCCCCCTTAGCAGGCCTCTTGCTAACGTCTCCTTTGTTAGGAAGTCTCTCAGGCTGCCTGCTCCTCCCCTGTCCCAGAGCAGCTGGGTATGGATCCCTGATTTCACAAGCAGCTGGAATCTTAGTCTCTCCAGGAATTCTGCCTCTCTTCACTTTCCAAGCTCCTAATTACAAGAGTATCATGCAAGCCCCATGAAATGTAGGTTTGTGCTCCCAGAGTAGATCTCCAGAGTTAGGTATTCAGCAGTCCCAGTTCTCCACTCCCTCTCGGCTCTGTTCCTGTTCCTCCCGCCGGTGAGCTGGGGTGGGGGAAGGGCTTGGATCCCGCAGGACCACAGCTTTAGTACATTACCGTTTTCTGTGAGGGCTGCTCTTGTCTCCAGGTGTGTGCAGTTTGTTGTAGTTCTCCTTCCTGTTGCTCTTTCAAGAGTAGTTCTGGTAGCTTTATTTTCATATTATATGCGGTTTTAGGAGGAAGCCTCTGTCTCACCTCTCACGCCGCCATCTTTAATCCTATCCCTCGCACATACCACTTTGTAAAGCAAAAAAACAAAAAACCCGCGAAGATCAGGAGCTTTTCAGTTTGTCTGGAGGCCCAGCTACTGAACATTAAATCAGCATATAGAGCGAGCACAGACATCCCCAAGGAGTCTTGGCTGTGCACGGAAGGTGAAGTGACAGCAAGAAGGACATAGGGGGAGAAGGGAGGGTGATTTGTTTTTCCCACCTTTTTATTTTGAAAAATTTCAAGGCTGCATAAACACCGCAAGAAGAGTATAATGAACACTCATATACAGCCTTCCCCCAAATTCATTTTACCACACTTACTTTAGCATTCTATTAAATGTATACAAGCAGATACAAATGCCTGTGTTTGTTTTGCTAAGCCAGTAGAGTTGCAGACATACAACATTTCTCCTGGGAAACTTAAATGTGTTTCTTCTAGGAGCATTCTCTGCAAGACCTCAATGCCATTATCACCCCCAAGATAGTCATTTGCATCATTAAATAAAATTCAATCCAATAAAACACTATTTCTTTCTCCCATTTTCTCTTTATAGTTTTACAGTGACCCAGCTGGTCCTCTGGTACAGGGTGTTTCACAAGTTTGCAGTTAAAAGTGTTGGGTGGGGCTAAGAATGCAGCAGCCCAATTTGAAAAAGACAGATGCACCCCTATGTTTATTGCAGCACTATTTACAATAGCCAAGAAATGGAAGCAACCTAAGTGTCCATCAGTAGATGAATGGATATAGAAGAGGTGGTACATATACACAATGGAATATTATTCAGCCATAAGAAGAAAACAAATCCTACCATTTGCAACAACATGGATGGAGCTGGAGGGTATTATGCTCAGTGAAATAAGCCAAGCCGAAAAAGACAAGTATCAGATGATTTCACTCATATGTGGAGTATAAGAACAAAGAAAAAAACTGAAGGGACAAAACAGCAGCAGACTCACAGAACCCAAGAACGGGCTAATAGTTACCAAAGGGAAAGGGAGTGGGGAAGATGGGTGGGAAGGGAGGGATAAGGGGGAAAAAGGGGCATTACGATTAGCAGACGTAAGGTAGCGGGGGCACGGGGAGGGCTGTACAACTCAGAGAAGACAAGTAGTGACTCTATAGCATCTCACTACGCTGATGGACAGTGACTGTAATAGGGTTGGTGGGGGGGACCTGATGAAGGGGGTAGTTTAATCACCATAATATTGCACATGTAATTGTAGGTTAATGATACCAAAATAAATTATTTAAAAAAAAGTGTTGGGTGGGGCTGTCATCTTCTCGGGGCCCAACTGGGGCTGGTTCTGCTGCACAATTACCCACGTGGCTGGTGGCAGAATTCAGTCTTTTGCTGGCTTTTGGAGGAAGGGCCTCCGTTCCTCACCAACTACTGGCTGGTGGCCCGCCATGTGGGCACACAGGACAGCTTTCAACTTGGCAGCCGGCTTCCATCCAAGAGCAAAGAGGACCGGCAAGACAGAAGTCACAGTCTTTTGTAAGGTAACCTCTGGTGTGACATGCCATCCAATTTGTCATACTCTGTTAGTGAGAATGGACTCACTGGGTCCTGCGCACACATGCATATAGGAGGTGGGGGAAACGGGGCTACTTTAGGCCGCTCCCCACCACGCTCTTCTTAAGTGTTAAAGGGACTGGATATATGACGTGGGGAAGGTCACACTCTGGACTCATGATCGACTCCAGCTTTGTTAGAGTTGTGCCATAAGAGAACCTGGGACCTCAGCAGTTTCTTTTTTTTTTTTTTTTTCTGAACTGGATAAGTTTTTTTTGTGTGTGTGGTTTACACAAGATACAAATTTTTTTTGGGTATCATTAATATACAATTACATGAGCGACATTGTAGTTACTAGATTCGCCCCATATCAAGTCCCCCCCGACACCCCATTACAATCACTGTCCATCAGCGTAGTGAGATGCTATAGAGTCACTACTTGTCTTCTCTGAGTTGTACAGCCATTCTTGGGTTCTGAGTCTGCTGCTGTTTTCTTCCTTCAGTTTTTTTCTTTGTTCTTATGCTCCACATATGAGTGAGATCATTTGATACTTGTCTTTCTCCGCCTGGCTTATTTCACTGAGCATACAATTTTTTTTTAAGGTATCATTGATATATAATCCTACGAAGATTTCACATAAGCAACATTGTGGTTATGACATTCACCCATATGATCGAGTCCCCCCACCACCCCACCAGTCACTGTCCATCAGCTTAGCAAGATGCCACCCAGTCACTACCTGTCTTCTCAGTGTTACACTGTCTCCCCTGTGACCCCCACACACCATGTGCACCGATCATGATACCCCACAATCCCCTTCTCCCTCCCTCCCCACCCACCCTCCTCCCCCCTCCCCTTTGGTAACCGCTAGTCCCTCCTTGGTGTCTGTGAGTCTCAGCAGTTTCTTTTTGCACTTAGAGATTTCCTTCTTTGCCTATGTATGTTATCATTTTTTGTTACCGTCCCTTGAAAAGTTTAAGAAACAAAAGGCTCACATCACCTGTGATTAGTCATGTTGACAGTCCATCCTCTTGGAAGGATGGGATAATTTATGATATTAGTAACAGGGAAATGGTGTGGGGTGTGTAGGAACCCTCTGCACCATCTTTGCAAATTTTCTGTAACTATTCTAAAATAGAGAGTTTATTTTGAAGAAAAGCTCACTTGTTATTTGTAAGGTGTAAATTTCGGTATACGGCTTATCTTATAATATCTACATCCTCTATGTCATTATTTCTTATGAATAGAGGCATACGTTTAATATATGCATCTTACCAAACAGTATTCTCAATATAGGCATTAATGTAAAAACCAATTAGACCCTTCTTTTAAATTAATATAAAACTTCATATTTTAGAGTGGTGTTAGGTTCATAGCAAACTGAGTGGAAAGTACAGGAATTCCCACGTATCCCCGTGCCTCACACGCACAGGCTCCCTCCAACCAGTGTGGCAGAGCAGTGCATTTGTTACAATTGATGACTCTGTCCTGACATGTCCTCATCACCCAGCGTCCGCGGCTCACACTGGGGGTCACTCTCTGTGTTGCACATTCTGTGGGTTTGGACAAATGTGTAAGGACACGTGCCTACTAGTATGGCATCACACAGAATTATTTCACGGCCCTACAAATCCTCTGTGCTCCACAACTACCTCCCCTCCCCCAGGCCCTGGCAAGCTCCCGATCCCTTTAACTGTCCAGTTTTGCCTTTTCCAGACTGTCCTGGAACTGGAGTCATACCCTGCGTAGACTGTTCGGATTGGCTTCTCCCGTGCAGCGGTGTGCATTTAAGATGCCCCCATGTTCCTCATGGCTTGAGGGCTCATTTCTTTTTGGAACTAATACCCCATTGTCTGGATGCACCACAGTTCATCCATTCATCGGCTGAAGGACGCCGGGATTGTGTCCACGTTTTGCTCATTATGAATAAAGCTTCTGGAACCATCTGTGTGAAGGTTTGTGTGAGGTTGTTAGTCTTCACTTCATTTAAATAAGTACCAATGAGTGCGATTATGACTCAATTATTTCTTTTTTTTATACACTCAATTTACCACCATGGAATATTAAATTCTCACTGCAGTTATGTTTCTGTCGATGTATTCTACTCCTGACATTTTCCTCTGTCTTGTTATTAGATCTTACGAAGCATATAGGTTTCATAATGCCACATCTGCTGATCATCATGTAATTGCGTTCATCTTTTCCACCAAAATGATATTTTTTTTAGTATTAATATTGCCAACCAAATAATGTTAGGAAGAAAAATAGCTGTGATTTCTCGAGCTCTTACTAGGCCAGGCCTCACATGCTGGTTCATTTGGGCCCTTGCTGGCTGTAAAGACTCTGACTGAGGGAGATGGGCACCTAGCCATGCAGCTCAGCCCCGCGGCCAGAGCCGGGTCGGGAAATACGCACATCCTTAGCGAGAAGCCTGTGGCCTGCAGCCCGATGCTCCTCCTCCTCCTCCCCTTTGCCCAGCGATCCCTTCGGTGGCTGTTAATAGCCGAAAGGTGTCCCCCCAAATCCATGGGTGGAAGTCCTAACCCCCAGCACCTCAGAAAGTGACTGAGCTTGGAGATCGGGCCTTTAAGTGCAATTACTTACACGAGGCCATTAAGGTGGCCCTGACCCAATATGCCTGGTGTCGTTATGAGAGATCAGGGCAGACACACAAGGAGGGACGACCACACGAGGACCTGGGGAGAAGACAGTGTCTGCATGCTCAGGGGGAACCAGCGCTGCTGACGCCTTGACTGTGCACTTCCAGCTTCCACATTCGTGGCTATGCCTCCCCGCCTGGGGACTTTCTAGGGCAGCCTTGCAAACTTACACAACGGGGACCCTGTCTCTCCCCAGGGCCCAGAGCCCCTGCCACGTCCAGCTTCTGCGGCCCCCGGACCCCCGCCACCTGTCTGCCTTCTGTCTGGCTTCCTTCCCACTTCTGCTCTGCCCCCTCCAGTTCTGCTTCTCAAGGCACAGTTAGAGCTGCTGGTGCTCAGGGGGCATGTCCTTTGTTCCAAACAGCGTGCTGGCAGAGGAAGCGGGGCCTGATGTAGCACCACCCCCAGCCCCTTTGAGGCGGCTGCTATCCTCAGCCCTCTCACGCAGACAGGTGCCCGGAGCTTGCAGAGGGGTGAGGCTGCTCACAGCCACGCGTCCAAGCCAATCTGGCGGGCCCGTTGGCTCACGTGTGGCCGGGGTGATGCGGAAGCCAGGCCTGTGCACGTGGCAGGCACAGAATTCTTAAAATCTGTGAAGTCGGTGGCATTCTTCCTCCTCGTCTAAGTGAGGAGGCGAAGACCTCAGTCTGGAGGCAGAGGGAGTGGGCGACGTGGGGAGGCACAGGGGAGGAGGGTAAGTGGCCCTGGGACTGGCTGGTGTGCATACCTGCTCAGGCTCTGGGGCGCGGGGACTGGCCCTAGTGGTCTGGCACCTGGCGCTAGGGAGGCTGGGGCAGGGCCAGCGACCCTGAGTGTGAGCACCCGGACAGGAGGGGCACAGGGTGGCTCTGCACGGGTGAGTTTGCACATGGAAGGAGTGGGGTCATCAAAGGGGGAAATCTGGACAGACATAGGCAGTCACGGAGGAGAGAGGGCGAGAGGATGCAGGCAGAAGAGGGATGCACCTACATGCCCAGGCAGGCCCCCTTTTCCCAAGAGTCTCCTGGGGCATCCACCTTGGAAACACGGGGCTGTGACCTGCCTGTCTGCAGGACATCAGCAGGGGCGGCCAGGATGGTCCTGGCCGCCTCCTCCCCTCTGTGCCCCGCCTCCCCGACAAGCCGGCTGAGTCCTGGCTGTTCAAGGACATAACCCGGCCTGGGCCTGGGGTGGCCAAAAAGTCGTCGGGCAGGAGAGGGAGGAGACAGGGTCCTTCACACACATCAAAACGGGCAAGACCGCGTCTCCAAGTGGCCAAAGGTTCAAAGGCGGCTGATGGACACTGCGAATTCGGTTGCCTTCTTCAGTCACAAAAGCAGGTCAGTGGAATATTCTAACATTAAAAAAAACTACCCCAAATAAAAAAGCCCAGAAATCCTTTCGCAAAGCGTGCTTAAGGAGCATACCTCTGCCTCCCTGTGGGTCTGGGCCCCGGACACCTCTGCGAACTATCCTCTCCTCCTCACAGAGGCCACTGACTCCACCCTGGACACAATCTCTAAGAGTCCCTGAATTATCTTCTTTTTCTTTTCATTGCCAACTTGAAGGCCGCACTGCAGTGTGTTAGCTCATTGGCCCAGGTCCCGTCAGTCCCCGCGCCAGAGGCCCTGCGGAGCCCTGACCTCTGCGGTATTGTCCCCTCCCAGCCCCGTCCAGACCACCGATCGGGGCAGGGGGGTTGAAGCTAGAGACCATAAAAGGGGTGAGGGCTGGGCTTCGGGGAACGCAGGCCACAGTGCGCTCCTGCCTCCACCGCCTTCCTCAGCCCAGCCTGCCAGGGAGACCTGGGAACCTTCCAGAGTCAGACACGCCACCCCTCCCTGGGGAAAGGCCTACGTGCCCGTCTCGGCCTGCTCTCGCAGCACCTGAGACCTAGGGCGCGTCCGGCTCTCGTGCGGGAGTCTGGTGGGCCCGGGTTTCACTCTGGCCCCCTGAGAAGCCCGTGTGAAATGTGGTTGCCACCAGTTCTGTATGGCAAGTAAGGCCATCACCATCACACTGGTCACATTTGGGGACGTTCATCCAGCTGTGCTCTTGGGCTGCAGCAAAGGCATTAGGGTGGAGCAGGGGAGAAAGCTTGCCTTCATTTGTAGGTGAAAACTGACTCTAGCCGAGGCAGCAGAACTCCCCGGCCTGGATCCCAGGGTCTTTCCTGAGGGGCCTCTAGTGGTCCTGGGGCGCAGCCGGTTTCGGGGCCTCTGCACTCCCCAGCGGCTGGCCCTTTGGCGTGGGTCAGGGGATGCGCGGGTCACACCGTCAGCCCCCAAAGCCTCTCCATGAGGCTTGACTTCACAGAGGGAGGGGGGCCTTCATGCCTGTGCGACCGGATGGGCTCCCAGCCAGGGCCCCGGCCCCCAGCCCTGCGCCCACCCTCTTACCTCCTGTCCTGAGTCCCTCCACCGGGAAAGGCCCCTGCAGCACCTGCTCCCCCCCTCCCCCGGTCCCACTCCCTCCCCACACAGTGGGTGTCAGAGCTGCCGGGTGTCCCTGTGGGACCCGCCCTCACACCCTGGACCCAGGTGCTGGGCAGGTGGGTGACCCAGGCAGTCACCTAGGCTCCCAGGCTCAGACAGCCCCACATCTGGGTCAATGCTCTGCTGTCACCATCTGGAAATTCTTCATGCTCTGGAACAGGAGGCCCTTCAAGTTCTGTCCCTTCTGTTGGCCGGCTCCAGGGGACACCATCCCAGGGGTCCCAGCAGGAAGGAGCTGGTTGGCTGCTCAGCTGCAGGCACTGGGGACGGATTCCCCGGCTCCCCTGTTCGAGGGAGAGGACCAGAGGCCCCTGGAACTGGGGGCGGCACCCGAGCCCCTCCCAGCCCCGTGGGCTATGCAGGCAGGGTGCCCGCTGGCAGGGAGCACCACACCTCTGCGCCAACACCCGTTTCTAGCCCAACTGAACCCCGAAATGGACTGTTCAGAAGCAGGCCACCACGGGGCAGCCCAGACCTGGAGTGCTCTGTGCCAAACTGGTAACAGCCACAGAAATATGGCCAGCGCTGGGCGGAATGGCCTCTGTTTTCCAACTGGCCAAGCTGCATCGAACCATCTGTACAATGGGTCCACAGACGCTAAGGGAACACCTTCCTCCCAGGGCTGCCAGCCTGGAAGGTGTAAAAAGTACTTTGGAAAGCGAACCACATGCCTCACAGCTACAACAGCCATCACTCCTCGCTGGGTTAGCGGCCTCCCGTCACCGGGGCCTCCCCTGCTGCCCCATGCGGGGAGGGGGTCTTCCGTTTGCTCTTTTGACCTTTGGCTGGCACAAAACGTGTCTGCTGCCAGGCAAGTGGGCAAAGCAAGGTGTTAACTTGGGTAAATGCGCCCCGGCCAGCTTTAGTTTTGCTGTGTGGCTTCCCAAGACCTGTGGGGCGCAAAGCCCAGGCTGCTACCCCAACTACCGTGTCCCGCTCTGAGTGGGCTCCAGGCCAGGGGCAGAGGATAAGGGGCTGATTCACTGTGCCCCCCACCCCCCGGCAAAACCCCTCTGCCAACAGGACTTGGTTCTCGATATTGAGCGCACGGCTCAACTCTCAGGCACAGCACTGGCTCCGTGATTCTCTCCCTGCTCTTCTGGGAATCCTTTTAAACTGTGCTAAGAAATTCCCGCTGAGAAACAAACAAAACCCCCGAAGACAAAGGGAGGCGGGCATCAGGCCCTGGAACCTTCACCTTGAGCACGGGAGGGAGGGCAGCGTGCAGGGCGCAGGGAGAGTGGTGCAGGAGCTACAGCCTGGCCTGTGGCCCAGCCTCCCAGGCTCCCCGGGACCTGCTGAAGCCGAATGAAGCTGCTCTTCAACGAGGCCCCTGGGGGAGGTGGCTGCACATGGTGGTCCAAGCAGCTGGCTCTCCCACATGCGGGGTGGGGGAGGGCTGCCAAGGCATCCCTGCTCCTTGGCACAACGTGTGCGCGACGCCCAGGGCCCACCTGCGCCCAGAAGCCCCTGCTGCGGCACGGCCCCTCTCCCCCCGGTGGCACCAGCCTGCCCCTCAACGGGGGACATGGGCTGGATATTCTGAGGCCTTCTCAGAAACTGTGGGGCCCCTCTGCCAAGTCTGGAAAAGAGGGAGGGGAACACAGGAAAGACACACACACACACACACGCAACACCAGTGACCAGTGACCTCAGAACGAGCTCCGTCAGTCTGGCTGGGAGCTGCAGCCCAGTGGGTGGGGAGCAGGGCAGGCGCCTCTCTCTCTGCCCACTCCCAGCTCACCTCTCGGGTGCTTCTAGATTCCGAGTGGCCGAGGACAGTGCGGAACCTGCTTGATCTGTTTTCCTTTCCACAGGGATCCTAAGGGATGGGCATTCTGGGCCCCATTTCAAAGGGGGAAACTGAGGCCCAGAGAGCACCAGAGGCTTGCCCGCATGGCACACCGGGGGACAGGCACAGCCCGGATTCAAACCTAAGACTGTGACTCTGAGACCCTTGGCCTGTGCCCCGCCTCCCTGTGAGTTAGAACTCGCTTTCCGACCACCAAACATTAGGGTCAGGACACACCCGGAATGGCCACAGGACTCAGACGAGGGGAGCAGACAGGCAATGTCCAGGGGCAGCTCGGAGCCCATGAACCTTAGAACCCAGAGAAGAGGGGCCCTGGGTCTCCAAGGGGAGGGGTCGGCTTGGAGTGTGTCCAGGGGAGGGGACAGCGTCCGGACAGAGGCAGGGGGCCGTGGGAGGGCTGGCCCCAGGGCATGTTCTCTGTGGTCCCCGCTGGAGCCCGGGCTGGGCTGTCCGAGGGCTCCCTCCTACCCTGCATGGGTGAAGGCCACGGCCTGGCTCACAGGGCACAGCATGGCCTTGGGCAGCCATGCGCCTAAGGGCGGGGGCGTCAGCTGCAGCCCTGGCCGGCGATTCCCCCAGCGTCGGCTGCTTGCACGTTAGACACCATCACCCCTACGCCACCATGTCTGAATGATCCCACTTCATTTATTACCAAAATATCACACAATTCCAGTCACAGTTAACATACAGCGTGTAACACAGACCTGACACCTGGGGAAAGAAGTGTTCGGACAATCGAGTTGTTTAGAACTGTAACACCCAGACCGTTCTCGCACTGTACTCCAAAAATACGCTTTGAGAGCTTCGGGAACTGAATTAAAATGTCTACACAGCTATGAACAATTGTTTAATAAAACTTTTTCATGTTTCCATTACATGTAAATATATCAATTTGGCATCTCTATAAAAACTCTGAAAATGGTGCAAAAGTTTCATTCTCTCTGAGAAAGCCATTGACAAAAAATATTCACACTTCACTAAAATTTTGAAAAATGGTCTTCTTTCAAAGTTTCTTTATTCATCTGAAATCTTCTGGGTTATCAAAATCTAGGTTTGCTTTTCCTCCTAAAACACTGAAGAACATTTATTCACAAGGATAAAAAGGCAAATGGGGAGATGGAAAACTGAGAAGGGCTCTTTTTCCCCCCCCCGAAAATAATAATTTTAAAAAGCTAGTTACATAAGCATTCTCAAAAGAACACAATGGGATTCATTTTATCATTGACTTTTGGACAGTAGCGTCATCCTTTATTGAAAACAAACCCATGTAAAAACAAAGATGAAAAATGGTACCTGAAAATAAATTATTTCATATAAAACAAATCAATAACTTAAAACACACTAATATACAAAATGTCTTATTACCATCTACTGTACAACATGGGAACCAGCTGGTAAAGAGCCCCCCTCCACCCCGCCAAGAGCAAGTCACCGTGAACAGAACGTCGTGGGAAGAGGCGAGCCTTCTCTTCCAGTGGGACTGGGACTCAGTTCCCTAAGCCACATGCAAACCGCAGGTCAGCCTGACCGGGGGCCTTGCCCGGACTTACAAGTTATTTTGTCTTTTTAATGACCAAGCGGGAGACTGAACTACAGCACCGGAAGGTCGTGGAAAACTGCCTGCAGTCCTCAGAAGTCAGAGGCAAATCAGGGGCTAGGAGGTGGGGCTCCGCTGGGGGCCGCGGAGTCAGGCTCCGAAAGCGTCCATCGTCAATGACACTCGGCAGACAGCACTGTGGCTGCTTTGGGGGCCGGGCCTGGGGCCTGAGGAACAGGCAGTGTTCCCTGAGGAGCTGCCTCAGGTCCCAGGGGAAGGGAAGAATTCCCTGCGGATGGCTGGGGTGGGAGCGGGGAGGGGGCCCTCAGTAGCTCACCCTTATTCTCCTTGTATCCAACTCAGAGAGGCTGCAAAAAGCAGAGAGAAATAAGATCAGGCTGAATCAGACATGGAAGGAATGGGACAGCCGGGTGACGTTAACTTTGACTTTCAAGTCTTGACAGCAGACTGGGGTCAGCCAGCCGGTCAGTGGCCCTAGTTTGGAGGCAAACCAGAGTAAGTTATTGCCAGTAACTGTCTGGGTTCGCTGGCCTGTCTGACCCTGCAGGGAGGCCCTGGCTGCCAGCTCAGAGGCGCCAGCCCCCTTGAGCACAAGGTTCAGGCCCCTGGTGCAGGTTTTCCAGCATTAACACTACGGGCAGACTCTCAAAGGTTAAGGCAGCCGCCCCTGGCAAGGGAAAGACTCACCTTTGGGGACAAGGAAGGCAGAACCCACCCTGGACCACCTGCCCCGGGCCAGGAAGGCCCAGCTTGCAGCTATGCAGGTGAGATGGTGCAGAGGGGGGAACCCCAGTCCCAGGACAAGCAGCAAGAGGCACAGCCAGCATAGAAACCTCCGGGGTGGCAGTTACACGGAAGAGCTAAGGAAGGGCGGAGCCGGTGCGTCAGAGAAAGGTTCCCAGACTCGAGGCTGATTAGCTGAGAGTCAGGGAAGTCACACAGGCCAGAAGGGAATTCCACCAACGCCTCTTTGGTATTTATGCACCAGACCAAACTTCCAGTACATTATCTACTCTTAATTCTTCTTCATCCAAATTCCCAAGGAAAAAGAGAGCACTCACTTCACAATTACAGATATGACTGACCCATGTAAGAAGTTATTTTTGAACAATTTCTTTGGGATTGTGGCTTGCAAAAAAGGGGGTCTTCCTTTTGCAAATAAGCCTACAGAAGATGTAAGGAGCCAGCACCCAGTCTGGGGAACGGAGGGTAACAAGTCAAAAGCAAACTCCTTCCACTGCTGGCAAATGACAAAATGACACTCCTAAGGAAAGCCTTGGGGTTTTAGCTAGAGGCTGTCCAAAAACGGAGACCACCTAAAACGAGAAGTTTACTGATCTGAGGGACTTCAGGCAACTTTGAAAGGTTCCTGGCACTTCACACTTGCTTCTCATCTGTACCAGCCTCAGAACAACCAACACGGCTCAAATCAAAAGCCGGGAGAAAGGAGGCACGGGGCTGGTGGCGAGCCCACTGCATCTCACAGCTCATGCTCCCGACCGATTTCTAAAAGAAATGGGACACAAGGGAGGGCTGGCAGGAATGTGTGCCAAGCGGGAGACTTCAGGGTCACGTTTGGAATCGGGAACCTGTACTCCGCTGAGACAGTGGCGGCCCATGGCTACGACAACCTGAAAGGCATACTTCTACAGGAAAGCATCCTGTCCCAGTGAAGGGTGCCCTGGGGTGGACAGAGGTGGGGGAACCTCACTGTGCCAAATCCGGGAAAACGGGCCTTGGTTCTGGCATCCAGCAGGAGGCCGGAAGCTGGCTCTGACTTGGGATCTGGAAGCTTCCGCGGGAGGGAGGTGGTCCCTCCATGGCACCTGGCCGACTTATAGGACGAGGCCTCAAGGTAGGAACGTGGCCTTTTTTGGGAAAAGGCGATGGCAAGATCTGACATTTGGGAGGATAATGCAAGCGACCGCAGCCCCTCCGTGAGGTACGAGGGAAATGGAAAGGCAGCTGCAGGTCATCCCGGGGCTTCTCAGGACCCTGGCCTGCTCTGGACGAGGCTGTGCCTAACTGCCCGGTTCTTCCACTTAAATAAATAAATAGATAGGTAGTTAGATAGATAATGCCACAATTCCATGATATCCAGAAGTAAAAAACAGCCCATCGCTACACATTATCAGTCTCATGTCAAGGTTAAAAACTGCTGGTACTGAGCTGTCCTGTTTCTGACTCTCTGTACACTCGTTTTCTTATAAAAATAGGTTCCACCCCCAAGGCCCTGCCTGCTTCTCAGGCCCTCACGCACACTCTCCCTGCTGGCTCCCAGTTTAAAACACACCACCACCTGCGA
The DNA here is from genome assembly GCA_029783875.1 of Phataginus tricuspis. Taxonomy (NCBI): domain Eukaryota; kingdom Metazoa; phylum Chordata; class Mammalia; order Pholidota; family Manidae; genus Phataginus; species Phataginus tricuspis. The sequence goes on from JAQQAC010023519.1 coordinate 2,921,382, forward strand.
CTGCATGTTCCTAACATCACAGATTTGGAAATGTTTTGTTTTGAGGCAAGTATTTGTTTCTTAAGATCTTATGTAAACCCTCCCTGAAGGCTGATCATCTGTGCCTTACCTAGCCAAAAAGAAAGAAAAGGTAAAATAAAAAACAAAACAAAATTCGAGCAAAACAAAATCAAATTTAATGGTCTTAAATGCAAAAGTAAAAACAAACAAAAACACAAAAAAGCAAAAGAAAATTAACAGAACAGAACAACCAAAATGTCAAAGGCAGTTATGAAGAGAACGTTGAGAGTTAATCTTTAAAACTACAAATCAAAGGTTTTTTTCTGTTATTAGATAAATGGTAAGTACTTTTCTGCTGAGTGTTCATACGAAAGCCAAGCTTCAAAACAAAATCCAACTAAAACAGGAAAGAGTCGAGCGCTCACAAGAAGGGATGCGAGAAATACAATGCTCAAATGTTTATGTGTTATTAAAAAATAGAGCTATCTTACGCGTTCGCAGAGACTGGAGAAATGATGGTGAACCAAGTATCCCGTGTGTGGGGCACCGTGCATGCAACGCCTGGACAGAAAGTCAGGATGTCAGCGTAAACACATCTGCAGGCGGGCCTGCAGCTTAGATCTGACTCTGGAATATACTGAGCTCCCCTGAAACTCTTTGGTCCATTCCCACGGGCGCCTGGGCTTATGAAACATGTTTGTGTCCCTCCCTGGAGGCCCAGCCCAGCGTGTGGTACCCCTCCCTGGTGCTGGCCCATGTCAGACAGGCCTGCAGGCAGCCAGGACCCCTCGGCAGGGCCCAGGGCTGAGTGAGCAGGAGGTGGCAGTGGGGCCCTGCTTGGGGAAGTATTTACCTGTCAACCAAAGCAGAAATCGCCTCAGTGTGGAAGCGGTTGAGAAAACACACTCAGCATCTGTCTAACATCTTTAGTTTAAAAACAGAAACTGAAAGGCCATCTGTCTTTCCTTATCCCGCTGTGGAGACCCCGAATGAAACCAGTGTTAGACAGTCTCAGAAGTGAAAGCATGCTTCAGTTTCACCACTGGCCCGAGGGACTGGTTAGTCAATGCAGTCTGCTTAGATTTCTGTTTAATATATATTTTAAAGGAAATAACTTAAGAAACTTAAAATTGGTCTAACATTGTGGGATTTCAAACATTTGAACATGTTGGTTGCATCCCAGAGTATAAAAACCTTTTCACTTCTCATTTAGACTAAGACAAACACTTGTGAAAATTGGCGCAAAATGAGTTGTACACTAACAAAAAAAGTTTCAACTTCTTCACTCTTAATGATCTATTCCGTACAAAAGAAGCACGAGCGAGTTATTTGTGGGACTTGTTGGTTTTGAAGGAAACCTGTAAGATTTTGTCCCCCAGGCGGTAGCCGTTCAGACTTGCTATGGCCATGGCGGCCTCTTCATAGTTTGTCATGGTCACAAAGCCAAAGCCTTTGCACTTGTTGGTGTTGAAGTCGCGAATCACTTTCACATTGGTGACTGCGCCAAAGGGGCCAAACATCTGCCAGAGGATACCCTCGTCGGCGTCCTGGCCGAGGTTGTAGATGAAGATGCACCAGCCCGAGGAGGCGCTGCCGGGCACGCTGACGCCCGAGAGCCCGCTCATGTGGTCTACGCCCATGGGGGAGAACCTAGCAGAGAGAGCACAGCACCCGGTCAGGGCCTGCTGCGCACCAGCCGGGCGTTCCGGGCGGTTTCCCGCCCCGTGGGCAGCATGTGGCTGGCCTGCAGAGGCCCAGGGCCATCCCCGCTCCCCCTGGAGCCGGAGTGCGGGACTCCCAACGTGGGTGGTCCTGTTTGGTTATCCGTGGGCCCCACATTTTAAACGAGGGAGGTTTCTCCGCAGTGCCCCTAGTGCGATCCCCGCGAACCTCCCTGGGGAAACTCCTCACACTCCAGGCCTGGCGACCCGGGGGGGCTGGTCTTGACCCTTCCTCCTGGCGGCGTCTGCTCACTGCCCCCCGTGAGGGGCCACCTTGGGGCGTGAGGGATTCCCTGCCACAGCTCTGGACATCCCAGAAGGGCCGTACGTGACCCGTAAGCTCCCCCGGCTTTACCAGAGCTGTGGGACCCTTTCCAAGTGACCCTTTAGTTATGTCAGAGAGAAGCTTCTACGAGTGTGTGGCCACTGCAATGAGGTTAGAGGAGATGCGAGCCAGTTACTGAAGCCACGTGGCCCCCCACACATCTCACAAACAAAGAGGTCAAGAATATGTGAGCACAGCAGGGCATCTGGGAGGCCTCACAGGGCGACTGGGCAAGTACCTCCTGCCCCCAGATGTGACGAGGCTCCGAGCTGCGGGGCCGACCTGGGGGTCAGCAGGAGGCCCCGGGTGCTGTGGGGCAGATTCGGTCTTGGCAGCCGCCAGGGAGCCACGACCAGCCTGCCCTGAGGGTGATTTCCAGTGAGGGTATGGAGGGGCCAAGACACACTACTAGCCATGGTTTGGAACGCTGGGTATTTTAAACGGCTTGCACCAGGGTGTTAGAGTTGGCGAAATGACTCGGGGGGCCTGCCAGTGGCCCTGAGTCTGGGAGGACACCGAGGCCCCAGAGTCACTGGACCACAGCCGGGACAAGGCACCTACGTATCTGTGTGGCATTATGCCGAGCCCACTTCCAATGGCAGCTGGAAAGAGGTCCCGACTTTTACTTGGTTTTTTCTCCTAACTGGAGCTGGTGTCTTTCACCTTGACCGTCAGGAGCCCAGGCCCCCCTGATGGCACACGAACTGACCCTCCCCTTACAGGGGGCCCCCTCCCGCCGGCCCCACCCTCCCTCCTTCTCCCTCTGTGGTATTCCTCTGGCTTTCATGACTCCTTTTCCACCTGACCAACAGCTTTGGGCCCCCAGTGGCCCCTTCTTTCCTATCCTTTGTTACTGTGTCCAAAGCCCCCGATCCTCCTCCAACCCTCCACGGGGGTCGTTACCAAGTAATTCACTGACTGCTGCTGTCCACACATACCACCCAATAAGCAGCAATGCGCACCATCACCTGACTTTCAGAACTGGATTTAGCTTACTTCAGTCCCTTAGCCTTTGTCTTTAAACTAGAAAAGCCAATGAAGGCAGACCGGCCTGGGAGCCGGAGGTGAGAACCCTGGGATCTGGGACTGAAAAATAACAACCTGGCAAAATGGCATCTGTGGCACCGAGCGGTGCTCACCCAGCCTCACCGCCTGAAACAAAGACGGCAACACATGCCCTCACGCCACTTCCAGAGGTTCTGGTGATGACAGAGTGGCCCTGACTGGGACCGTCCCCGCCCGCAGGTAGTCACACTGCGGGTCTGGGGTGCCAGGTAACCAACGCTAACCATCTCTGTTCTAAATCTGGCGACTAGAATCCTTTCCAATATGGAAAGACTAAGGAAGGTGGGAAGTGTTCACCTCCAGGACAGAGCTTTTGAAGCAAGGCATATAATAGTAAGATGTCAAAGTGATTCCACAAAGTAGACATCTGGGAAAGGTCTGCCTTGGACTGCTGGTCAAATGTCTAATCGTGGTTAGAAACTCCCAGAACAGCCCTCGTGTAAGCCCCCCGCGGCTGCGTCTCTCCGCTCCCAGGGATGGACCCTCCTCTCGTGTGTCACCAGACGCGCGGCAGGGGCCTGGGCACTTGCTCTCCCTGGGGGGTGGGCTGGAGCTGGCACCGTCCTTGTAACTCTGACGGAAGGCAACTCCTGGGTGGAAATCAACAGCCTCTACACAGATGCCTTTCGACGCAGGTGGGGACACGGAGCCCATGACGGCTGGGAGAGCAACACCCGACACGACCCGGCCGGTGTGCCCAGCACGGGGTTGCCCAGCCTGCCGGGTGAGGCGGGTGGCTGAGCGCTGCCCTCCAACCCACCTGAATCTCTGTGCCTGGTGATGGACGGGGCCCCCGAACCGCCTGGCCGGCGAGTGGTAGAGCTGGGAGAGCAGAGCCACGTTTTTGTTCTGGTTGGGGTTGGCGGCGAACTTCACTGTGATGGGCTCGGAGGAACCTGGGGGTTTATGACCATTGAAACTGGTAATTGCCTCTTCTGCTTCCGACCGTTTGTCAAACCGGATAAACGCAACCCCTCTGGACAAACCTTTTTAACAAACCAACAAAAACGGAGTTAGGGGGAAAAAAATGGGAAAGATTTTCAAAACTGAAAAGCAAAAGTCAAGTAGGTCAGTCGGCTGTGGTTCAAGCTGGATGCCTAGTTAGTGAGATAAACAAAATTAAAGCTGAATATGGAAACAAATAAACAAATCAAACAAACAATGGCTAATAAAAGATTAAGGTTTCAGACTTTCTTTCAAGTCAAGCAACAAGTTCACGGTCCTGGCATCCCATGCAGACAGGCCCCAAACCTCTCTTTGCTGGCAGAGATCACACTCCCCCCCTGCTCTCACGCTGGCACCCAGAGCGAGGAGGGCTGTGCCTGTGCCCCAGGCCTGCAGTGGGCAGGGGCGCTGGGTCAGAGCCTGGCCGGGACTGTTGCCTTCCCAGCTGGCCGGACGGATGCCGGGTGCCTTGGTGCCCAGCTTCTGCCCCCATCCCCAGAGGGTGTGGAGCTAGTGAGCCCCATCTGACAGCTTCGTACTGCCGCCCTCACCTCACGCACTTCCTAGATAATCCACAGAAGTCCTAGGACCCCCTGGGGGCCCCAAATTGCCCCCCAAATCAAGTGAGGCCAGTTGCTCTTCCCATAGAGAACTGCCCTGGTACGCCCAGCACCCCACCCGCAGACCCAGGCAGGCTGTCCCTGCTGCTGTGGGGGAAGGGCCAGGGACCCCGTCACAAACTCCAGCTGCTTAGAATGAGCCACCCAGAAGCCAACTCAGGGTGCCTGCTGTGACCCAACAACCCCTTGGCAGAGCAAGAATGTGGCCCAGGACTAGGCTGCTTTGAGGCCCAGCTGCTGACAGCCATGTCTGGCCAGCCTGGCAGGGGCGTGAGACATGAGGGGGGATCGGCCACCCTCTCAGAACTGGGGAGTACGGAGCTGCCTAAGAGGCCTGGCTCTTCTCCTGGACAGAAGAAACGAGGGGGTCAAGTGTGAAGGTCAAAGAGCAGGGGAAAGGTGACAGCTGAGGGCCAGCATGATGGTGACATCCTTGGGCGGGAGTTGCAGGCACGCCCTGAGGTCGGCAGCCCCAACCCAGACACTCTTTGCCACTGCCTGTCACAGGCTGCCCTAAGTGGCATTTTCTTTAGACAAAGGCCTTTAGCAGGCAGCGAATGACCGCCACAAAAGCAGGACAGGCCAGGGCCTCGGGCCACACATCCTCAGTCAGCGCCCACATCCCACACCTCTCCTCACCGTTTCCTACAGGGGCCACCAACTGCCACGTGATGGGCACAGAGCCAGGGGCCGGCTCCCCAGCTGGCCGAGGCTGTGAAGGAGCACAGACACCCCGTGAGTCCTAACGCAAGCACCCCCACTCCCCAGCTGGGAAGGTTTCCCGAGCCCCCCGCACAGGGCCCTGGGAGGCCACGCGGCCACCCCCACCTCGGCTCCGTGATTGTTTAAACATACATTTAAAATCCACAGGTCCAGAGACAGTCACTCGAGTAGTGAGACCAGACCTGGCAGTGCGCACGAGGGCCAAGGCGGGCTTCCAGTGTCAGCTCAGAAGAGCCCCAGAAAACACGCCCTCGGCATATGCAGTGCTTGTTTACTCTCACACGGCTGTGGAGGACGCAGGTGGCGGACAGCCCTGGGCTCAGACTCAGCTTCAGGCAAATAGGACTGAAAGGTAGAGCTGCCTCTGGGCAGGCGGTCTCGGCTCTATTTATAAAGACCTCGCCATTAAGCAGGGAGCGTGCGCATCCAGGTGCGGTTTCCTGGGTTGGTTTTGTAAAATGACTTTCCAATGAAAACCACCCCAGTGAAATGAAGCAAACCCAAGAAAAGGGAATATAAATCCACCAAAGATTTCATCAATGTGCACTTTTAAAGGTTGCTCTGTGTGTTTTTTTCCTCCAATATTTTCTAAGGTAAGAGCAGAGAACAATAAACGGCACCATCTCTAGATGACCTATCAAGTTCACAATTAAAATGGATACAGAAATTGAAAAAAAATTAAGTCTATCAGCTAGGAAGTTAAGCTTTCTTAAGAGCGCGGCGCATCCGTTTCTTTAATACTCTGGGCACGTATGTGACGGCAAACCTAACACGGAGCCTGCCTGCCATGCTGTCCTCTGCCCTGGCTCCTGTGGGGTCCCGGCAGAGGGGCCCTTGGTGGAGCAGAGGGAGGGAAGGGAAGCCCAGTCGGGGACCCCCCACGGCTCCCTAACCTCTGACCTCCCGGAGATTGCGAGGACAGAGGTGTGGGCCAGGGCCCATGTGTAAGAGTTCACAGCAGAGCCTTGGGGCAATGCTAGAAGCCCCACCCTCACAGAAGACCAGGAGGCAAAGACCCCTGCAAACGGCGGAGGGGGCTGCCTGCTCACGCGGCCTCCCGTGGGATGGCGGGAGCCCTGGGGGAAAGCCGAGCGGCAGCAGGGGCTGTCCTCAGAGGTGGGAGGACTCCCCTGAGAGGGCAGGCCTGCTCAGCAGTGCTGGGCTGCACAGAGGTGAGAGCAGGCGGCGTGGAGCACGCAGAGTCTGGGAGAGGACGGCCATGGAGGCAGAGTGCGGGCTGCACCGTCCACGCTCGGGACCCACGCGGGACTCAGCGGCTCCCACACAGGTGGGGCAGGAATAAAGACACGCATTGACCAGCCGGCTGGATCATTCACTCTCGACGGCACTGGAGGTAAGTAAGGAGGGCTTCAGGGAGCCAGGGATCTGTTCTGGTGCAGCCCGGGGGAGGGGAGGGTTAAGTCAAGGGACCTCCTCACCCAATCGCAGGCCCAGAGCAGGTACAGACGATGGAGGTGGTGTGGGTGGGAGATCCACAGCCCTCCAGCACGGCCCCTGCTGCAGCGGGGGTGGGTGCCAGGCCATAGGGCGTATCTCCCGCTCCCATGAAATGCCAGCGCCTGCAGACTCCACTCCAGAAGCCCCTTCTCCACAGCCCTCTGGGGGACTGGAGTCTGGACAGCAGGCAGGGCCAAGCAGAGCTCCCACAGCTGGGGCCGGAGAAGGGAGGGCAGGTGACAAGACCAGCTGCCCCAAAGCACATGGTGTGTTCCTCCAACCCAGCTGTCACAGGCCAGGAAGGCCTTGCCCATCTGCACTCTGTGATCTACCCTGCAGCCTTCCAGGGGCACTGCTGGACTCTTGGAAGGGAGGCGACCCCACTGCTGTAACCCCACTGCCCCACATTTAATAGCATGAACCAGGGGGCAGGGAGCAGAGCATGCAGGAAGAGCCTGAAAGTCAACCCTGGGCAATCCTGCTGGCTTGCTGAGCTCTGTGACCACATCTTCTCCTCAGACTCATCAGCAGATTCCCACTCTGGGTGGGAGCAGAACTGAGAACTACAGCAGCGGCCCCAGCTCCCAACTCCCGAGTCACGCATGGGGCTTGGCGGGGACGTCCTGATGTCAGCCTCCAGGCTGGTGGGCCGAGCAGGTGAGCAGGCGAGCAGGCCGCACCATCAGGGCTGGAAGCCAGCCTCAGGCCCACTTGCCTGCTGCCTGGCTGCTTTATGCAAAGCCCAGGACTGGAGCTGCCAATGTCCTGAACCCAGATGGCCGGGGCAGAGCCGGTCAAGTGGCAGGGCTGTGTGAGAGGGACTCACTGCCTGCAAGCTCTGAGCTTTGAACATGTTACCCACCCAGGACATCCAAATCATGGGGCCTAGAGAGCGGCTCCCAGGGCGCCCGAGCAGTGAAAAGCCAGGGCTCTGGACCAGGAGTAAGACTGTCACACCGCATGCTGCCTGCCTGCCTGCCTGCAACAAGTGGTGAACGGCTGGGCCGCACCCTCTCACCTGTGCGTAGGCCAGGCCGGGCCGGCGGGTGCCGGAGCAGGGGCATCAGGATCTCTTGATGTTTCCACTATAAAATGCTGAGTGACTGTAAGGGCTGCTTTTAATGCCACTTTACCTCCTGGCCTCACAACACAAAAGCCACTGTCTTCTCATTCTGAGTCTGTCCTCCTTGGCGGTAACTACTGACACTTAAGATCAGTGATGCGTCTTCCCTAGAAAACCTGGCCCCTGGCCTAGAAGAGCACCTTGCTGTGTGTCCCTGCCGCCGGCCATACCTGTGGTCTGATCCACAAGGACCCGGGAGTTGATGATCCGCCCGAACCGAGAGAACATGTCCTCCACGTCCTTCTGGGTCATGGTCCTCGGGAGGCCGCTGATGTACAAGTTGGCGTCTTTGATGACCTCGGAGCTCGGGCGAGCGTATGACACCTGGAAGACAGAACCGCTGTCTGGGGTTAGGACGGGCACGCTAAATTCTGGGGTGAGAAAAAGCCCACTCTCATGCCCCGTCTCGTCACCTAGGCAGCTCACCCAGGCCAGGTAGGCAGCCAGACACCTGTCACATTTCTCACCTGGCCCTCAGTCCCTGACAAGGTGGACATTATTCCTATTTCTCTAAGACGGGAGATGCAGGGCCCCAGCATTCAGGGCAGGGCCGAAACCCAACCCTGCTGCCTGTTCTCTGTCCAAGGCTGACCCGGCCTGACTGTGAGTCCCCCGGCGGCGGGCAAGAGTTGGGTGCCGTTGGGAGCATGACACCCACCTGCCCAAAGGCCAGCTTGCCACAGGAGCCCTGGAGTGCTGGGAAACCCCAAGTTCAACACCTGAGCATGAAATGAGCTTTGAACATCCGTGCCACCAGGTTTGTTCTGAAGAACTGAAGAAAGGCTGGAGCCACCTCTGCAGCAGCACAGATAAAACGGCAGGTGTGCACACGTGGGCAGCTCATGTGGCCAGCGGCTGGGAGAGGGCTTTGGTACTTTCCCAGGTCAGGTGATGGCCACCTGGACCCCGCAGGCCAGGAGAATGGGACCTTGTGGGAAAGAGCAGCCGGGACAAGGCCCTTCTGCCCACAAGTGGGTGGTGTGGGGGGAGAGGTCTGACCCACACCTCAAGGGGCAGACCCGAGGCAGGAGGCTGGGAGGCGACGGAGGCACGGCGGGGACTTGGACCCATGCAGAACCCTCTCTGAGTGGCAAAACTGAGAGGAGGCTGAGACCCTGACAACGGGACAAACAACCCCAGGGACAGTGCAGCTGTCTCACTGCAATAAGCCAGGAGGGGGCAGGAGGGGGCTGGCCACACACTTACCCGGTGCGTGGGAACAGGGGGCTGGTAGGGTACCGGCTGCCTGAGAGCTGGCACTGCTGGGACACCCCGGGCCGGGGAGGGGCTGCTCCTGTGCTAGTGCCCTTCGGGGGACCCTCTCTTTCCTGGCAGTCACTGGCTTGAGGCAGCCACCCCCCACCACACATCTGACATGCAGTGCCTCACTGTGAGTGGACAGGAGGCCCCCAGACCCCAAAAGCACCAGGGCTCCAAGGAGAGGCTGTGCCAATGGTCCCCTCAGCCGTGGCAGTGAGTGAGAGAGTGGCCTGCTTGGGCTGGGCTGGGCACAGCAGCCGGGCTGGCTGGGAGGGGACGAGGCAGCTGTCGCCCCTCTTTACCTTAATGGTCTTTGACTGGAGCCGCAGGCCGTTCAGAGTGTTTATCGCTCTCTCCGCGTCCTTTGCTGTCACGTAGTTCACAAAGCCGTAGCCCAAGCTGTGTCCTGTGTGGGAGAACATGTGTGTCGGTAAACCAGGTGTGCACGGGCAAGACAGCCAGGCAGGACAGACCGGCCGCGTGCCACTGGGCTCCAAGGGCGAGGTCGGAGCAAAGGGGAAGGAAGCCCGGGGGCCTCTCAGAGCCTGGTCTCTGGCTGCAGGGAAGTGCGGTGGAGGCCAACGGCTAGTCTACTGGCCGCTTCTCTGTTACAGACGGCTACAGTCTACACTGGCAGCTTCTCTGTTACACTTCTTGGGCAAACTTGTACATTTTCTTCAGTGAACAAATGTTACTTTTGTAAATAAAGAAAGGGTATTTACAGAGAAGCTGGGTGCTGTCAGTGGCATCCAGTGGAACCCAGCACCAAAGCAATGATGACCCTCAGTCCCACTGGCGCCAACTGCTCTGCAGGGCTGCATGGGGGCCTTTGGGGTGGGTCACGGCCACCAGTGGCAGACACTTGTGGGTGGGCAGCCCCAGGACCACCTGCTGGGTCCAGCCATTTCTCCGCCACTTGGCTGGACTCTGGCGCTACCCAGTGTCGGTTCCCCCTGCTTTCCTGAGCCTGTGACCCAGAAGCTGGGGACGAGGTCCCGCCGGGAGCACAAGGCAGAGCTGAGAAGGCCCAGCCCAGCCACCAGCCCTGCAGCTTCACAGCTCTGGCTAAGCTTCCAGAATCCCCTTGGCCATTAGTGGCCACCAGGGGCATCGTTAGGGATGCAAACACCTGAGTTATCTCCAACGAAACCCAGGGTTACAGGTGGGGTCCTGCTGCCCCCTCTTTGGAAGGGCTCAGAAGTGGCGGGACACCACGGAAGGACGCGGCATGGTGGGCATGGGCTGTGTGTGCTATGGTCCCCCAGAGGGAGAAGCAGACGCTGCCGGGCAGGGCTGCAAGGAGCCCGACACCATCACTGCGCAGGGGGAATGGGGGGCCCAGAGACCAGAGCAACCAACATGCCCATGTCTTGCCCTCCGCACGCCGTGCTGGTGGGCACCCCCTGCGCTGGGCAGACACCGCGGCGAGCGCGACAAAAGCCTGCCCTCACCAAGCTCTGCTCTGTCCCTCTTGTCGGAGGAGTGCCAGGGGCACCCGATGAGGCCTTGAGCCACAGAGAGGTCCCCCCGGCAGCGGCCCCAGTGGGCCAGCCAGTATGGAGCCCAGACCTGCCAGTATGGGGACCTGGAGCCCAGAGGAGAGCCTTATGCATTTTGCCACTTTAAAGAAAACCTTTATTTTTTAGATGTAAAGAAAAATGACAAAGAGTAGATTCCCACATCCCCCCGTCATTTCCCGTTAATGACATTGTGCCCTTGGCGAGATGTCTGTCACACTAACGAGCCAGGATGGGCCCTTCGTGGCACATGGTCTGTGCGGATCCGCATGGCCCAAGTCTCCCTGGCAGCCTCCTCTGCCCCAGGACGCCTGCCGATTGCGCCACGTTCACACAAAACATCTCCTTAGGCTCCTCAGGCTGCGGCGGTTTCTCCGACTTCCCTTGTTTCTGATGGTCTTGATAGTTTCAAGGAGCACAGGTCAGGACTCTGTAGACTCTCCTCCACCTGGGTTATTCTGGTGTTTTTCCTCGCAGTTAGACTGGAAGAGGATGGGCTTTGGGGGGAAGCCCGCGGGGTGAGGGCCCTTGTCACCCCCTCACCTCAGGGGCGCTGCTGCCCCAGCCCCCGCCCCCGGCCGCGGCCTGGGTCTGCCTGGTGTGTCACTGGGAAGTGCCCCCCGGCCCCCTTCCCAGGCTCAGGCTCCAGGGGGCTGGGGGGCTTCCGTTTTCAGGGCAGGGCAGCCTCAGCAGTTATTTGCAATTCTGCATAGGCTCCTTTCTTTTTTAAAGAAAAACAATGCCTGACCCCCCAGACCCGTGTTTCTAACACAACCCCACTGATCTCAGGGGCTCAGCTCCCGAGCCCTGGAGGGTGGGGGTCCTGGAGCAGCAGGTCTGGGCGGCTGGGCCCATCTGGCAGGAGAGTCAGGCTCACCGCTCAGAGAACCACACTCAGCTCCAGGCAGGAACTTCAGGACCCCTCGTGGGCTAGACCACAAATGTTATGGCTCAGAATGCAGAAGGCTTGTGGATTCCCATCCAAACGTCAGCCCTGCCAGAAGCTCACCCCAAGACACCTGCCCCCCCCACCACCCGCACCGCCCATCCCAGCTCTGTCTGGCACCGCAGGCACCTCCCGCACGAGGGCCTCCTGCTCCTCCCAAGGCCAGTCCCAGCCCTGGGCTGCCTGTCTCCTTTACCGCGGGGGCCTCGGGCACGCTAGCGCTGCTGGAGGGAGCCGGCCGCTACGGAAGGTGTGCATCCAGGCCCTGGTACTGCATCTAACGCTGCAGCTGGCTCCTCTCGGCATATCTCACATGGGCGCCGGCCAGCCCTGGCCCAAGCTCCGGCCCCGCTGCCACACCTGCCCTGTGTGCCTGGTGACCACTGACTGCCAGCACCACTGTCACCAAGGCTGCCTGACCGTCAGTGCTGCCCGTGGACAGTCTCAGGATGAGCTCCCTGCTCCCAGCAGCACTGGGCCCTGGTGACCAGCTCGGGGCACCACCTCCTCCAGGACGCAACGAGCACACCAGGTTTCCTTCCCCACAGCTGACCTGCCTCGGCTCCGGTCTTCTGCCCATTCTGTTGGATGCTCCCCAGGTTCTGCACTGGCCCGTCTCCATCATGCACTCTTGCTACGTGACCTCCTTGGCAATCCGTGTGCCCATGCCTGCAATGTCACCTAGGAAGTCACACACCTGGACGGCCACTGCCTCCTTCCCTGGGCCTTTCTACCCAGGTCATTATCTGTCAGGCCCTGTGCCAGGCTGGCCAGGGACTCTGATGAGCATCACAAGGTGGAAAGCTGGTGCATTAATGAAATTCACGTCCCAGCGGGCAAGTCAGCCAACAGACTAGCAAGAAACCAACGAACAAAGCCGCCGAGCAGGGGCTACAGGGACAGCCCCCGCTGCAGGGTGAGGGCTGACAGGATGGGCCAGGAGCGCCCCAGAGGAGGCAGTATCTGCTGAAGACCTCGCATGGCTGGGGAAGCACGCAGACAGGGGAGCAAGCACCGCATCTCAGAGGCAGAGATGACTGTGGTGTGTTCTGGGAAATGACAGGCGGCTGGCGAGTGGCCAGCGTCGGCTGCTGGGTGGGGCGCCAGCCCCTCAGAGCCCGTGAGCTAGACCACACGGAGGGGAGGGCTGCATGGGGCAGGTGGCAGAGGAAGACCTGGCGGGAGGACCTGCAGGTGGGCTGGGCAGGAGGGAGGGGGCACCCGAGGGGCGAGCGCCCTAGACGGCCCTGGAGCAGCTCCCTGCCTCCTGCCAGTGCTCCCAGACTGGGCCTCCCGGGTCTGAGGCAGGTGGGCAGGGATCTCTGCACACCCCATTCCTAGGGCTGGCTGTCCCTGCAGAGCCCGTTCTACCCGCTGTGGTGGGCCCCGTGTGCAGCGGAGGAGAGGCAGGTGAGCGACAAAGGGAAGTCTGGCCCCCAGATGAGGCCCCAGACAAGAGCTTACACTGTGCCGAGAGCCCACCTCCACCTGCCCAAGTGCCAGCCAGTTGCTCTCAACTTCGGCTGCTCCGTGGAACCACCAGGGCTGCACTGAAAACTATCACCACCCAGGCCACACCTGGGATCGGTGAGATCGGGGCGGGACGGGGGGAGCAGTGGGGCAGCTCCAGCCATTGTTAAAGCTCCCCAGCAACTCCAGGGCCAGCCAGGTTGAGGCCGCTGCCAGGAGCCGGTCCCCAGCCCTCCATCTGACACGTGCAGACCCCTGAGGCTGCTCAAGATGGCCCAGCATGCACAGCAGGGGAGGCAAGTGCCCAGCCAGCCTTCCCTGCAGTGCGAGGGGGTGGGCAGGGCCGGCGTCTTCCTTTAAGGTCTGTGCACCCTCAAGGGACGACTTAGCCAAAGGAGGGAGACTAAGTCTTGGTGTGTGAGTGTGAGTGAATTAATTAGGCAGTAAGTAAGAAACAGCAAATGCCCCCCAAAGAATGAAAAGGGGCAAAGGACAAGTAGGGTATTTTATCAAAGAAGAGTACAAACAGCTACAAATCTGTAGAAACAGATAACTTTACTGGAAAGTGCATCACCACCGGGATCAATGTCATGTTTCACAGCGCGCAGCAATGAGGGCTCCTGGGCGCCCCGGGCCGGCAGGGCCGGGAAGGAAGGAGGGTAAACTACAGATCCCCCCGAGGGCCAGCTGGTGAGATGCATCACGAGCTTTTACAAGGTCGCGCTCTCCCATATGACGGCTCACCTATGGGAAGACTGCAGCAATAGCCAGCGAGCAAAGATTTGTGCCAGGATATTTATCTCAGCTGGGCTTCTAAATACGGAAAGATGGTTACAACCGGTCATAAACTCGAGTCCCCCCACAGCAGAATGCTGTGTAAGCATGACGGTGAGGCAGCTTGGCTCAGTGATAAGGAAACATGCTTACAGGCCCAGGAAGAGGCTTCCCGCACACCTTGGGTGATGTGAGCCCAACTTTGTAAAAGCACACGATCGCTTACAACCATGAAAATGTAAAGAAAAGTCTGGAAGGACTGAACCAAGAGCTAACTGTGGTGGGATTACTAGTAATTTAAACTTTGCTTCCTGCTGGTCTCACATTAATTTTCTTCTATAAGGAACAAGGGTGATTCACATTAAGAAAAAAACATGGTCAGACTGGTTGGGTGTGGAAGGGCATTCCTGCAAGGGAACAGTATTCGTGAAACCACAAGTGTGTGAGAGCAGCTCAGCCCAGCCCGAGAGGAGGGCGAGTGGGGTCCTTGGAGGCTGGGGAGGAGAGCAAGGGGCTGGAGGCTGGGGACAGGGTGGCTGGCATGACAGTCCAGGGGCTGGAGGCTGGGGACGGGGTG
>JAQQAC010023519.1:2935915-2989234 GCA_029783875.1 Phataginus tricuspis
CCAGGGGCTGGAGGCTGGGGACGGGGTGGCTGGCATGACAGTCCAGGAGGGCAGAGTGGGCTCCTGTGGACGACGTGGCCCTGTCTAGGATGGTGGCTCTGTGGGCTGTAAGGCACCTGTACAGAGACCAGGTGCCAGGACAGACAGCAGGTGGGCTGCACGGTGACGCGAGCCAGTGGCTGAGGATGGAAGAGGCGGCAACAGATGCATGTCCCCAGCATGGGGCTGGGCCTGGCCGGAAACATGCTGAACCTTGAGGCCAGCACGTCCAACACTCCTGGCCTCCCAGCCACCACCCGGTCCCTTGCTCCTCCATCGCCGGTGCCTGGCCCATGGTCGGCACTCAATAAATATTTGCTGAGTGTGTGTCCCCTCTCATCTGCATTCTTCCCCCAGTCTCCAGGCCCATTCTTCCGTTCACACGGCCGACAAACACGGGTCATGGCTGCACCTATGGGACACGACGGTGCCTGCCTCCGAGGACCAGGTGGACCTACTGGGCCAGGGAGTTCCAACTTCAGGGCAGGGGCAGTATGCAAGCCCAGGCTGCAGGGCTGCCCCATTGCTATGGAAACCCGGAGGCAGAGCATATCTAATGCTGACCAGGTGCACACAGGCCAGGAAACTGACCGGTGTTAAAGCAGGCGAAAGCCCGCTCTCAAGTGGGGCGTTATCAGGACCAACCCCTCTGCCGCAGCGGGAGGTGGTCCGGAGGGAGCGCAGGCAGCCGGCTCAGAGGCTGGAGTGGTAGTGCAGGTGCAGGATGATGTGGCCTGGCCCAGGACGGCCCAGGGGAGAGGGAGGGTCCGGAAGGGCAGGTGCCAGGGTCACGCGTCAAAGGTCACACTTAGATTTCTGCCTGGGGAGATGAGTGGGCAGTGGTGCCATCTGCTAAGGCAGGCAAGCTGGCAGCAAGGGGGCAGCTTGGTGGGGGTAGTCCAGGTCCCTGTGGAAAGCTGAAATTGAGGGGTGGAGGGTCTGGAGCTTGGGCAGGGGACTTCCGGTTGAAAGAGAAGTGGCCGCACCTGTGCTGTGGGGCGCCTCCACTCACCCCAGTGCGGCTGAGGAGGCGAGGCTGGGCATAACCCCGAGGCCCACCCCACCTGAGTTTATGGCTGGGAAGGAGCTGCAGGAGCGGCAGGGTGAGGGCTGGGAGGGGGGAGGCAGGGCACGGAGTTCACAGAAGCCCAGGGAAGAGGAAGCCTCCTGAAGGAAGAGGAGACCATTGCCCGACGGCTCTGTGAACAGGAGGAGGATAAGGGCGGGAGCAGGATCCTCACTCAGGGACTCTGCACCCCTGGGGACACTGGGTGATGTCTGGGGACATTGTGGGGTGGTCAGGACTCAGAAGGTGGCCCTGGCACTGGGTGGGCAGAGGCCGGGATTGCTGCTCCACATCCTACAACGTGCAGGACGGCCCACCAAAGCATTACCAGCCCCAAGTGTCGACAGGGCCCCAGTGGAGAAGCCGAGCCAGAGGGAGTCAGGGAATCTTCACAAGGCTTCTGTTCAAGGAGCAGAGACCACCTGTCTGAATGGTGGCAGGGTGGTCCTGCAGCCAAAGGTGGAGATGGCTGCACTCACTGCTAAGCAGGAGGCTGCTTTCAGCTGGGGAAGAGGGGCTGTAAGAACAGGCGGGCTGCAGGGGTTACTGGTGGGCATGGGGCTGGCCCAGCTGCAGGCTGAGCTCAGCTGGGCATCTGATTCACCAGGACGCCCATCTGCCTGGACACGGGACTCTGTCTGGGGTGGGCGGCCTGAGCCCAGCTGGCTGGGAGGAGGCAGTCGGGCAAACATATCCACTCCTGGGGCCCCACCAGAGCAGTGTAATAAAGGCCACGGCCCCAGGGCCAGCCAGTAAAGTCTTTCCACAGCACAGGCAGGAGGAGAAAGCTGGAGAACAGTGTGTTTTCAATAAAGCTACATTCATTCTGGTCAAAGAACCAGCAAGATGCCGAGCGGAAAGGCAAGCCCAGGCCCACCGCCCGCCCCAGGTATCCCGCACGTCGCGCTCATCTTGCCAAAGAGAAGAGAAAGTTCATCCCTGAACTGAAGTAATTTCCACATTACACTTTCGCCACCCCCACCTGGCTCTCAGAACCAGTCCTCTCCAGACTGATCATGCCAAATCTAGGCATTCCTATTAACAGAGCTCACATTCCTTTGAGACGTTAGGCACCATGAGGACTCGCGCAGAACCGGACTGCAGTGCTGCCGAGTGTCACGGCGGCGAAAATTTCCTTCCACCAGAACGTAAAAGGAGAAAGGTGAGGCTCGTCAGTAGCACAGGAGAATTTTAAGTTGCCTCTGAACAAGGACTCTTATTCAGGATGGTCTCCTGGAGCAGGACAGAGATAGCAGTTTCCAGAACATGCTAACATTGTTCAACTTGGGTATTACCTACAATTCCTATTTAGAAGTCATTTATTAAGTCACAGACTCCAAATTGGAAGGGCCCTTAAAAGGCTTTAGAGCTCAATGCCGACCACGGATCGGCTGATTCCCTGTGTGGGTCAGCCAGCCTCTCCAGGGGTCACCCAGGGCAGTCTGCACGTCACTGGAAGAAGCGGAGCTGCGGAAGTAGGACGAGGGGCATGTGGGGTTCAATGTTACTCTAGTTTTGTGTACATTTGACATAATAAGATGTTACTATATTTCCATAATCAAAGTGCCTTTCTCCTTTTAAATTTTCCCCGGCACCAAATGGGGGGCAGAGAGGCTCCTGAAAACAACCCTCCTCCCTGGGTAGCAGAGGAAGGAACAAGGGCTTCATGGCACCTGGTTTTCCCATGTTTTCTCCAGGGTCCTCGAAACCCTGCTCTCAGAAGGGACCCCACCCTTTAAAAGGGGTCTTCCAGGGGTCTGCATCAGGAGGGAAAAGCCACCATCCTCCTTTACGGATGGGGACACTGAGGCTTAGAGGTCACACTTGGAGGGAGGGGAGAGGGGGGCTTTTGGCTGGCCTGCCAACCCCACGGCCGGCCTGGCCCCTGCAAGAGTTGATGCTCAGTGGGTTTCAGATGTTCAAGTTGTTGGTCTGACAGCAAACATCACGGCCCAAACCTGCAAGGGCTGCCCCTGGGGGACTCGGCACTCTGCGGCAGGCCTGACCCTGCTCGGGGGCCGGGCAGATGGGGATGGGCCTGCCTGGGCCTGCCCTGGGCAGGGCGCTGGCTAGCGTCCCTTCCACAGTGGGACCAAGCAGGGCCAGGGTCAGTCTGCGGTCCCCTCCAGCTCTCAGGAGTCCCGGCTCTGGTGCCTCGCTCCCCACCCCACCTACCCTGCTCTATATATGCCTTCCATCTTATGTTGCATTTTTCCCCTTTTGGGAACCTATGTCCAATCTTAACACCAGGGCGGTGGCAAAAGAGTATGACACGAAATGGAACTTCACAGCCACCATCTCAAGGCCGTGGCTCTTCTGCCCTGAGGGGTGCTGTGGAGTCACAGGCAGAGAGTACAGTGCTCAGCATGATGGCCACAAGTCCCCCCTTTACAAACACATCTCGGTTTCTTTACCTGCAACTTTATCCCGAATGAGTTTTGCTGACTCAACTTCACCGATACTGCTGAACAGACTTCGTAATTCATCCTGGGTCATGTTCTGAGGGAGGTAGTTGACAATTAAATTCGTTCTCCCAATATCATCCCTGCAGTCTTCGGCCATGTGGTCTTCATAACCATTAGACATTGTATTTCTTAAAAATCTGCAGAGGGAAGAAAAAATCAAGTAAGTCCCACATGCTCATATTGCAGAATATTAAGGCAAAGCAGAGGACTGGCACCTAGGGTTTTCCTTTTCCACACTTTAAGTTCAGCTTACATCCAGCAAAAACCTACCACGGAGTTTTCGAGCCGCTTTATTAGTAACTGCCTCTAAACTGGAAACAACATGCCCTTCACTAGGCAAATGGAAAAACCAAAATAGTCACCTGCTAGATCCAGGGGGGAGGAATTCAATGTAACCTATGGGCTTAACCAATATGAATCAAGGTTGGTTCAAGAATTGTAACAAAATATTACTCTCCTGCAAGATATTAGTGACAGAGACTTTGTGTTGGGTGCTTTCTGTTAACCTAGCACTGCTCTAAAAAGTATTCCAACAAAACAAAGCACCTCCCAGTTCAACCATCCCCACTTGCTGAGAGGGCTTCCCAAACACCCGCACATGATTTCAGAGCTGGGATTCCAGCTCCTGGGAAAAGGGTTTGGGTTGTATCTCAAGCATCCCAAAGATTTCTGGTTGCTTTCCCTCATCACCACGTGCACTATGGATGGACACCGAGGAGCACCCCAACTCAGATGCCCTGTCTGTCCTCCAGCAGGCAGACGATGGTTCTCTGCGTCTCTTTATTCCAGAGGCCACAGTCATGAGCAGGAAAGAGGTTAGGATGTCTCTACCGGGTAGGGGAACTTGGTCTTCAGAGCCTGCGGGCTCTGGGAAGCCTTCGGCAGCCTGCAGAAATCTTTACTTTCTGTTACACAGCGGCGCACAGGGGCGGCTTCAGAGCTGAGTCAGAATCAGCGGAGCACGTCTGCACCGCTCTTCCCAAAGCGGGCCCCACACTGGGTCTGAGGGAGTCTGGTGGGGCGCCGCCCACCTCAGGCATCCCGTCCTCTAAACCAGCGGGCGCTCCCCCCAGCCGGGTTGAGACACCCCTGGGAAGAAGCTCTGCTGCGGCCAGCCTGGAGGTGGTGCCCCCAGATATGCCCAGCTCAGCTTCTAGGCCTGAAAGCCCAGTGCCCACGGTCAGAGCATTCAGCCTTCTTTAAAAACAGCCTTGCCAGCAGCTATATAAAGACCTAAACCCGTGTGCACGGCAATTTCCCACCTACCCCCGAATCAAGGCTGAGCGGGCCTGGGTGGGGTCTCACTTTTCCCGCTGCTGCTGCAAGTATCCAGGTTTTTCTCTCCCTTTCCACCTCTAACTTGCTTTAGACCCTTCACAATGTACGACGTTAGTCCTATCTCCTTACATTTCTTTTGTTACTTGAAAGTGTCCTGTTTCCTACTCTTTATAAAGTATGTTAGCATCAAAAGCCATTAAAAAAAAAAAGATTGGGAAGTTAGACTTCCTAAGATTAAAAAGGTCTGTGAGGCAAAAAGCATCACGAACAGTGAGCAGCAGGCCGGGAGCAAATACCCGCCGCCTATTATACCATTTAGGGGTGTGGCTCTCACCCGGGGTGACTGTGCCCCGGGGGCACCCTGGGCAGCGTCTGGGGATATTTTTGGTAGTCACGGCCGAGGTGGGAGTGTGCCACTGGTATCTAGTGGGCAGAGGCTAGGGATGCTATTAAACACTCATGACACACAATGCCAGCCCAAAATGCCAATATTACTGAGACTACGGAAACTGGATTCAGAGCATCTACAGATTAGTAAGAAAAAAAGACACATCACTAATAGAGAAGGGGACCAGGGATACGAGCTGCAGCTAATTCATGCCAGCAACTCAAATGGCTGGGAAGCCACGAAAGGAAGTTCAAGTTCACAAGTAATGACGGAGATGCTACCTTCTATCAGTCAGATGAGTACATCTTGGGTGGGTAAAAATCAGCATAGTTAAAAATAAGTTGGGAAAACGCTCTCTCACCTGCTGATCCAAGCGTGAGATGGTACAACCCTTTTGGAGGACCACTTGGCAGTGCCTACCAAAAATTTTAACATGAATAGCTCCCTCTGACTCAGAACTGTAGGAATCTGTTCTACAGAAATAATCCCGTGCAGGGAACCATGGGTGAGGCGAGCACACAACCTCCTGGTGGCAACAGTCATTAGAAACACTAGGTGTAATCTAACTACACATTAATAGAGGGCCGTTAAGTTTTTTTTTTTCATAGAAAACTATTTATTCATAAATATTTTCCAAAATGAAAATAGGTTTACCAAAAAAGTCCCTCACTGGGGAGGGGAGGGGGCAGCCCTCGCCCTGGCCCCCAGGGTGGGGCTGCGGCCCCCATCTCCCAGGGCAGGGCCCTCACCTGGGCAGGGGATCAGCATGCGGGGGGGAGGCAGAGGGGGGCCCGGTGTCACTGGAGGTCCCGGTCCTCCAGGTGGCGGTACTCAAAGGTTCAAGCCTTCTTTCTTCCGCTGGCCCCACTTCTCCTAGTCAAAGTAGATGTAGGTGCCCTGCTCGAACTCATCGGTGATGGTCTTGGGCTCCTCATGCCTCTGAAACCACATCATGTACTTGGTGTGGAAGCGCCACAACTGCTTCTTCAGGGCCTTGGCTGCCAGGTACTGCGCCTTCGTGCCCTCCAGATAATAGAAGAGGAAGAAGAGGGTCTCAGTTGATAGGCGCTGGTAGAACTCCAGTGTCCGAGTGTGGGGCGGCATCTGGTGGTGGTAGGGGGCGTCGGGCAAGGGTTCCGGGGCAGGCACTGCCGGATTCGCTCAGAGTCCGAGGGGTGGGGCCTGTGGTGCCAGGCAGCCTCCTCCATGGCCTGTTGGTAGAGCTGCTCCTTGGTGAGGGGCACAGGCCCGAGCGGACACGCCCCCAGGGACAGCGGGATGTTCACCTCTGACAGCTGCAGGGGCGGCTGGGCTGAGGCAGGGGAGCCGACGTGCTGCTCAGGATGATGTCTCGCTCGGTCAGGTGCAGGGTGGGTACCGGGTCCTCGATTCCAGAGCTGATGGCTGCTCGCTCTGCCATGGACTTCAAAGAGCTCAGAGGCTCGGGGGCCTTGATCTCCGGGGCAGTGCTGAACTGTGGAGGCCCACTGATCAGGGCGCTGGCCGCCCTGGCCTCGAGGCTGGGTCCCCCTGAGTTGTTCCCTGAGCCTTGGGCCACACCCCCAGCCCCAGCAGGGGTGGCAGTGCTGGGTTCCTTTGAGGTGCCGAGAGGTGGGTTGTGGGGGCCAGATGAGGGCCCAGCGCCTGGCTGCCGGCATTGCTGCCTCCACTGCTGCTGAGAGCCACCTCTGCTGGGCTGTCTGCCACTTCTGAGCTGTAACTGGTGGCGCCGTTCTGCTTGCCTGCGCCTCTACCTCCACCACTGTTGCCGCCCCCACCTCCTCCCCCGCCAGGCTGGGCGCTGGGGGGCCGTGGCTGGGTGGTGCTGGACCCGCTGGGGGCTGGCGGGGCCACAGCCTGTGTGTAGGGAGCAGGGGTGCCCGAGCCGTGGCTGGGGGCTGGGCTGGCCTTGGAGCCCAGGGCCCTTGGGGGTGCTGCTGGGGCGGGGGCCCCGTTGTTGCCAGAGGTGGTGCTCAGGGCAGAGGTGGTAGGTGGGGGTCCAGAGGGGTAGCTGGGCGGCACAACAGGGGACTGAGGGTGCTGGTGGACAGGCTTGGAGCCATTTTTGGCCGGAGACTGGCTGACCTCGCTGTCTGTTGAACGCCCCCCTCTTCTTGTCATCTTCAAGACTTTTCCGTGGTGCAGTTGGCCGGGCAGGGTGGGATGGGAGAGCTGGAGGTGGTTGAGGTGGGCGTGCTGCTTGACTGGTTGAAGGTCTCATCCTCCATGTGGCTGTGGCTGTGGGGGGAGGTGGCGACCAGCACCTGTGGAATGTCCTCGAGGTCCAGGTCGTCGTAGAGGAACTTGTTTTCCTCAAAGTCCAGGTCCTGGGATGAGTCAACGTAGTACCCAACATCGTCCTTGATCTTGCGGATGGTGTCCACCAGGATGGGTCGTTGTCCAGCATGCGCACATGGTAGCGGTGCTTCTCTAGATGCTGCTTCAGGCCCTCGATCCGGTCCTGCTTATCCTTATGTCCCTTCTTCTTGCGCGTCTGCACCGACAGTGACTCCACTTCGCTCTCAAACTGATCCACCTGCGTGTGCAGGGTGTCAGTGGCATTCGTGAGCCACTGGCCGACCTCCTCCTTCTCCTTCTGGGCGGGGTCCACCTTTTGCGCCAGGCCCAGTCCCTCCTTGCTATAGGCTTTGGTCTTGGTCTCTCACTCCACAACTTTGAACGGTTCCATTTGCGTCTCAATGAGCTTGCGGTTGTCTATGAGCTGCCTCTTGTCCTTGATCTCGTTGGACGCAACCCGTGTCTTGATCTGGTCCCTCAGACGTTGAAGCTTCTTAATCTCCTTCTTTAGGTCAGCCTCATACTTTTCTTTCTGGTTTGCGTTGGCCACATTGTGGAGCTTCTGCCAAATACCTTCAAACTGCTCCACACCCTCGGACACCTTCTTGAGGCAGCGGTCAATCTCACCTTGGACCATCTCACCTTGGGGTTTGCGCTTGGCCGCCATCTTCCCTGCCCTACAGGCGCACTCTCTTCATACTCCCTTGGAGATGGACACTGCACAGGAGCTGGCACTGCCACTGAGGAACGTATCGCGACAGGTGGGGGAGGCGAGCGCCCGCCGCCTTTGTTCGCGCCCTGAGCCCGGGCGCTATCGCGATAATGGCGCGAGGCGAAAGTGGGATGGGGGGAAGTGGGCCTGGGGTTCAGTAGGAAGCACAGGACTGCCAGCATTAAAGATTTAATCATGAAAAACTCCATGAATCTGTTAAACTGTCTGTCCCCACGAAACCTAAAGGCAGACCATTAGCTCAAAAGCAGACAAAAGCCTGAATGAACCAAAGAGCAAGGGTTGACCCTGAAAGACCACAGCACACACTGGTTTGCTCAAAATGTGATTCAAACATCTCTCTATCCCTCTCTTCTTCCTTCCTCTTTTTTTTCTCTATCCCTCCCTCTCCCGACCTTGTTCTGAGTCAGGCAGATATATTCCACCTTCTCCCTCACCCCGCTTTCACGGCCGATGGGCTGGGTGGTAATCACCCCATCCTTATTATCCACAATGGGGTGTCTGCTCTGCCTGTTAAGAAGTTACCTTTCTAAAATGGTGGTTTGCAAACCACAGTCTGCATGCCAAATTCGGCCCACCACTTGTTTGTATAAATAAAGTTTTATTGGCACACAGCTACTCTCATTTGTTTATGTATTGTCTGATGCTGCTTTTGCACTACAGTGACAGAGTTGAGTAGTTGTGACAGAGACCATATGGCCCACAGAGCTGAAAATATTTGCCATCTGGCTCTTTACAGAAAAAGTGTGCCGACCTCTGTGCTAAAATGTAAAAACTGAAAATTTCTAGGACAAAATCCTTGTGACACTGGGTGAGGCAAAGATGCCTTGGCTACCATGCCAAAAGACCAAACCATTTAAAACAAATGGATAAAAAAGGTATCACCAAAATTTAAAACTTTTGCTTTGCAAGACAGTGCCAGGAAAATTATCGTCCATAGATTGGAAGAAAATATTTGCAAATCACATATCTGAAAAAGGCCTTATATCCAGAAAAATTGTTTTTAAAAAATATTCAAAACTTAACAGTAAGAAAGCAACCTGATTTTAGAAATGGCAAAGAAATGAACAGCCACTGCACCAAAGAAAACACAGGAAAAGATGCTCAATATTATTAGTTATTGCAGAAATGCAAATTAAACCACATCCAAATACCACTGTCCATCTCGAATGAGAATTGGGATATACGCTGCCTATTCAGAATGGTTAAAATAAAAGCAAAGAACAACAGAGACAATATCAACTGGTGAGGATGTGGAGAAACCAGAACTGTCACACATTGCTGGGAGAAATGTAAAAATGTTACAGCCACTTTGGAAAACATGGGCAGTTTCTTTCAGTTAAACATACACTTGCCATGTGACCCAAACAACCCTTCTAGTAACTGTGAAGAAAAACAAAACCTCATGTTCATACAAAAACCAATACACAAATGTTTATATCCACTTTACTCATAATTGCCCCAAACTGTAACCATCCCAATGCCCTTCGAGCCACTAGTGGATAACATGCTGGTATGCCACACAATGGCGTACTACTCAGTGATGAAAAGGCACTACTGGTCATGCAACTTTGAATGAATCCCAAATACATTTTGCAAAGGGAGAGAAACCAGATGCAAATGCTACATAGTGCATGATTCCAGTCCGGAAAAGGCAAAAACCATGGGGCCAGACCAGCAGTTGCCAGGCACAGGGAGCTGAGGAAGGGTTGCCCACAGTGGGAGAACTTAGGGAAACATGCTGTCTCTGGGGTGATGGAACTTTCTGCCAGCTTGATCATGGCGGCAGTCACATGAGTCTATGCATCTGTCAAATCTCAAAGAACACTGTGCCAAAATGAGTGACTTAAAAATTTTTTTAAAAAGATCTGCAAAGTGACCCTTCTGCATGGCAGCCCTGTTCCACAACAACGCTGGCTCCTCCACACACACCCAGCGAGGCTGTGCAGCCCGCTGCAGGCCCAGTGCTCAGTCAACTGGCAATGGCAAAGAGATCAAAGCCCAGGAGCACGATGTCTCAGCGCTCCAGGCCACTCCACCCCGCTCCCTGGTTCCCTTCCTCTTGTCTTCCCAGATCTGAATTGCTAACCCTGGGCCAGCCAGCTTCAGTGCCCATGAGCACCAACCACAACTGGGCCTTCATCTCTGCCTGACAATCGATGACTCCCAAGGCATGGCCACCTCCAACTGGATGTCCTGTAGACGCTGCCAGGTCAGCACGCCCAGCTCCATCAAGCGGCTCTCGTCGTCTGGCTTCCCCTCTCAGTGGTGTCACCACCCATGAGGCTCAGAGGTTACATTACTTCATTCAGGGTCGGTCTTAACGTTGTAGTTAGTAAGTGGCAGGGCCACCAAAGAGTAGTCTCCTGGTGTGGAACGCAAGGCCCTTTGCAACGGGGCCCCCGCCTCCACTCTACCCCTCACTCCAGCTTCTCCCCAGCATGCTGCAGACCCTCCCATTCCCAGGCCTTGGCTCCGGCTGCCGCCTTTTCAGGGACCACGTGTCCTTTCCAACACCTCCTCATTTATCTTTACAAAGTCCTCCAGGACACCAGGTGGCTCTGGTTCTCCGTGCCCACACACCACTGGTGTAAACCTTTATCACTGCATGAATCACTCTAACTCGTGTAATTATTTGCTTTTCAGCCACATCACTGGCAAGGGCCTTGCAGGCCAAGGCCAGATCACTTGTCGTCTAAGGGCCATTCTGGGAATGTGTGGCCCAGGCACACACAGGAGGCAAGGGGAACAGACACTTGGGTCTCAGGCTCCTGGGGAATCCTGTGTACTTGGCGCATTCTTTACGTTAAAGTAAGTAGGGAGGCCAGAAGTTGCACTGACCGTCTACTATACAGTCAGGGTCTTACTCTCTTAGGGTCATCCTGCCTCATCCCATCCCATCCCGCAGGATCAAAGGCGACTGCAGGGAGCAAAAGAGAAAATTAGCTGAGCAAAGCAATTTCTGCTGATTTGGAAACATTTCCAGTCACTGGGTAACCACGGAAAAGTCCTGTTCAGATGATCTGAGTGTTTTCAGCCCCATTGCACTGTTTCAAACCATCTCAGTTGTCTGTGTGACTTCAGAGATGTTGTTCACACCAGTGATACACCTAGTATATATATGAACACAGAGCTGTACATCCATGACATTAAAACATGCCTAGGTGATACATACTTAAGTAGCAAGACTGCTTTTCACTAGGCATCCCTGGGAATCTGTCTTATCTTACAGTCACAGAGGAGGCTTTCCAAACTACTTGGGCCAGAACAAAACCAGAACGGTCAAATACATCCTCAGGCTCAACCTGACACTTCACACATCATAGGATGGGGGCTGGACTCAGTTACCTCTAAGGTCCCTTCCAGATGTCAGACTCAGAGTTCTTCAAGGTAAAAGTCCTGGGAGTGTAAGCACCTGGGAAACAAACGCCCAGTGCCAGAAAAAACTGAACAAACCACCTGACCCAATTACAACTGCTCCGCAGGCAGGCTCAGTGGATGTGGTACACATTTCCTTACTTGCTCCTGCCCACAGCCCACAGGGGGGAAGCTGCTGGCTGGGCAGCTCCAGCTAAGTCCCAGCCCTCCATATCCACCAGGCCAGGAAGCCCAGGGGAGACATAGACCAGGCCCAGCCAGCTTCTGGCCCTGTGGAAGTGCTCCATGGGCGCGAGGGGATGTGGTCAGCTCCACAGCCCTGCTACGAGTTCCGGTTTCTTTCTGGCTGGTGAAGGCCAGTCCCGGGCTCTCCAGACTGCAAGGCCATCTGGCACAGCAGGAAAACCACGGGCTCTGGAGCCTCACAGACCTGAGCTCCAGCACTAGCCCTGCTTGTGGATCAGCTAACAACCATGGATACGTCACCTCCCTCCCTGCAGCTTCAGTTTCCTCATCTGTGAAATGGGAATGTTTCCACTTTTGCAGCGCCTAGCACAGCTCCAGACACTTGGCTCCTGAGGCTTGACCATGCATCTCCAGGTACACTAAGGAGCCCTTTGACCTGTTTCCCTTGGGACCCTAGAAGTGATGCATTTCTAATGGACCTGAGTTCCACAGAAGCCACGGTGGATCACAATTGGGTCTTTTCCCTCCAAATCACTCCTCTGCCTTCTGTGCCGCTCTAGACTCTTCCCTCTGCTGTGAACCTTTCCTCCAGCATAAATGTCTCTTTGGCAGGTGGCTGGAGCCAGGCACTAGTCTGAGCCCCATTCCAGCCCGCCCTTCCCCCAGCACACATGGAGTGCCAACCACACGTCAGGCACAGATGAGGGCACTGGGCTTGCAAGATAAAGAAGCAGTCCTTGTCACGATCCTCAAGTTCAGGCTATTAGGCCTCTTCAGTACCAAAAATGCCTATTGACTGGTCCGTCCATCCTTGTCTCTCCCCCAGAAAAGCAACCTTCCAAGACCACCTCTTGACTGTGCCCAGAAGCCTCCCACCACCTGACCCCAGCATACTTTTCTAGATTTATTGCCAAGCTCACCTTCCTGACCCCCTGCCTGCCCACACGGGTCCCCTCGGATTTCTGGACTTCTCTGTGCTCTCCTCTCTCCTTCGCCCGGCCACCGGCTGCACCTGGGAACTCCCACACACACCTGTCAGGTCACAGCCCTCGCTGTGGATGCCAGCCCTTTCATCAAACTCACCCAGGGAACACCGGACAACCGTTCCAACACCCCCTCAGCACTGTCATCACCTGTTTCATCCCTTTTGCTACCTGGTCTCACGTGCCTGCATCTTCCTCCCCGACTCAGGTTGTGCATTCCTCGAGGAGGCAGTTTCCCCATGACGCTCAGTAAGCAGTCACATCTCATGCTTTCAATCTATTAAAATATCACTGTCAACTTGACCAATGCACACAGAGGCCTCGGTCAAGTGGGAATGGACAGTGATCCTGTCAGCGAGACCCCCAACACGTGGACACACCTTCCCACCTGTCTGTGTCCACACACACACACACACACCACTCCATGGGCGCCTTCTTGCAGCCATCCACACGCTAAATGCCTCCTTCTGCTCTGTTCCTCTTAGCGAGCCCCATCCTACTGTCACCAGGCAGAGACCCGAATCATCCCCTGCCCTTCTCTCTTGCTCGTGTCCCGCGTTTAAGAACCCACTGAGTCCTGCATCTCCCCCAGCCGCCCCCCCCCACGCCCCGACCCATGTCTCAAACCCAACCACTCTCCTTACCACTACAGCCCTGGGTCACATTCACAGCTTTTCTCACCTAGAACAAAACAATCACCTCCTGACTGTTCACTGGCCTTCAGCACTACCCCACCCCCAAGTTTCCCTCCTGTGTGCACACGTAACGGTCTGGCCTGCAGGACAGCTCTGAGCCCTCCACACATTGCACACTAGCTACAGGCGTCTTCTTGTCACTATTCATGCCGCCTTTCTTGCCCCTGAAGCACTAGACCCAGGGGCTCCCTGAACAAGGAGGGCTCCCGCCAAGCCCATCCCCGCCGTCTGTGCCTGGTCAACTCCTCCCCACCCCTCAAGCTTCACCTCCTCCAGGAAGCACTCTGTAATCTCTGCCCACCAAGCCTGAGGCACTCTGCAGAGTGGGCTCTAATGGTCGCTGCACTTGGTGTAATCATCACTGCCTCCCCAGAGCCCAGCACGGGACCTGGGACACAGCAGCAGAGCAGGAGAGCTGGTTGAAGGAGGGAAGCAGGGCTCACTTTCTGTTAAGTTGGTTGCCTACCCACCGCCTCTGGTCAGCCTCACTGCTTCACTACCGCCATCTAGGGGCTACGGGCACCAATGGCACTTCTCTCACTGGCCAGCATCAATTTGATTCAACTGAATGGGATGGGGACACAAACGAGTGAACAGTTGATTCCAGGGTGAGTAGAGGAAGCACGGACATCAGAAGAGGTACCAAATGGTGAGTGAGCCCTGAGCTGGGCCCGCAGAAGGAGGAAGAGATCTCCAGTTGGAGGAGAATGGCATTCCCATTAGTGGGGGTGACAGGAAGAGAGGGGGGATTGGGGTTTGTTAGCAGATGAAAGGGAGGGTTAGAATGTGCAAGACCTGGGGTTCCAAACTTCAGCTTTTGAGTCACTGGAGAGGCTAAACAACGAATTTGCTTTTTCTCCAAGCAAAGACTTAATCAGGAGTGACATCAGATGTGCATTTAAGAAAGATACCTCTCGCTGGAGTGTGGGGAGAGGACAGAGACAGGAGGCAGGGACTGAAGGGACAATAAAGCAAGCAGCAGAAACACAGAGGTACTTTCTTAATTCTCTCGTTTTTCACTTACTGCTCCAAGGCCTCAGACTCAACAGGTCCAAACCAAGACTCTGCCTCCTCAAAACAACCATGTCAACATAAACATCACTTATTTCCACCTTTCGAGATGTTTACATATGCGATCACAGCTTTGCCCACAGATGCTCAATGACAAGTGAATAGAATTCCTCTTGGGGTCCCCTGGATGCTTATGATTCTAAGTGGTAAACTCAGGGGTCAAAAGAGTAAGGAGTTTGAATCAGAGGACCCGAGTTCAAATCCGTCCTCAGCCACTTCACTGTGCGAGTCTGGTCTTGAAAAGTGGCCCATCTAAGCCTCATTTCTTTGTGCCTAAAAAGGAAATTATAGCAGCATCTACCTCAAGGGCTGGAGATAGGTGACAGGCGTCTGTGAAGTGTCAAGCATCTAGTAAAGCCTCACTAAATACTGGTGGTTATTTATAACAAGATTTATCAGGCTATGCATGAGATGCTAGGGGCTTCCCACACCCTTAAATCTGCACGGCAATATTCTTGCGTGTCCTATTTTACAGAAAAGAAAACTGAGGCTCCCACAGGTGAGTTTATTCAAGGTCTTGGGGGCCTGGATCCCGAGGTATCAGAGATGGAGCTGGAGGAACTTTTACTGGAAGATCATTCAGTTCTGAGATGATTTTCATGTGTGTGTGTGTGTTACTTTCGGCAATGTCTGAAGACATTTTTCATCTTTGCCATTGGGAGGCATGGGGAGGGTGCTGGCATCCTCTGGGTACAGGTCACGGATGCGAGTCAACATCCTAAGATGCACAGGACGCCCCAAACAAAGAGCGATCAGACCCAAACCGTCAGTAGTAATCAGCCTGAGAAACAAGAAGCCCATCTGCAGCCTCTCCAGCCTCCCACTCCAGAAGCACTGGCCATCCGGATCCCACTTGAATGCTTTTGGTAAGAGGGGCTCCGTCCCTCGGCGGGCAGCGCATGCAGAAGTTCTTCCCCACCTGCCCTGCACACAGTAGGTGTCAGAAACCATTTTAATAGGCCTAGCAGCAGAGGACGCCGGGAAAGGAAGGAAGAGCATCCATCCCCCATTGTTCAATTGCGAGCAGTTTTGTGTTTTCAACACACACATTTTACAAATCCAAACGTCCCACGCCCCAAAAGCAGCTTTGTTAGAGATGGCGTTCAAAAAATACACATTCTCCTAGGACCCCCTGCCTACATATTGAAGGGTCTGCACACTTCTCAAAGGACCTGGAATCGGCCGCGGTGCTCTGACAACGACCACAAAAGAATCTGTAGGGTTTCCCGGGCGAGCGAGCTCGTGGGCCGTGACCTCTGCGCGCTGGAGGCGCTCAGCCCACTCCTTCGACTCCGGTTTCGCTCGCCCGCCCCCGGATCCCCGGCTTGCAAGACGACCGGGGCCCCGCCGCCGAGCCCCGCCGCCGGGCGTGTGCCCACGCCGTGTCCCCCTCGCCCGCCCCTCGCGGCGGCCGAGGAATCCGGCCCGGGGCCTGTCGCCGGCGCCCACACCGGCCGGCTCCCGCCACCCGCCGCGGCCCGGGCACGTCCCCTCCCGGCCCGGCGCGGCCTGGGCCTCGGCCGGTGCAGGCCCGTGGGCGCCCGCGGCCCGGCCAGGGGAGCTCAGGCCTGCCGCGGCCTACCCCGTCGGGCGCCGCCGAAGGCCCCCGCCTCACCTGGACGCGGGCGGGCGAGCCCGGGGCTGCTCCGGGGCGGGAGGGCGGCGGCGGCGCGGCGCTAAGGGCTCCGCTCGGCCTCGGTAGCGGTGGCAGAGGCAGCGGCGGCGGCGACGGCGGATCCTCCTCAGCGCGCACGACCCGCTCCGGCCCGCGGCCCGGACACGCCCCCCGGGACTGTGCGTCTATTGGCCGGCGCCCGCCAGGGCGAGCTTCTCATTGGCCCGCCTGGCTGTCACGGCGCCCCTGGGCGCCCGCGGGGGCGGGACTTCCTGCCGGCGCCGCCTGGAGAGAGCTCGGCTGCCGGCGGGGACGCGGGTGGCCGGTGATGGCCGCGGCGGGCTTCCTGGGGCCCAGCCCACGGGGGTGGGGGCAAGGCGGTGGACAGAGAGCCGCGCCCCTCGTCGGACACATGCTGTGTTCCCCGCGCCTGTCTCTCCTGACGCTGCCGCCTCCCGGCAAGGTAGGAAAGATCAGCGCGCCAGGGTTGTGGGGACAGAACTCAGGTTCGAATCCTGGCCCCGACGTTTCCTCACTACGTGTGGTTGGGCGGAGGCTGATGTCACCTCGCCGGGCCTCAGTTTCCTTATCTGATGTGAGGAGGCGGGGCGTGGGACGCGGTCAGCGTTCCATCAGTGTTGACTCGGAGGTGGAGAGTTCCAGGGGCTCAGCCTGCCATTCATTTATTAAAATTTTACTGAGCGCCTACTATGTGCCAGTCACCCCGTGGGCAGTGAACAGGCAAAAAACACCTGCCTCTGTTGGGCTGACGTCCTTCACCAGCGCTGTCCAGTAGAAACTGAAGCAAGCCCCGTGGGTATCTTTAAAGTTTCTAACAGGTGGCATGGGACCAGCGCTGTCCAGCAGAATATAAGCCACCCACGAGTGATAGCCACGGGGCATAATTTAAATTTCCTAGCAGTCATGTGAAAGGGGAAGAAAAATAGAAACAGGTGATATATTTTTAATAATGTGTTTTATGTAACCCTGTATGTCTAAAAAGTTACTTCTACGTGTAAGAAGTTATGAGATCTTTTACATTCCTTCTTTAACCCCCCAAACACACCTTTGACTTGCAGTATTTTACACTCATGGCACATCCCCAGCTGGACTGGCTCCATTGCAAGGGCTCACCTGCCACATGTTGCCCGCGGCTACTGCACTGGACCTTCCATTCCATGTGGGGAGGCAGAAAAGAAATCAAGTGGATTCCACATTAGGTGGTGAAAAGTGGTAAGAAGAAAAGTCAGTTTGAGAAAGGGCAGTGGGGACGATTGAGAAGATGGCATTGGCAGAAGGACCTGAAGGAGATGAGAACATGGACAAAATAATTATGCCAGTAATTGTTTAACGCAGCATTTGCCTGATAGGCCTTTATGTGATGATGGGCATGTTCAATATCAGACTAATTAATTTAGTAGCTACTAGCTGCATATGGCTTTTGGGGCACTTGACCTGTGGCTGGTGCTATTAAAGAACTGAATTTATAATGTGCTTAAGTTTTACTTCATTTAAATGTAGTCACATAGAGCCTGTGACAAATGCTGTGACTGCGTGCAAAATGCTTTATGTACATTCTCCTGCTCTGACAGCGTGCAAAATGCTTTGTGTACATTCTCCTGTGTAAATCTTGCAATAGCTCTTTGGGAAGCGAGCTATCATCACTGTTGCCACATGGAGAATGAAGTGCTTTCATTTATCCATCTATGCTTTATAATGTTATCACTAAGCAACTTTATTTTTCAGAACAGTTTCAGCTGTACAGAGCCATGGTCAAGTAGAGTCCCTATTTTCCGCATGCCCAGCTTCCCCTATTAGTAACATCTTTCCTTAGAATGATGCATTTGTAATCATTAAGGAACCGCTATTGATACATTATCAACCAAAGTTCTTAATTCATTTACGTTTCTTTGTTTTTACCCAATGTCCTTTTTCTGATCCAGGATCCCATCCCCTGTCTCTCTCT
Source organism: Phataginus tricuspis (assembly GCA_029783875.1). Classification (NCBI taxonomy): domain Eukaryota; kingdom Metazoa; phylum Chordata; class Mammalia; order Pholidota; family Manidae; genus Phataginus; species Phataginus tricuspis. The sequence goes on from JAQQAC010023519.1 coordinate 2,954,074, forward strand.
TATTTGCAAACTAATTACATGTAACATTGTATCAGTGTCAGGTGTATCACATAATGACTGGATGTGCAGGCATATGGGAAAATGATTCCCTCCGTAAGTCTAGTTAATGTCCATCACCACCCATAGTTACAAATGTTATTTCTCTGGGGATGAGAACTTTTACAATCCACCCTCTTCTCTCTCGGCTGTGGTAGAGTCTCAGACTTTGCCTGTTTCTGATGACCCTGAGGGTTTTGAGGAGGACTGGTCAGGGAGTTTTGCAGAATGCTCCTGTGTTGGGATTTTTCTGATGTTTTCTTCATGATAAGGCTGGGGTGATGGCTTTGGAGGAGGACGACCAGAGGGGAAGTGTTACATCACTTCCTGTCGAGTCCAGATTATCAGCATTGGTCCATGCCTGTTCTGTGGGCCTTGAGGCACTCCAAAGTTACATCCCTACTCCTTTCCTTACTGTGTACTTCAGAGAGAAATCGCATGTGTGGCCCACAGCCAAAGACTGACGACGTATGGTCCCCCTTCTTAAGGTAGATATCTATGTAAATTGTTTGGAATTCTTCTGCATGGGAGATGTCTCTCTTTCCCCCCATTTATTACTTTATTCACTGTTTGGTTGTTACCCTGCGATGCTTTATTTATTTTGTCGTTCTGGTTGTTCTACCTTGGCCATTGGGAGCTCTTTACAGTTGGCTCTGTGGCCCCCCCCCCCACTGATGTGTTTTGGTTTTGGGTTTTTTTTTGTCTTTTTTGTCGTTTTGTTCTCATTGGAGCCCTCCCTTACCTTCTGGCACTACGAGATGCTGCAGGCTCAACTCATACACTTCCTGCCGTGGTCCTGTAATCAGCCATTTCTCCAAGTCTGGTTCCTTTTATTAGGGAATGGTGTTAGAGTCCAAGATCTGGGCAGTCGGAGTGCTCATTTCTACTAGGGTGTTGTCTCTTTTAAGTCACCAGTACTGATGAACCATCCACCATGCACCCACCAGGCGCTCAGCCTTGAGGATACAGTGGTGACCACGCCAGGTGTGGCACATGCCCTCACGGAGGTCACAGGCAACCTCCAGGGACAGGCTTAAGAGGGCCGTTCCGACACTAACTCACTGTGTGACCCTGGACAAGTTATTTCATCTCTCTGAGCTTCAGCCTCCCCGTCTGTGAAATGGGGATGATTGGACTACTTCATGGGGGCACTGTGAGAATCAAAATGAAATCGCCCACTTTTAGAATCCTTAGATTCTAAAATCCTTAGATTTTGGAGCCTGGCAAATAAAGTGCTTGCTAAGTCTTCCTCTTATTAATAGTAATAAGAAATCACACAAATAACCAGGATCTGCAGAGGTTCTGAGTGTCAGCAGAGTGTGGAGCAGGAGGGCCTGACCCCCTTTTGGGGTGGCCGGGGCCCGCTTCCTGAGTCAGCGGCGCTGTGGCTGAGGCAGGAAGGGTGAGTCACCAGGTGAAGGTGGGCAGATGTTTCAGGCAAAAAGATCAAATGCAAAGCCTCGTGGCAGGCAGGAGCCTGACACACTTAGGGACTGAGACCAGGCCGGTGGCAGAGAGCCCGCAGGCGAGGAGACCCTCAGGCTTGGAAGGGGCAGGTCACACAGGGCCTGGATGGCCGTGGTGAGCTGAGGTCTGGCCCTAAAAGCAGGGGAGGTGACTTGCCCAAGTGCAGGTGTCTCATAAGGACACAGCTGGAATGTGAACCCAGGGACCCTTATGTCCCTGGTCTGGATTTGGGATAGGAAATTCTTGGTTTTTGCTTTCGAGTTATTTTGGTAAGAAGCATAGAGGTAGCTATGCTACCAGGGGTCAGAAGCAGAGGACAGTCCAGCCACTGAAGTTCTAGATTGTTCCTGCTGTCCCTCTAAACAGGATCTCTGAGGGTCTGTGAGGTCAGGAGGTACAAAGAGGACAGCTTGGGTCCCTGCTCTTGAGGATACTACTCTCCATGGGAGAGGACATGTAGGCCCTTAACTCCAGCCAGAGGGGCAAGGGATAGCCCCAGAACACCGCCCCTCGTGGAGGACAGCCCCTGAGCCAGAGCCCAGCGGGAGTGAGGGGCTGATGGGCAGAGGGGTGGGATTTTGTCCCACAGACTACAGCTTGATTCAACCCACACCTGTTTTCATACAGACTTAAGAATGAGTTTTACAGTTTTGAGTGGTTGAGGAAGAAAAAAGAATAGCGTTCTGTGACATAAGAGGATGATATGAAGGGCGAGCCCAGTGTCCATCAGGGTCACTAACAACACAGCCATGCCTGTGCCTGCGAGTCACCCACAGCTGCTTTCAAGACACAACCCCAGAGGCCACCGCTCAGCCAGGACCCACCTCGTGCCCGTGCCAACTGTATAGTCAGCTGCACAGGGCCCGGGCTTCCGCGGCCACTGGTTTGGAACTCTTAATAATCTGTGAACGAGGGGCCCTGCGTGTTTATCTTGTATCAGGCCCTGAAGATTATGTAGCCAGTCCTCGCGACAGAGACCATGTGGCCCACAAAACCTACATAAAGTATTCACTACTGGGCCCTGCTCCAAGAAAGGATGCCAGTCCTATTGTAGAGGCCAGAAGAGCAGCCCTCCAAAGATGCCCACGTCCTAACCTCCTGAGACCTGCTAATATGTTACCTAACCTGGCAAAACGGACTTGGCTGATCAGATAAGGTCAAGGATCTGGGGGTGTGGAGATTAGCCTGGATTATCCACAGGGGACGTGTAATCAAGGGTTCTTATAAGAGGGAGGCAGAGGGTCAGAGTAGGAGGAGGCTTGAGGACAGAAGCCGAGATCAGTGGTGTCCTGTGGGTCTGATGGTGGAGGAAGGGACATGAATCCTGGCCTATTGGCAGCCCCCAGCAGGAAAACTCATTTTCTTCTAGCAGCTCCTCTTGGAGGACCGCAGCCCTGCCAGAACCCGGGCTTCAACCTGGTAAGACTCATCTGGGACTTCTGCCCTCTGGGACTGAATGATAACCATGTATTGTTGTCAGCCACTTAGGTAGTGACACTCATTACAGCAGCCACAGGGAACTCATACACCTGCAGTGGGCACAGCACCCAAAACAGTTTGTCGTTTAGCCAAAGGGAATTGTAAATGTGAAGCTTATGGGATTCTGTGCTCTTTTATTGATTTATTTGAAGGAAGGGAATCAGGGGTGGTGTACACACTTCAAAGGAGGGAGACATCAGGGACCCAGGGTGTTGCCAAAGCAGGTGTGGGTTGGGGAAGGGAGAGGGGGAATCCAGTTCTGGAGATGGGATTCCTGTGGGTGGGCCGCCTGTCACCTGGAGAAGGTGGTGGCACGATTGGGTACAGTGATGGTGAGAGAAGCTGTGATGTGTAGCTGGTTCCAGGGCTCGGCTGGGGGTGGGGGATGTTTTGGGAAATCCCTCCTGATACACGCTCTGCTGACACTCTGCTTGCCACTTACCGGTCAGCTCCCAAGCAGAGCCGAAGCATCGAAGCAGAACGTTCACTCTGAGAGAAGCTGGGCAGCCCTGAGCAAACCCAAAGAACCTTCTGGCACGGGTGCTCTCTGGGGCCCAACAGTTCCATCAAGTGCGTAGTAGGTCAGCCGTATGGAAAACCAGGAAGCTTCATTTACGTTTTCTAGGGCAGCTGCGCCTGTTTGGGGTTAGCAGCAGTTTGGGGTTCACGGCCCTGTTACTTCAGAAGTGGTGGAGCAAGTTTGCAAGGCGACCGGCTCCTCCCAGGCTCGGGCCACCTGGGTCCCTGTTGCACACGTTTCCGACCTGAAGAGCCAGGCCCTGGAGTGGGCACAGGAGTACGGGGCTTTCATTCAGGAGGTGCCCAGCCAGGAACTTCCCCGGCCCACGCACTTATTTGTGAGAAGCAGGTGGCACCACCGCTTGGGAACGCTTATACAGCAGGCCCCTCGCCTGGCGTTCAGACCACCTGGGCCGCCACCATGTCAGACCTGTGAGGACTGTCGTCCACGCCCCAGAGAGCAAGAAGGCCTCCCTGCTTGTCTAAGAACTGTGGCTCCTAGGACACCACCACGTGCGTTAACATAGGTCACTGACCTGGGCGAGCTGGGCCAGTTTGAATTTCCAGGCGCACCTTTCGGGATATATCCCATAACCATCCTGCTCGGGAACCTTCCAGCAAGAACAGCGCTGGCATTTTATCGCCCACTAATGTTGAAGGTCTGCTTCCCAGGGTCATGGAGTAACAGCGATGTGGCCACTTTCACTTCCAAAGGTCCTCCCGTGGTCACTTCCGTGGTCAGTTGTAACCACTGTCACTGTCTTTCTCTGTTAGGATTTCTGGGTTTTGAATCTGACTGTTCTTTTTCATGCTCTATGAGTTCTCTTCCTTGCTTCATCTCTAATGTTCTGCCTGTATTTATCGGGCTGCTTTTAAAAGCTTTTTTAAAGTGCAAATTCAGTGGTGTTCGGTATGTTTCAAAGTCACATAAGTGTCACCACTATCTCATTCCAGAACTCTTCCGTCACCCCCAAAAGAAGCCCTATCATGTCGTATAAACGGGGTCACACACTGTATGGCCTTTTTGTCGGGCTGCTCTCGCTGAGCTCTGCGTCGTCAGGATTCATCCGTGTTGTGGCCAGAATCGGTGCTTCACTCTTTTCATGGCTGAGTAATAGTCCACCGTGTGGATGGACCACAGCGTGCGCATACATTGATCACCCGGTGGGCATTCGAGCTGTTTCCACTTTTGGTGACCGTGAATCCTGCTGCTGTGAACATTCATGGACAGCTTTCATTTGAATATGGGTTTTCTGTTCTCTTGGAAATACCTAGGATTGGAATGGCCAGGTCCCCTGGTAATAGTGTTTAACTTGAAGGCCCACCGGCCTGGTTTCCCACTCTTTGTTACAGATGAGGTGGAAGCCTCATGCTTGTCAATCATTGGCAGGTGGACCATTGGCTGTGACAATTCTCCAGCCTTACCCCTCATCCAGCAACCCACAGGAGCAGACCCAGAGCTGCCAAACTTGCCTATGCCCACCTGTAAGGTGGCCCCCGCCTGCCCCCCTTACCCTGAGCAGGAGCACCCGGGATGGGCTCCCATCACTGCGCCCTGCCCCGCCCTGGCAACTCCCACACTCCATGTATCAGAAAACCCTCCAGTCTCTCAGCTCCCCAGGTGATCGGCCCAGAAGCACACCCAGCGGCATTTCTTGGAGCCGTCCACACACACAGAACCGTGCCCCTGTGCGGTTAAGGACATGTGGGAGATGAACAAGCCAGGTGTTATCAGCCTCACGAAAGCTCGTGCAAATTGATAGGAACCAAAGGGTAAAGATCAGAAACAGACGATTTGCAGGGGAGAAAGAGAGTCAACAAACGTCAGAGCGGCTCTACCAGTTGTCAAGGGGGAGCCCGTGGGTGTGGGCGGGTCAAGGTGAAATTCATTCCAGCGCTGCCAGGACCCCAGCACTGACCTTCCTCACGGGTGGAGGCCCTCTTAAATCGGAAAGACCCGTCGGAAGACCCCTCCCCAGCAGAGAGACGGCACCAGAAGCATCCTGAACCACCAGTGGGAGGGCCATCTCAGGAGGATGCTTCCTAGTCTTCAGTGAGTTGCCCTCGGCTTGGCTGTGATCTGGGTGCCCGGCGGGGAGGCTGGCTTGGCGAATTGTGCATCCACTAGAAATGGCAAATAGGAGGCCCCAACCTGGAGTAAGAGTGGCTCCCAGGCTCAGGGCTGAGCACCATGTGGCTGCAGTCTAATTGTCACAGTAATAAGCCCTTGAGCTGGATCCTGTTAGCCCATTTTACAGGAAGATCAGTGGTCCTGAGGCCACACACCCCTCGAGGAGGGCAGAAAGGGGCCGGGGACTGGGCCAGGCAGCCCTCAGAACTCGTGAACAGAACTTGGTACCATGTTGTGAGAGAAAGGGCAGGCATGGGTGAAGCAGGGTAAGCAGGCTTAGGACCTCTAGTTTGAATTTCTGGGGCTCTAGGGCATACAGGCTGTCCTAATTGTCCAGGGCAGGCCCTTGGGTGATTGAGGCTGGGGGACAGTGGCCCTGAGTGTGAGTGCCTGGTAACAAAGATGGGGAGGGTGTGGGCTCTGGATTGGCTGGTTTGCACTCTGGGTGAGCCATTTACTGTGTCTAGGAATCTGCTGGCTCTGCGAGGGGCCGTGCCTCCAGGATCAGCTAGACCCCAGCTAGCAAAACACCAGAATGAAACGTGCTTGAAGCACAGAAGATTCTTCAGGCAGTGAGATACCCTGCATGAAACCATCATGGTGGACACGTGTCGGTGCACCTGCTCTCAAAAACCACAGACTGCATCAGGAGCAAACCTACCACGAGCCGTGGACTGTGGATGACGGCAGTGCGTCTTTGCAGGTCTGTCGTGGTTGGCAGAGGCGCTGCCCTGGCTCGGGAGGGTGGTGATGGGCTGGGGGCTGGGCCTGTGAGGGGGCAGAGGGCATGTGGGATCTCTCTGCACCTTACCCTCAGGTTTGCTGGAAAACCGACACAGCTCTAAAAAAATAATAAAGTCTTAATAAAGAATAAAAAGAAAAAAGAATCTATACAAAATTATGAACCGGCGGTTGGCGGCGGGAGCTGCACCCACCGTCCAGCTAGGCAGCCACCAGCTTGGTGGGGCTTCCTGGCACTGGGAACGTGCTGTAGGCGGAGAGCAGACCGTGTTTTGAAGACTTACTATGCAAAAAAGGGAAGAGACCCGTGAGTCCCTGTCATGCCAGGATTTGTGAGACCTGAATCCCAAAGTAGCTGGCTTCCTTTTGTGCCTGCTCCACTCTAGGTCTCTCTGCCTCCTACTCCGCTCGCCCCAGCACCCAGCCCAGGGCCGGGCCTACCGCAGGCACTTGCTCAGTGTTTGCTGAATGAATGCATGAGATGGTGAAGGGCTCTCAACAGCTGGTCAGGGGCAGTGACATCTGTCATCTTTCACGACTGGGACACATCTGCTTGTGCACAGCTGTCACCCCGGGGCCCAGCATGTGGCTGGTATGGGAGAGGTGCCTAGAAGACCTGTGCGGAATGGGTGAACAGGGCTCAGCACCTTTGAAGAGGGACTGGAAGATGGCCCTGTGGGACTCTCTGCAGAGCTCCCCACCCTCCAGCCCCAGCATGGCAGGGCCAGCATCAGGCCACCTTCCCATCTGGGGCAGTCTGGCTGGCCGGCCCCTGCACACCCACTGAGATGGGGAGAAGGTGAGGCCACGACCAGGGCTGGTAGCCGAAGTCCCTCTGGGGGGCCACAGCCCCTGCCCTGTTCCTTGCTGGGGCCACTCCCTGGAACACAGAGGTCGCTGGTCAGCCTGGGGAGGGAAGCCCCTCAAAGTCCGCCTTCCCGTAGCAGCAGGGCCAACGCCACTGGAACACAGCAAAAGGGGCCAGTCAGTGAACCAAGTCCCTGAAAATCAGGCAGAGGCTTGCAAGACATCCTGGAAAATCCCTTTCCGCCCTTCCTCTGGTTGCCTGGCAACCACTGTGCATCTGGACCTGAGCAAGAGGCAGCCGGGCACGGCAGGAGTCCAGGCCCTGCAGACAGGGCACCCGGGACTGGCGTGCTCCCCCATGAGATGCACAATGTGTGTGTGTGGGGGGGGCAGCTGCTTCTCGCAGAGGCCGCATGGGCCAGGACCTGGAGGCCCCCCGGGTCCTATAGAGCTGTGGGAGAGGGGTCTGAGCTGCAGAAGGGGCCCCACTTCAACTGGTGGCGCTTCCCCAGTGCCCCTGTTTCTTCCCATAACCCTGACCCTCAGTCTCCTCCTCTGTAGAGTGAGGGTCCTCCAGCAAAGAAGTCAGCTGGTCCGCGGTGCCCAGATTCCGAGAGGAGCGGTCGGCAGTTCCCCTCACGGAGCCCACTGCCCTCCTTATCCTGCGGTGGGGACTTGGGGGCGCACCCCGGCCCGGAGAGGGCCCTTCCCGCAGCTGAGCGGTGCTCATGGACGGAAGGCCTCTGCCTGCCGTTCCCACGCCGCAGGCCCTGGCGTGAGTTCAGCCGCTGAGTGTGGCTCAGCTCCAGGCTGGAGATGGCCCGCACCGGCCCCCAACGACCCCCATCGTCAGAGCTGCTGACCAGCGAGGACGGGGCGGGGAGGTGGGCGCCAGGAGCCTCGGCCGGGGCAGGCAGGGGCGGTGGCCCGCCACGCCGCGTCCGCACGCCCGCAGCCACGCAGAACCGCGTCCCAGAGCGAAGAAAGGTCGAGGGACACGGCCGCAGGGCCCCCCGGGGCTCCCAGCCTCCTGGTGGGCGGGGCTAGGAGCAGGAGCCCCGCCCTTGGCGCTAAGCCACGCCCACCCAGCCCAGCTCGGCCCAGGTTTGGGGGCCAGGGGTCTGCGTCCGAGGCTCCTAGTGGGCGGCAGAGGGGATGGGTGTTGGGCGGGATGAGTACGTCGAGGGGTCTCCAGTGAGGACACAGGCGATTAAGTTACCAGTTACACGCGGTCTCCTGGGAGGCGTCTGCCGCGCCCCTTCCCCCGAAGTCAGCCCACCCCACCTCGGCGCTGTGGTCTGCGTGGGCCTCGCCGACCCAGGGAAAGAAAAAATGTAGATGGACTTTTGCTTTGCTTCCTGCCGGCGTGGTCACCTGGGGCTCCCTGCATTTATTCCGACACCAGAGCGTGTGTGGGTCGTGGCGGTCATTAGTAACAGCTTCACTGAGATTATTCTGCAGGTAATATCGGAGAAAACTCACACTCCTCAGCCGCACCCACTGAGAGAGTACCACCCCGCGGCCTTCCCTGCTATGTGGTTTCAGGACCAAAAGAAACCCTTCAGCGGCCACTCCCACTCTCCCGCCGCCCAGGCCAAGGCGACCCCTAAGTTTGCCTTCTGTTTCTGTGGGTTTTCCCCTTTTTCAAAACCAAGGCATTACCGTAAACAGTCACCCCACGGTGGGGAAGGAGAGGAAAATGAGGGTGAAGTCAGGGTTCCCCAGGAGCAGGTGACCCGGGAGCAGAAGCAGCCAACCAGCCTGTCTCGGGGCAGCCGGTGCCCCCAGATGTGCGGCGGGAGAGGGGACTGAGCAGGAGGAGAAAGGGCCCTTCAGAACTCAGGGGTGCTGCTGAGAGGACTGGGTAGGGGAGGAAGGTGAAGGGGTCGCAGGGCAGCCAGCCTTCAAGCGGCCGGGTTGAGGTCAAGGCTGGATCTGTCCCCGTGTTCGTGTTCATCCACCTCATTTCTCATCGCCAAGGTCACCAACCTGTACTGCCCCGCAATCCGGTGCTTGTTTGAGGGAGTCAGTGTTTCCTGCCTGGTTCTTCGGTTTGGATCCTCCTGTCCCCAGTGGCTTACAACTCCCTCCAGGTGCTCCTTGGTATTGGAGAGAGGGGGTAGAAAGAGAAACAGAAGCCCAGAGGTGGCGCGGGGGAGTGGGAGGGAGGGGGCAGGGCAGGTGGCCGCGGGTCGGGGCTCCGTCTATAAAGGGTGCAGCCTGCTGGCCTGGCAGAGAAGCTCAGGTCCACCCCAGAGGCGCTGGCTCCTGGAACCCCACCGGCTTTGGTGAGCGCTCCCCCCTGCCCACAGTGGAGGTCAGCAGCCGGCAGGTCCCTCTGGCACCACGGCTTGGCCCCGTTCTGTGCCACCCACCCCTTGCAGAGCAAGCATCCTGGGGCCTGGCTCCAGGCGCAGGTGTTCGCAGTGCCTGCTGCTGTCCATTTGGGTCCTCATCACCCTGCTGCATCCCCGTTACCCTTCAAGGTGCCCAAGGAGGACCAGCCTGCACTATGAATATGAACCTATGGCTCCTGACCTGCCTGGTGGCTGGCTTCGTGGGTGTCTGGGTCCCCACTGTCTGCTCGCAAGGTACCATCTTGGGCCATACCTACCGTGCCCCATAGTGTCCCCTCTCCACATCCATCTTTCCTGCCCCCCACCTGCCTCTCCCCTCCTCTGGAAGCCTCAGGATCCCGTCTCCAGCACAGACAGCTCCCACCCTAGGCATGCAAAAACTCCTGCCATTCACGCAGCTCCCTGGGGGCATGGGGCCCCCAGCCGGTCCTTCCAGAGCCCCCGTGGTGCCTCCTCCACAGTCCATGACCCAAGGCCTCCTGCAGGAACTCCAGCCAGCCCAGGGGTGCAGAGGGTGGCTCCCAGTGGTGGCATAACTGCTTACTGCCAGGGACACAGTGCAGTGACCTCACCCTGCAGAGCCCCAGATACCAATGGAAGTGGGCCCCCATCCCTGCTCCCCAGCCTCATCCTGGGCTACTGTGTGGTCCAGCCGACTTGCTACTCAGCCTTTATAAGCTGTTTCCTCACCCCCAAAGTGAGAAATTCCCGCTGCAGAGACAGGATGTGGGGACCCAGTAAGCTGATGCTCACAAAACTCTCAGCCCCAGGCCCAGCAACCCCAAGAACCATTACTGTTACAGCAGGCGCCTCTCCCTGGGTCAGGCGTCCAAGGATTTTGGTAGCCAGTTTTGGGTCTGCAGTGTCCCCAGAAGCCATGCCACTGTGTCTTATATCCCCATGGGCACAGAGGACACAGCTGAGCCTCAGCAGCAGGCTAAGCAGGGCCCTGTGCCAGGCGAGGCCTCTCGGCCCCACCCCGCTGCCCCACCTGCCCCTCATTGAGTCCAAGAGGCCCTCGCCCTACCTCAGGCAGACATTAGCCTTTGCCCAGGAGGGTGCTGGGTTTCGTTCCCATTGTCCTGCTATCAGAGGCCCGTTCCAGGAGCCAGGCCCAGCCCAGGCCCTTTGATCCTGGGGTGAGGCAGGATGGCCCCCAGCTTTGAGAACTGCCTGCCTGGCACTGGCCCAGGGTCCTTCTGACTCCGCTGCCCCTTGCCCCTGGGCCCAGGGCTGGGGGATGCAGTCCTCCCCCTCTGCCAGTCTTCTGGTTGGACTCTGCCAGGACTCAGACGCAGCCACTGGGGGCAGGAGTCAGCCTGGGCTCTGGAGGACCGTAAGCCTCTGCACTGTGCTTTGCATCCTCCCAGGCCCTCCTGGCACCTGCACTTCCTCTTCCAAGCACCACCCACCACTGCTCTTGCCCTTCCCAGTGTGGCTCAGCCTCCTGGTCTCTCCGCCAGGCCGGGAGGTCCCTAGTGATGACACTAGGTCCAATTCCCCTCTGTGTTTGTGTGGCACTTAGTGGGAACTCTAAATGCTTTTGTTCAACCAATGGTAAACAAACAGACACCTCCTGGTTTCTGGACAGGCGACTCCAGCGTGTTCGGTCTGATGGAGCCGGAGAGGAAGAGGTACTTGAGATAGCCCAGGAGGGCACAGGCTAGTCTGGAGCGTAGCCACAACATCAGGAGCGAACAGGCATTTTAGGAGTGGTGGCCCCCATCCCCGCTTGGGGTGCTGCACCTGTCTTCCTTGCTCTCTGCCCCAGAGTAGGAGTGGGAGTGGCCTTGGTCTCCCATGATTTTCACTGTCTTGGGCCCTTTCCAGCCAGGCCTGCAGGTCCTTCCCAACTCCCACCAACTGTCCCCATGTAAGGGCCAAAGGTGAGCCGAGTGGCTTCCTTATCACCTGGGCTCTCAGCCTCCCCTAGGCCTGGGCGGGTCGTGACATGTCTGTGGGTGCCCGCGTCTGGGAGGTGCACACACAGTGCCCCCACACCCTACAGGCGTGAGCTTCTCTGTGGCCGGCTGTGTGGTTGCAGGTGTCTTTGAGGACTGCTGTCTGGCCTACCACCAGCACACTGGGCGGGCCGTGATCCGGCATGCCCAGGGCTACCTGCTCCAGGAGGTGAGCGGGAGCTGCAACCTGCCTGCTGTGATGTGAGTGGGACACGGAGTTGGGAGGAGCTTCCACGCAACTTTGCTCCCCACTTGCACCCTAACCTGGGCACATCTTCCCCCACCCCCTCAGATTTGTCTTGCACCACACAGACAGGATGGTGTGTGGGAACCCACCGGCCAGGAGGGTGCGGAATGGGGTAAAACTCCTGGACGCTCGGAACAAGAATCTCCGAAAGCTCCAAGGTGCCCAGAGAGCCTCCCAAGGTAGGTGAGACCCCAGCCCAGTATCCAGGGGGCCTGCCCTTCCTGCTGCAGGCCCCTGAGCTTCTCATCTGTTGAGGGAGGGAACGGAAGCTAGTGTGCTGAAAGCAGCCCCCACCCCAGAGACAGCCAGTTGCTGGTGACTGGGAGACTGAATGAACAAGCAACTCTTTCAGCCAGGACGCTTGCAATTGCTAGAGGTGGAAAACTCCAGCAAATGGGAAACTCATTGGCTCTAATGGCTTCAGGTGTGGCTGGATCCAGGTGCACAAAGCTCTTCCCTATTGCTATTTCTGTCTCCCGGACAGGCTCTCATTCTGGAGCTAGGAAGTTGAGCTCTGGGACCTCTAGGCTAACAATGACCAACTGTAGTGACCCTACAAGAAGCAACAGGAAAGCCTCCCTTCCACAATAGTTCATCTGGGTAAGGCCTTGGATCACATGACCATCCCCACTGCTGAGGGCTCACCTCCAGGAGCAGGGAGGGCTGGCTAGCCCCGCAGGTTCACACAGGAGGGTCCTAGGTGGCTGTAGGCTACCCTGGCCCAGCCCAGGGGGCTTCGCCCGGGGTGTGGACCAGATGCTGAGGGCCCCAACTGCACTCGTCTCCAACACCTGCCCCCTCTCGATCCCTCTGCAGGACCTTGAGTGCATGTCCAGGGTCAGCTAGCACAGGAAGAGCTGGACCTCTCTCTGCCACAGCCATCGCCCCATGGCCCCAGCTGCCCCATCCATGTGTCCGTCAGGCCAAATCTCCATCATGGTGCCTGAACCCAAGCTGGCTCCCTCCCCATCATCTCAGCCACCTCTGGAGGAAGTGGACCTTATTCCAAGCCCTGTGCCTGCGTTGGGAACCAGAGTCAGCCTGGGCAATGGGTGTCGTCGACGATCACCGGGATATGTCTCCTTCTGCGGCCCTTGCCAACCACCCAGGGCCATGCCTGCCCATGTCCCCATGGCTCCTTGCAAAGCTCCCATCTGTCCACACACAGCCTTCTCCACATATTTTATTTATTTTTTTATTTTATTTTTTTTCTGGGTCCTTTCTCCACATATTTTAAATAAACCTTGGGTGGGAGGTCACCCCTGTCTGTCACGTTTCCCTGTGGAACGTGAGGTGCTGCCCTGGTCTGCCCTGACTCCCACGTGATTGTCCCCTGCACCACAGCAGAAGGCTCCTGGGGGCTGCCACGCACCAGGTGAGTCTGGCCGGTGACCCCGAGAAAACCGCTTTCTTTTTTATTTATTTATTTATTTATTTTATTTTTTATTTTGTTCCTTCAGTTTTTTTTTTTTACAATTTATTTTGGTATCATTAATCTACAGTTACATGTGCAATATTATGGTGATTAAACTACTCCCTTCATCAGGTTCCCCCGACCAACCCCATTACAGTCTCTGTCCATCAGCATAGTGAGATGCTATAGAGTCACTACTTGTCTTCTCTGAGTTCTACAGCCCTCCCCGTGCCCCCCAAAACTGTATCTGCTAATCGTAATGCCCCTTTTATCCTCTTATCCCTCCCTTTCCACCCATCTTCCCCAGTTCCTTTCCCTTTGGTAACTATTAGTCCATTCTTGGGTTCTGTGAGTCTGCTGCTGTTTTGTCCCTTCAGTTTTTTTCTTTGTTCTTATATTCCACATATGAGTGAAATCATTTGATACTTGTCTTTTTCGGCTTGGCTTATTTCACTGAGCATAATACTCTCTAACTCCATCCATGTTGTTGCAAATGGTAGGATTTGTTTTCTTCTTATGGCTGAATAATAGTCCATTGTGTATATGTACCACATCTTCTTAATCCATTCATCTACTGATGGACACTTAGGTTGCTTCCATTTCTTGGCTATTGTAAATAGTGCTGCAATAAACATAGGGGTGCATCTGTCTTTTTGAAACTGGGCTGCTCCATTCTTAGGGTAAATTCCTAGGAGTGGGATTCCTGGGTGGAATGGTATTTCTATTTTGAGTTTTTTGAGGAACCTCCATACTGCTTTCCACAATGGTTGAACTAATTTGCATTCCCACCAGCAGTGTAGGAGGGTTCCCTTTTCTCCACATCCTCGCCAACATTTGTTGTTGTTTGTGTTTTGGATGTTGGCCATCCTCACTGGTGTGAGGTGATATCTCATTGTGGTTTTAATCTGCATTTCTCTGATAACCAGCGATGTGGAGCATCTTTTCATGTGCCTGTTGGCCATCTGAATTTCTTCTTTAGAGAAGTGTCTATTCATGTCCTCTGCCCATTTCTTAATTGGATTCTTTCCTTTTTGTTTGTTGAGGTGCGTGAGTTCTTTATATATTTTGGATGTCAACCCCTTCTCAGATACATCATTTATGAATATATTCTCCCATACTGTAGGATGTCTTTTTGTTCTACTGATGGTGTCCTTTGCTGTACAGAAGCTTTTCAACTTGATATAGTCCCACTTGTTCATTTTTGCTTTTGTTTCCCTTGCCCGGGGGGATATGTTCATGAAGAAGTCACTCATGTTTATGTCCAAGAGATTTTTGCCTATGTTTTTTTCAAAGAGTTTTATGGTTTCATGACTTACATTCAGGTCTTTGATCCACCTTGAGTTAACCTTCGTGTATGGGGCTAGACAGTAGTCCAGTTTCATTCTCTTACATGTAGCTGTCCAGTTTTTCCAACAGCAGCTGCTGAAGAGGCTGTCATCTCCCCATTGTATATCCAAGGCTCCTTTATCAAATATTAATTGGCTGTAAATGTTTGGGTTAATGTTTGGATTTTCTATTCTGTTCCACTGTTTGTGGGTCCGTTTTTGTGCCAATACCAAATTGTCTTGATTACTGTGGCTTTGTAGTAGAGCTTGAAGTCAGGGAGCGTAATTCCCCCTGTTTTATTCCTCCTTCTCAGGATTGCTTTGGCTATTCGGGGTCTTTTGTGGTTCCATATGAATTTTAGAATTATTTGTTCCAGTTCATTGAAGAAAGCTGTTGGTAGTTTGATAGGGATTGCGTTGAATCTGTAGATTGCTTTAGGTAGTATTGCCATTTTGACAATATTGATTCTTCCTAGCCAAGAGCATGGGATGCATTTCCATTTGTTAGTGTCCTCTTTAATTTCTCCTAGGAGTGTCTTGTAGTTTTCAGAGTACAGGTCTTTCACTTCCTTGGTTAGGTTTATACCTGGGTATTTTATTCTTTTTGATGGAATTGTGAATGGAATTATTTTTCTGATTTCTCTTTCTGTCAGTTCATCATTAGTGTATAGGAAAGCAACAGATTTCTGTGTGTTAATTTTGTATCCTGCAACTTTGCTAAATTCAGATATTAGTTCTAGTAGTTTTGGGGTGGAGTCTTTAGGGTTTTTTATGTACAGTATCATGTCATCTGCCAATAGTGACAATTTTACTTCTTCTTTACCAATCTGGATGCCTTGTATGTCTTTGTTTTGTCTGATTGCTGTGGCTAGGACCTCCAGTACTATGTTGAATAACAGTGGAGAGAATGGGCATCCCTGTCTTGTTCCCGATCTTAGATGAAAAGCTTTCATCATCTCGCTGTTAAGTATGATGTTAGCTGTGGGTTTGTCATATATAGCCTTTATGACGTTGAGGTACTTGCCGTCTATACCCATTCTGTTGAGAGTTTTAATCAAAAATGGATGCTGAATTTTGTCAAGTGCTTTTTCAGCATCTATGGAGATGATCATGTGGTTTTTGTTCTTCTTTTTGTTGATGTGGTGGATGATGTTGATGGATTTTCAAATGTTGTACCATCCTTGCATCCCTGGGATGAATCACACTTGATCATGGTGTATGATCCTCTTGATGTATTTTTGAATTCAGTTTACTAATATTTTGTTGAGTATTTTTGCATCTACGTTCATCAGGGATATAGGTCTGTAATTTTCTTTTTTGTTGAGGTCTTTGCCCGGTTTTGGTATTAGAGTGATGCTGGCTTCATAGAAAGAGTTTGGAAGTATTCCTTCCTCTTCTGTTTTTTGGAAAACTTTAAGGAGAATGGGTGTTATTTCTTCTCTATATGTCTGGTAGAATTCAGAGGTGAATCCATCAGGTCCGGGGGTTTTGTTCTTGGGTAGTTTTTTGATTACCGATTCAATTTTGTTGCTGGTGATTGGTCTGTTTAGTTTTTCTGTTTCTTGCTTGGTCAGTCTTGGAAGGTTGTATTTTTCTAAGAAGTTGTCCATTTCTTCTAGGTTTTGCAGCTTGTTAGCATACAGATGCTCATAATATTCTCTTATAATTCTTTGTATTTCTGTGGGGTCCGTCGTTATTTTTCCTTTCTCATTTCTGATTCTGTTTATGTGTGTAGATTCTCTTTTTCTCTTAATGAGTCTGGCTAGGGGTTTATCTATTTTGTTTATTTTTTCAAAGAACCAGCTCTTGGTTTCATTGATTTTTTTCTATTGTTTTATTCTTCTCAATTTTATTTATTTCTTCTCTGATCTTTATTATATCCCTCCTTCTGGTGACTTTGGGCCTCCTTTGTTCTTCTTTTTCCAATTTCAATAATTGTGTCTTTAGACTGTTCATTTGGGAAGGTTCTTCCTTCTTTAAATAGGCCTGGATTGCAATATACTTTCCTCTTAGAACTGCCTTTGCTGCGTCCCACAGAAGTTGTGGCTTTGTGTTGTCGTTGTCATTAGTCTCCATATATTCTTTGATTTCTGTTTTGATTTGGTCGTTAACCCATTGATTAATTAGGAGAATGTTGTTAAGTCTCCATGTATTTGTGAGCCTTTTTGATTTCTTTCTAAATTTATTTCTAGTTTTATACCTTTGTGATCTGAGAAGTTGGTTGGTAGTATTTCAATATTTTTGAAATTACTGAGGTTCTTTTTGTGGCCTAGAATGTGGTCTATTCTGGAAAATGTTCCATGTGCACTTGAGAAGAATGTGTATCCTGTTGCTTTTGGGTGCAGAGTTCTGTAGATATCTGTTACGTCCATCTGTTCTAGTATGTTGTTCAGTGCCTCTGTGTCTTTACTTATTCTCTGTCTGGTTGATCTATCCTTTGAAGTGAGTGGTGTGTTGAAGTCTCCTAAAATGAATGCATTGTTGTCTATATCCTCCTTCAATTCTGTTAGTATTTGTTTCACATATGTTGGCACCCCTGTATTGGGTGCATATATGTTTATAATGGTTATATCTTCTTCTTGTACTGACCCCTTTATCATTATGTAATGTCCTTCTTTATCTCTTGCTACTTTCTTTGTTTTGAAGTCTATTTTGTCTGATACAAGTACTGCAACACCTGCTTTTTTCTCTTTGTTGTTTGCATGAAATATCTTTTTCCATCCCTTCACTTTTAGTCTGTGTATATCTTTGGGTTTGAGGTGAGTCTCTTGTAAGCAGCATATAGATGGGTCTTGCTTTTTTATCCACTCTGTTACTCTGTGTCTTTTGATTGGTGCATTCAGTCCATTTACATTTAGGGTGATTATTGATAGATATGTTCTTATTGCCTTTGCTGGCTTTAGATTTGTGGTTACCAAAAGTTTGAGGGTTGCTTCTTTACTATCTAAGAATCTAACTTACTTTTCTTGTTAAGTTATTGTGAACGCTGTCTGATGTTTCTTTATTTCTCCCTTCCTATTCTTCCTCCTCCATTCTTTATATGTTGGGTGTTTTATTCTTTGCCTTTAATTAGTATTTTGATGGTCTGCTTTCTTTGCTATGATTTTATTTTCTCTGGTGACATCTTTTTAGCCTCAGGGGTGCTTCCCTCTAGAGCAGTCCGTTTAAGATATCCTGTAGTGCTGGTTTATGAGAGGCAAACTCTTTCAACTTTCCTTTGTCTGGAAATTGTTTAATCCCTCCGTCATATTTAAATGATAATCGTGCTGGATACAATATTCTTGGTTCGAGGCCCTTCTGTTTCATTACGTTAAATATATCATGCTATTCTCTTCTGGCCTGTAAAGTTTCTGTTGAGAAGTCTGATGATAGTCTGATGGGTTTTCCTTTGTAGGTGATCTTTTTTCTCTCTCTAGCTGCCTTTAATACTCTGTCTTTATCTTTGACCTTTGCCATCTGAATTATTATGTGTCTTGGTGTTGTCTTCCTTGGGTCCCTTGTGTTGGGAGTTCTGTGGGCTTCCGTGGACTGCGAGACTATTTCCTTCCCCAGTGTGGGAAAGTTTTCAGCAATTATTTCTTCAAAGACACTTTCTATCCCTTTTTCTCTCTCTTCTTCCTCTGGTACTCCTATAATGCGAATATTGTTCTGTTTGGATTGGTCACACAGTTCTCTCAATATTCTTTCATTCTTAGAGATCCTTTTTTCTCTCAGTACCTCAGCTTCTTTGTATTCCTCTTCTCTAGTTTCTATTTCATTTATCGTCTCCTCCACCGTATCCAATCTGCTTTTAATACTGTCCATTGTGTTCTTTAAGGATTGGATCTCCAACCGGAGTTCATTCCTGAGTTCTTGAATATCTTTCCGTACCTCCATGAGCATGTTCATGATTTTTATTTTGAACTCCCTTTCAGAGAGAGTCATAAGGTCCATATCATTTAAATCTTTCTCAGGAGTTGTATTCATAATTTTACTCTGGACCAGGTTCCTTTGGTGTTTCATATTTGTGTATGGCGCCCTCTAGTGCCCAGAAGCTCTACTCTCTGGAGCTGCTCAGCCCCTGAAGCAATGTCAGGGATTGTAGGGGAGTGGTATTGGTGCCTCGGGGGAGGAAAGGGCTGTTTCCTGGTTCCTGGCTGCTATGCCTGTCTCCACTGTCTGAACCAGTGGGCTGAGCACACAGGTATAAGCCTCTGTGCTTTGCCTTTTTAGTTGCTGTAGACAGATCCTCCCTCCGGCTGGCCCAACACCAGGGAAGGGCTTCCAGGTTTGCAAGCCCGGTGGGGCTGGCCAGGCGAAAGGTGCACTAGTCTGCCTGTCACAGAAGGGGTTCCTGGAGCGATGCAGGCTGCCAGGGAGCTGGCACACCCGAAGATCAGAAAACTCCCAAATTGCTAGGCAGAGTACACCAGGACAATCCTGTCCACCTGTCCTTTTTCCAGAGCAGCAAGCTCCGTGCAGCAGGCCTCCTGCCAAGGTCCTCCCTGCCAGGAAGTCTCTCAGACTGCCCTCCCCTCCCCCATCCCAGAGCAGCTGGGTATGGATCCCTGATCTCACAAGCAGCCAGAATCTTAGTCTCTCCAGGAACTCCGCCTGTCTTTGCTTTCCAAGCTCCTAATTACAAGAGTATCATGCAAGCACCATGAAATGTAGGTTTGTGCTCCCAGAGTAGATCTCCAGAGTTAGGTATTCAGCAGTCCCAGTTCTCCACTCCCTCTCTGCTCTGTTCCTGTTCCTCCTGCCGGTGAGCTGGGGTGGGGGAAGGGCTTGGATCCCGCAGGACCACAGCTTTAGTACATTACCGTTTTCTGTGAGGGCTGCTCTTGTCTCCAGCTGTATGCAGTTTATTGTAGTTCTCTTTCCTGTTGCTCTTTCAAGAGTAGTTGTAGTAGCTTTATTTTCATATTATGTGCGGTTTTAGGAGGAAGCCTCTGTCTGACCTCTCACGCCGCCATCTTTAATCCTCGGCCTTTGTGTTTTTCTTGTAGATTTCTGAAAGTGGTAACGAGTGTAGCAGTTGCAGGGGAAACAGCCTGGAAGGCAAAGTGCAGGCCCTGGGCTTGCAAGCATTGCACCCTGGGCTCCTGAGCCTCTGTGGAGGGAGTGGGGCAGCGGGTCTGGACATAAAGGCATCTGTGGGTCCCCTCTTCTCTTTCCCCAATTTGTTCATGCGCTAGAAATGGGGGAGGGGCTCTTGACAACATTTCGCATGCGATTATTAACTGCAAGGCTGTCAGCTCCAGGCAGGTGCAAGGACACAGTCCCTTGCTCATTCTAACAGCACCATTTGCAGAATTTGGACACATAAGACAAGTCCACTGGAAATCTGAACTGCAGATGGCAGAATCTGTCTTGTCAGCCAGCACCGATATTCCAAGAAACGCTTAGAGCTGTGTTTTTCTTTTTTTTTTTATTTTATTTTATTTTAGTATCATTAACCTACAATTACATGAGCAATACCGTGATGATTGAACTCTCCCCTTCACCAGGTCCCCCCCACCAACCCCACCACAGTCACTGTCCATCAGCGTAGTGAGATGAGAATCACTACTTGTCTTCTCTGAGCTGTATTAGAGCTGTGTTTTTCAACTGTGGCTATCTTAGGAAATAAAGTCAGAAACTGTCCCTCAAGGCATTTCATGATCTGTTTTGGGACTGTTGTTAAGGGAACATAACCGTAATAAATGAATTTGTGTGCCCAAGTCCCGAGTCCCCAAAAGACCACCAAAGAGACAATTCCGATGCAAGCACACAAGGGTCGTTTATTCAAGCTTGAGCTTGGACTCACACCTGTCACCGACACAGTGGTTCCAAAGTGAGAGCCCTGAGCTCAGGGTAGGCAAGGTTTTTAAGCATTACAAGGTGCAGGGAGAGGGGGGGCTCTAACTTGGACATTTTCCATGGGTTAAGTCTGGCTGGTGCCCAGCGCCCAGCTGATGTATCATGTAAGGTACGTTATCTGTAAGGGACAGGAGAGCCTGGACCTTGAGTGTCTGGACCTTGAGGTCGTTGCTAGGGAACTATCTGGGGTGAGGGCTACTCGAACAATGGATGGTTTTTCCAGTAACTGGAACAAAGTTTTCTTAGAACTAGGTCGGGGTTGAGGCTTTTTTTTTCTTAAGATGGCCTTTTTAAAATGGAGTTTCTCTTGCTCTCACAATAAATGAATTTGTAATAGAAGAAAAGGGGAATCAAATCTTTGTTCAAAACTGAACACCAACATTCACTGGAAAGTGAACCCAAGTAGCCCCAGAAACTCTGTAACCACTAACCGGGGTGCAGGGCAAGGCAGTTTCTAATTGTTCTCCAGAGTTTCTGAGTCTGAGGGTCAGAGATAATGCTGAAAACTGATTTTGTTCCACCCCAAGCATCCAGTCCTTGGGGACTGAGGACGAGCAGAAAAGAAAAACAAAAAGCTAGTGAATCAGTGCACGAAGGTCTGCTTGGACCCTTGCAAGCTGGTGCTTCACGTGTCTGCACCCCAGCCTCTCTCCCACGATGTCCCCTCGAGAAGGCCCAGCCGCTTTGCGTGTCAGGAGGACGGTGGTTCTCTTAAGGCAGGAGCTGCCACTCCCTCATTTGCTAGCAAGTCAAGAAACTATTGTTTCCTCTCCTCAAACCCTTGTCATTGTGTTTTGTGATTGGACCTCAGGGACGAGGACCAGGTCTGGGTACGAGGAGCAGCGCCCCCCACCCTGACCACGTGCCGCAGTGCCGCTCCCTCGATGTCAGAGCCCACAGGGCCCAGGTGCCCTGGAGGGACGCAGAGCTCCCGCCTTCCTCCCTGCTGTCCACGGGGACTGTGTGGGCAAGGAACTCATGCTGTGTGGCGGGTCCAGCGCAAGCCTCTACACCTCCCTCTAAAGCATATATTGAAAGCAGCAATGCATTCCGGGAGGGGTTACAGAAACCGGTGTCACCACCGAGGATTTGAAGGCTGTAGGGGTGGTGATTTCCACCTACCCTTATTCAAGTCACTCGCTTGGCCTACGCAGGAAACAGATGAATCTTGGAGATGACCGTGCATGATTGTCAGTGTAACAGACTGTCTCAGATGCAGTCACTGCTGCACATGGGGCTTCATCACTTGATCCCCAAGCACCCAGGGTGGAACTGTTGGTCAGGAAAATGCTCTTTGTTCTCTTCCTGTGAGTAAAGACCAGCAGAGCAGGTGGCTTTCCACCAGCAAGGAGAGAAAACTATCTCAGAGGCGGATCAAATCTCCAGACTTAGCTTGTAATTTAGCCAGAAGGAAGCTTCGCCCCCTTTTCCTTCCAGAAGACGTCACGCTGGCCCATCCCATGGATGGTATTATGCTGATTAAACCAGGTGATCAGGAAATACAACTTGTCTAAGCATATTGATAGCACAGTCAGGTGTCAGAAGGTGGGAAATGAATCCAACAAACATTCAGGGGCCTTTCGTCCTAGAGAAGTTTCTAGAAGTCTATCGTGTGGGCATGCCAGGCTCTCCCTTTCTAAGGTGATGAATAAGGTGCTGTATCTGGCCTCTCCTCCCCCACACACAAAAGAGCACAGCAGCCGGGTGGACCCCTCGGATTTCAGCAGCAGCTTAGACTTCATTTCCAGCGTGCTACTCTGACCCATTCACTGCTTGGCCTGAAAAGCACCTAGTTTGGGAGCAGCCTGGACTGTTGGAAGGCGGAAGCCGGTGGATGGCAACACCTGGATCTCCTCTCATTCCCGCCCCTTCCAGCTGCACCCCTGGAAATGGCCCAGCGGGGCACTTACTTGCCCAAGATCACAAGGCCCAGACCCAGGCCTGACTTCGTAGTGTTCCACGCTCCATGCCAAGCCTGGTCGGCATTCTCCCGTCTCTGAGTCTGTGCATCAGACACATGTGACTCCAGCCCCCAGGAGCTGGAGGTGTCATCCGTGTATCCCTGAGGATGGCCCTAGGGAGGAACGTCTGGCATGACCCTGCCTGTGCAGTTTGGGACGTTGGGCAGCTCCTGGGAGGTACCATGGCTTCAGCAGGACGGGGAACTGGTGAGAAAAAGAGGCCTGTGCTCAGCTCTTGTCTCCTCAGAGCTGGGACGCTGGTGACATGGCCAAGGAGCGAGGGGAGGGCTCTGGTGGGGATTTGGGTTCTCATGCAGGGCAAGGGCCAGGAGGGTGGGCGGTCAGCAGCCCAGAGGGGCACGTGGGCGTGTCTGAATGCAGGGCGGGGCCCAGGACATGGAACCTTGAAGAAGTGATGTCACTGGGGACACGCCCAGTAGAACCTGGATTGTGACCTGGTGCCCAGTTCCTGGTGGCAGACCCCAGTCCTGCTCACTTGACCAGCGACATTCGACAGAGCAACATGTGGTCTTGTTGTGTGGAGTCTTCTGAAGACTGGGGAGTCTGGGAAGCCGAGAGGGACTGTCTCCCTGTTCGCTGCTGGCGTTGGCTCAGGGACCACCTCCAACGCCTCTGTCCATGTTGTCCAAGGAGCCCCGAGGTAACACAGGGCAGCCCAGAGCGGGCCACTCCAGGGCCAGGCCACAAGGGTGACCCATCCCGGGCTGACCTATCCCCCACCCCCGGCCCCTTCTGTGTGTGTGCGGTGGGCGTGGGGCATGGGTGGGACTGAAGGCTGGGGAGGAGGGGACAGTCAGTGTCACAGCTCTGCTCTCATCATTCAGGATGTGGAGGGGAGTGCTGGGACCGGCTACTGCCACCCCCATGTTAATCCTGAGCCCGGGGGTGTCCTCTCCTTCCCTGAGGGGCTGGATCTCTATGCAGATGGCCCTGTGTGCCTGATCCTAGGGGCAGGGTTTCGGGCCCACATTGTCCCCTGCGGGGAGGTCCCTGCTACTAGGCTCTGACTTTGCAGAGCTCCACCCTGGGGAGCGAGGAGGAGCTGGTGGATGGTGTCTACACCCAGGACCCCTTCCAAACCTGGCAACCTGCCCGGGACCTCCCAGGGCCTCCCCACGAGAGTGGCCAACAGTCCCACTCCAGAGGGCCTGGAACCTCATTCCCTGGGGGCACCCCGTCCCTCTCCTTGCTCGCATCCCAGGGGGCTGGGGGTTCTCGGGTGAGGTGCAAACCTTCCTCATCCTGGTGGTTCCTGGGTTTCCCACTGACTATATCCCTGCTGCCCCCCTCAGCATGAACATGAGTCACCTGTCCGTGGGACTAAGGTCCCCGAGCGCAGGGCTCCCTGGACAGGCATGAGGAGGAAGTGGAGAAGGCACATGGCACGAGTGGATCCAGCGACAAACAGCAGCCGGAGCCCTCCTGTGTCCCCACGCCCTCCTGAGGACGCTGACCCGCCGAGAGGTGTGAAGGAGGTGCAGGGACTGTTCACAGCAAGAGGGTCTTCGGGTTTAACCATCAAGCGGAGCCCTCCTGTGTCCCCACTCCGTCCGGAGGACGCTGACCAGCCGTCAGGTGTGAAGGAGGTGCAGGGACTGTTCACGGCAAGAGGGTCTCCGGGTTTAACCATCAAGCGGAGCCCTCCTGTGTCCCCACTCCCTCCCGAGGACACTGACCAGCCGAGAGGTGTGAAGGAGGTGCAGGGACTGTTCACAGCAAGAGGGTCTTCGGGTTTGACCATCAAGCGGAGCCCTTCTTGGTTCCTACTCCCTGCAAAGGATGCTGACCAGCCGGCCACAGGCCAGTGGCGCCCCCGGTGAGCACCCACCCCCGGCCTCGGCACAGTCGGGCCTCTGCCCATAGCCTGCTGTGTGTCTCGAGTGTCCCCATGTGTCTGAGCCGCAGCGGGCTCCTCGGACAGGCAGGGTGGCTGGCGAGCAGCCTGTTAGGGGGCCCACGGGGAACACGGGAGGAGCCGCAGAGGGGCTCCCCAAGCACTGGGTGCTGCAGAAAGGACTGCCGGCCAAGCTGGGCCACTTCGGGGCTATTACTTCTCTGCACGCGATGAAAAGCCTTTGGCCTCCCCGTCAGTGGCCTGAAGCCTGGCACAATTTGGAAAGCCACATGGAAAGCAGCCTTTGGAACGGAGGCTCGCAATTCCCTGTGGCTGGGCCCAGTCCTCGTCCTCACCGTGGCCACGTGAGGGACCTCTGGGGGCAGCAGAGGGTACCTGCACAGGTTCTGGTAGGACTCCCTTCAGCACCAATAGGGTACGCAGCACCCACTTTGTGCAGGCCCTTTGGGGACCCTTAGCATAACTGAGTGCAGGAAGCAGACACAATGCTGGGACCCGGCCCCGGGTGGAGTCGGGCAGTCACTTCAGGCGTCATCCGCAGGTCATGGTCAGGGAACATCACAGGTGGTGCCCTCCCAGCCTCCTCATGGAACCGGGGGCGTGACGAGGGGCCTGAGGAGGAGCTGACCATGTGAGTTGTCCCTGGGCCCAGAGGGGGCGCCGCCCGTCTCACAGAGTGGGGGGGAGGGGTTTGGGGCCTGGGGCCGGGGGAGCAGAGCAGAGCCCAGCAGGTCACTTGTCTCTGGATTCCCGCGGGCCAGCTGACGACTGGGGACTTCCTATTCGGGAGTGTGGGAAAGGATGGGGTCCCGGGACAGACACCCTGGGTCAGGAAGCGCAGGGGCTGTTGCTCGGAAAGGCCGGGAATGCAGAGCGGCCAGGGCCACACAAGGGTGCGCCGGGAGGGCAGTGTGTCCGGTAACACCAGGCTTCTCACCCATCCACCCCCAGGCCTTCTCCCAGCCCCCGGATGGGACATGCTAGGCGCCGGGCCTGGGAGCCCAATCATGTGCCCAGCGTCCTCCGTGGCAGCCACTTGGTCCAGGAGGAGCCCCTGGAGCCCACGGTGGCCAGGCTGAAAGGTGAGGGGGCAGCCAGGACACCCTCTAGGGTGGGCTTCCCGGACTGGGATTCCCTTCAAGGCGGGGAGGGCTTTTCCGTCCTTGGTCAGGTGCAGGGAATTCAGCTCTGGGTGACCCTTTCTCTGTGTCCTACTCCAGATCCACGTCGTCTGAGACGCTGCCGGGCCTTCCTCTGTCTCCCGTGCGCGGTGCAGCAAGAGCCAGTTGAGGAGCTCCGTGAGACCCCCGTGCTGGAGCTACGGCCGGGGGCACTTGCTTCAGGCCCTCCAGAGCCAGAGGAGGTCCCCGGAGTGGCCTCAGCCCCGGTGCCAGGCCCCGAGCTGGAGCCCCATGAGTCCTCAGTCTCATGGCCCATGTCACCTGCCGGAACGGCACCGGGCCTGGAAGAGTCAGAGGCGGTCCTGGAGTCCTGCAGCTCCTGTACCGGGAGCACCTGGAACATCCCAGGAGTCGTCTCAACCCCAGTGTCAGACCCATGGCCCGTGTCACCTGCCGGAACGACACCAGGCCTGGCAGAGACAGAGGCGGTCCTGGAGTCCTGCAGTTCCTGTACCGGGAGCACCTGGGACATCCCAGGAGTCGTCTCAACCCCAGTGTCAGGCCCCGAGCTGGAGCCCCATGAGCCCTCAAGCCCATGGCCCGTGTCACCTGCCGGAACGACACCAGGCCTGGCAGAGACAGAGGCGGTCCTGGAGTCCTGCAGCTCCTGTACCAGGAGCACCTGGGACATCCCAGGAGTCGTCTCAACCCCAGTGTCAGACCCATGGCCCGTGTCACCTGCCGGAAGGACACCAGGCCTGGCAGAGACAGAGGTGGTCCTGGAGCCCCTCAACCTCTGTGACAGGAGCAACTGGTATGTGCTGAGGGAGTTGGTGCCGACCATCCTGGCCTTTTCCCCCCGCCTGGTGGCCGAGCAGCTGACCCGGATGTGTGCGGTGAGCGGAGCGGGCTCTCGGGGCCGGGGATGGGCCTTCCCTGTGTCATGGGCCTAAGTCCCAGCCTCCCCATGGACTCACCATGTGCCCCGAGAGACTCTCCCCACCCCAAGCCTTCACTGACCCCACGGGGACAGTAGGACTGGCAGTTAGGGGTCCCTGCAGACCAATGAGGAGGAGCGGAGGGAAGGTGGGTGGGGCCGGGCAGGGCTGGGGGGCAGGGCGGGGGAGGGGTGCTCAGGGGGTGCTGCCAGGGCCTTAGGTCCTCGCCCCATTGGCCTGGCAGGCCTCCATGGCCCCCGCACTTCAACTTCTGAGGCCCCTGCCCTGGACCTGACTGCGTGGGAGGCACAGACAGCAACAGAGGCCCTGGGTGCAGTTGTTTTGGGGAAACTGCACCTGAGTAGGGAGCGGGATCCACGGGGTGGCAGAATGGGGGACAGATGCCCCAGGATGGGCACGGGGAGCCGCCTTGTGCGGCAGGGAGGAGGTGAGGGAGGACGCCTGCGAGCAAAGCCCCTCTGTGTCCCACCACTGTGGGGTCCTGTGCACCCCGTCCTGGGTGCCTCCGTGGACGGGTTCCGAAGCCCAGATGGCCACAGGCTCACAGCACACCCTCAGCCGCCTGGGCCCCCGCTCTGGCCAGTAACTCTGCCTGGGCACAGGGGCACCGGGGCACAGTTGGGTGACCACCCCGTGTCATCTCCAGGAGCTGTTCTCCGAGGTGGAATATTTGGAATGCAAGGCCTACTTTCACTACAAGTCATACTTCGGAGGCACTGAGCCCCGGGCCCCTACTGTCTATAACATCATCCGGCAGCTTCACGCCATCACTAACTTGGTCACCTCCTCCTGCCTCGGGGCCCCGAGCTCGACGGCCCGGGACAGGGCCCGCGTGGTGGAGTTCTGGATCTGGGTGGCCAAGGTGTGTCATGGGACAGCCCCTGGGGTCCATCCTGGCATCTTGGGACCTGCTCCCCTCCTTTACCAGCTCTCAGGATGGATGCCTGTGGTCTGCCCTGCCCAGTCCCTGGGCCCCTCCTGCCAGGGTTGTGCGGACCTGGACTCGCAGACCCCAGGGGTGGGACAACTGTACTTGGCCCCTTCTTTGGGTTGACCTAGTCCTCCACCCAGGAGGGCTGCTCACCAGGTACCAGGTGGGCTGGGGTCCCTGGGTGTCTGTCTCCTTAAGGACAGGAGTTCATGGGGGGACAGAAGCAGAGAAGCAGGCCACACTCTCAGCTCTGTCTTCCCTCCCAGGAGTGTCTGGCCCTCAAGAACTTCGCGGCCCTCCATGCCATTCTCTTGGTCCCAACAGGCCCTGTCATAGGTCGTCTCTACAGCACATGGAGGCATGTTTCCTGGTGGGTAGTCCTGTCCCTGGTACCAGGGCAGCTGAATGGACAGGGACACCCCTACATCTGGCACTGTCCCCTCAGTCGGTGGGATGTCCTGGGAGGTGGTAGAGCCTAGGGAAGGGATGGTGGGCTCTTGGAGCCCCTGTGGGTTAGGCCCGGGGGACCCCAAAGGAATCGGTTTCCTTCAATGTCAGGTGTGGGTTGAAGCCCATTGGAGATTTGGAGCATGTGCTCTGCAGCAGGAGGGCTGCCCCAAGGACAGCGACCCGGCCCAAAGCAGACCTGCCCCCGGAGCACTGGGAATGGAGGCCCCGGGTGGAAACATGCAGCCCCCTCCCCAGGCCACGGATTCCCCAGGGCTCAGGGCCGTGGTGGAAAGCCTCCTGCAGGCTAGTGGGTCTCCTGGATGCCCCAGGGAAACGGGTCTGCCCCCAAACCCACCACCTACTGGCCATGTGTCTCTCCTCCTCTCCCCTCCCCTTAGGGAGAGCTACAGGATGTATACAAAACTTAGCAAGAAGGACAGGGGGCTTAACAGGGAGAAGCTCCTCAAGGTAAATGGGGGCTAGAGGTCTGGAAGGGAGGGGGCCTTGGGGCCCAGCCTTGGGGCAGACTCGAGGTGTGTGGGGTGAGGGGGAGCTGATGGGGAAGTAGAGTCCCCCACGCCCCCGAGGGTCCTGTTTGTCTCCCTCCATGGCCCCACTTGCCTGGGGGCCTGGCATCCAGTGAGGTCCCAGAGGGCGGGCCCCCAGTCGGGGTTGGGGCTGGCGTGGGGTCGGCAGCAGGGGTGGGGCCTATGGCTGAGCAAGGTCGGCCTCTCCCCTGGGCCCCCTGAGCTTGTCACTGCCCCTCTGTGGCTTCAGGCTCCTCATCTGGTCATGGAGGGTTGTCACCCTGGGGTGCGGGCCTCCCAGGGGAGGAGGGTCCAGGGAGCACAAGATGGGCTTCAGCTTTGTGCCCATCCCACCGGGTCGTGTGAGGGGAGCCGTGCTCATAGCCGGGTGACACAGAGCCCTCAGGGCCCCCTGGGAGGCAGAGGGGTCTCCCTGACACTGCAGTTGAGGAAGCCTCTCAGCAGCCGGCCACACCCCAAGGACACCGTGAGTACATGTGTGCTGGAGCTGGGGTCGCTCTAGGCCGAGAGCCTGCTGGAGGTGGGCACAGCACAGGTGCCAGGGACTCGGGAAGGCATCCATCAACCCAGGTCTGGTGGTGGGAGGCACGTGGGAGGGGAGCATGTGCTCCTGAGTGTCCTGGCCTTGCAGAAGGCGAAGTCCATGGTGAGGCAACGGATGTGGACCCCCTGGGGAACGAGGGACAGGAAGAGGCAGGTGAGAGTGGTGGGGCCAGGGTCACGGGCGGTGGGGGCGACCCTGCCCCTGCTCCTGGTGCCACCCGCTCTGCACTGCCGGCACTGGGGTGACCAGGAGGAGGCGAGAGCAGCTGGGTAGAGGGGGAAGTTGGAGGACAGGTGCAGGGACCACAGGTCCTGGGATTGGCCAAAGCCAGCCTGGGAGGGGCCGGGAGGGGAGAGCAGGTGAAGGGAGGTCCAAGGGAGCCGGGGGCTGCGGGGTGGGGTTCAGGGGGGCTGTGTGGGCGCCCCTGAGGGGGGTGGGGACTCATCACCTCCCTGCTTGCCGGCACAGGGCATGGTCCCCTTCCTCGGAATGTTTGTGCATGATCTCATAGACAAACACGTGGAAAATACTGACGAGGTGAGTGAGCCCAGAGGGGCAGGGTGGGCAGGATGGTGAGCCTTGGAGAGGAGGGAGCCCCCAGCGAGCCCGGAACTCTCAGCACCGGCCACCCCCCTCCTGAGAGTCTCCCCTCCACCCCGGGCACTGGGCTTCTGGAGAGGACTGCCACAAGGACCCCCCTATGCAGGGTCCTGGCCCCAGGGCAGGCGGGGCTGAGGCTCCAGGGGGCCGCCTCTGAGCAGGACTGGCCGCCCCCTCAGGCCCTGCCCAGGGGGGGATGCTGCTCCTTCAGGGCAGGAGGCCCAGCAGGGGGCTGGCAGTGCCCCCCCTCCCGCCTGAGGCCCCGTCTCCCTGTCGGCCATCACAGAGAGCTGCGGGGGAGGCTTGGCCTCCGCTGCCCAGTCCCGTCCCCGCTTCTCGGCAGCCCCGGTCCTGGGCCAGGTGCGGGTGCTGCTTCTGGGCAGGCCTGCCCCTTGGGGGGCCCTGGCGGTCCTCCAGACTGAGAGAAGGTGGAGACATCCCGGCCTCGTTCTGGGCTCAGGGGGCTGTTTCTGAGGCTGCACGTGGGCTTACTTGCTGCCTCCCAGGGTGATGCTATAAAAGAGAGACAGTTGAGAGCCCAGCCAGGAAAGGGGAGGGATGGAGACAAGACCCCCTGGGCAGGACCCTGTCCGGCCCATCCCCTGGGTCTAAAGTGTCTAGGGAGAGTTAAGACACGCAGAGCTGAGGGCAGTAAAGGCTTTGTCAGGTGGGGGATGGCGTTGGCATCAAGGCTGCCTTCCTGGAGGAGGAGCTGGAGACCCAACAGTGGGAACAGGCAGGGCTGGATGGCCTTGGAGGGAAGGCGGGTTCCCCTGTGAGCAAACCCGGGACTGTTCCAGGGCCCCACTCCTCACCCCCATCCTGTCCTTCCTCGGCCCCAGATCACTGTCGTCCTGCGTGAGATCATGAGGTACAAGGACATGGCCAAGCTGTATGACCTGGAGCCCTGTAAGCGCTTCAAGTTGTTTTTCGACACCTTGGAGCCCCTGGATGAGAAAGAGAGGTGAGGCCCAACAGGAGCCAGGGGTGGGCCCCAGCTGCTGGAGGCTCTGGGAGAAGCGCCCCTGCCCTGGGGCTCCAGGGGCTCACAGGTGGCCCTCTGTCCCGCAGCTACGACCTGTCCTGCCAGCTGGAGCCCCCAGTCTTGACCCCAGAGGCCAAAGAGAGAGTGTTAGGGGTCCTCAGTTCCCACAAGAAGTAAACTGGCTGGGCAGGCCCAGGTGAGTTTCTGGCCGGGGGCCACGGGCATGGGGTGGGCTGCTCCCCAGCCTCAGGGAAGCTTCAGGCCACTTTGGGTGTGGGGGGCGTGTGGTGAACTGCCTTTGAATTTCAGCTGTGCCACGAAGACAGCCACTGAGAACCTTTGAATTTCTGCTGCGCCACAGCTTCCCGCCAAGTGTTCTCACTTAAATCCACTGCTTACGTCAGAGACAACTGCGCATGCGCACAACTCTGTGCGTAATTGGAAATTTGAGGATCACCTTGTTAGCATAAGTTGTAACCAATCAGAAGAGACCACACCCTATAATGTGTTTATATTCGATGCGCTAAGCTGCAATAAATGAGTTCCTGCTTTGACTGAGCTCCCTGTCACGTCTGATTGTCTCTGGGGCCGGTGGGTGCGCACTGGGTGGACAGCCGGCTCTTATCTCCCCCACTCTCGCTTTTTCGGGGCATGCCCTTCCCCCTTTTTTCCCTCTGCAGGCTCAGAGGGTCACGGGGAGAGCTAGAAACCTCGACAACTGGTGCCCAACATGGGGCACACTTGAGGAAGTGACACAGAATGGAAGGAATAACCCTCGGTTGATGAACCGAAAGTGTGGCAGAGCGGGCAACAGTGATTGTGTGGTGAGAGCATTTCTGGGGAAAATGGGACAAGCGATTTCCAAGGATGAACCTGCGCTAAAGGCACTGAGATATATGCTCAAGAGCCGAGGATTAGAACTCTCGGACTCTCAAGCTGAGAAGGTCTGGGAAACCTTAGTAAGGGTGGCTCCTTGGCTTCCTGCTAGTAATCTTTTTGATTGGTCTACTTGGGACCATGTAGAACAACTGGTCAGAGAGGGAGAAATGAATCGGGGAGAGAGTCCACCCCTAGGAGTGTATCCTACCTTGTCTGCCCTCAAAGCATGTTTTGGAGCCAGTGGCCCCAATACGAAGGAGGAAAAGAATGACCCAGAGGGGGAGGACGAGCCATCTCATAGGGAGGCGTCAGCGCCTCCAGAGGAAAAGGAGTGGGCACACTTTGAGGAAGAGCGTGTCAACTTGCCCCCAAAACTGTATCCTGCTTTACCAAAGAAGGGCATGGACCCCTGGGCCAGTCCTGAGTCAAATTCTGGGCCAAAATCTGATCCATTTACAGTTACTGCCGAGGGACTGCCTGCCAAACCGCCGCTGCCTAGCGGCATAGATAGCCCACCTCCGACCTATCAGGCTTTCCCAGTTAATGTGAATCCTGGTGGAAATAGACCTGCCATCTGGTATCCCTGGGAAACCCTAGAGCTCAAAGAATTGAAGAAGGCAGTCTCAGAAGATGGACCAAATTCTCCGTGGGCAGAGACCATTCTCCAAAGTCTGGCTCACCAGCCTTGTACTACCCAGGATTGGAAGGGTTTAACAAAGGCAGTACTTCCTGGTCCTTTGTTCCTTAAATGGTGTGCCTTCTTTAAGGAGGAGTGTCATGTCCAAGCGGAGAGGAATCAGTCTGCAAACCCTCCCGTTCCCATTACCTTTGGAATGCTTTCTGGAACCAGTGATCAATTTGCCACAGGTCTCCAACAAGCAGCCGTCCCCGCTCCTTACCAGGAGCAAGTGCGAAATTTGGGGTTAGCGGCCTGGAAAAAGTTAGAGGCAGGCCCCTCAGAGTCACCAATCTCAGGAATCACCCAAAAACCCACTGAGGACCTAGCCTCCTTTGTTGATAGGGTAGAGATAAGCCCCCATGACCAATTACGAATGGCTCTACTTACATTAAATATTTAAAAATTTTCAAAAGATCAACCTCTAACAGCCTTTCAAAGGCACTGGACAAATCAAACGCCATATGCCAAAATAGAAGTGCGCTGGAAAGACCAGCTAACTGGGCAATGGCGAGGACCAGGTCCACTGATAAGTATGGGCAGAGGATTCGGATGTGTATTTCCTATAGACGGACCGAATCCAATTTGGGGTCCTGCTAGGAACTTGAAATTCTGCCCTCAGACCACTCAGCAAGTGGAAGGAAGCCATGACATAGACTTTTCCCAAGAGGGTGACCTCTTGAGGGCTTGTCTTTCTTCTCTCTTTCAGGACTGACCTTTTGAGGATTGCATAAGAAGAAAAGGAGTCATGAGGCTGGACTATTACTCCTGCTCGTGCTCACTTTCCTACTCCCTTTGTGTGCCGGAGAATATTTATCCCTCTACGCTAATCCTCGAATAGTTGTTCCGGCACCCTCCATATCTGTGGGCTGTTACTAACACAACAGGAGGACAAGGAATCCAATTAGTTCATCGCAGGACTAAGAGAGACTTTGGAATCACTGCTGTTATTGTTGCCTCCATTGCTGCATCTGCTGCGGCCACAACTGCCGCTACCATTGCCATAGTCCGGACAGTGAGTACTGCTGAAACTCTGCAAACTGTTATTCATGATGTTTCAAACTTGCAAGAGCAACAATTGGCCGTCTCCAATCACCTTGCTGGAGGGATGATGGTCCTGCAGCAAGAAATAGACATACTTGCTGAAGAAGTGACACTGTTAAGCCTTCAACAAAGACATCTTTGCAGTCCTTTGTTTTCCCATGTATGTCAAACATTCGCTACCATTAATGCTACTGCAATGTTGAGGAATTACTCTGAATATTAAGGGACCATGGAATGATAAGATGTTAAAAATGTCTGCAATGCTCCTTCACGATATTGTGAACCTTAATGTGACTGAGGTTGTAATCTTACCCTCTGCTTCTTTTTTACCAGAGTATGGGAAGAAATAACTAGTTTGTTTAGTCTACCCAAGCTGTTATTAGGAGGTATAATAATTGTAATGTCATTAGTTATTTTCATGCTCGGCTCGTGCGGTGGTGGAGAAGATCATATCAACGGCAACAGATATTAAAGCAAAAGGTAATTATGTTAGCTCAAGTGATTGAAGAAGGAGTTCCCCATACCCCAGAGCGTTCATGGGCATGTATGGCCCTACAGTGAGGTGCAAGCGACCTCTTGAGAAGGTCATTACTGGAAGTGCTAGGATGGTAGTCAATGATGGGTAAGATCTCCTGAAAGATGGGGACAACCTAAGACAGGCACATCCTCGAGTACAGGATGGCATCTCTCTTGCTCATGCAAAAACAAAAAGGGGGAAAATGTGGGGAACTGTCTTTGAATTTTAGCTGTGCCATGAAGATGGCCGCTTTGAATTTCTGCTTCCCACCAAGTGTTCTCACTTAAGTCCGCTGCTTACGTCAGAGAAAGCTATGCATGTGCACAACTCTGTACATACTTGGAAATTTGAGGATCACCTTGTTAGCATAAGGTGTAACCAATCAGAAGAGACCACACCCTACAAATTCCATGCTCTAAGCTGCAATAAACGAGTTCCTGCTTCGACTGAGCTCCCTGTCGCGTCTGATTGTCTCCGGGGACGGTGGCTGTGGACCCGGCGGACAGCCAGCTCTTATCTCTCCGGCTCTCGCTTTGTCGGGGCGTGCCCTTCCCCCTTTTTTCCCTCTGCAGGCTCGGAGGGTCACAGGGAGAACTAGAAACCCCGACAGGGCCATCCTACAGACGGGGGCTGGGATCCCCGCTCCCCTGCCGACCAGGCCTGTCAGACTGAAGGGGATCCCCTCCCTCCCTGGGACCCGGGTTCCCCCTCTGTGAGTAGGGGATGCTCGTGAGCCTTCCCGTGACAGGGCCCCCCGGGGGCTGGGGACGGACAGAAGCCTCCGCACAGGGCCGGGAGCACAGAGGGCAGTGGGGACCGGGTGGAAGCAGGGTAATGGGGGAACCTGGGATCACCTGCCTCTTCTGTTCACCTGTGTGGCCCTGTAGCTGCTGCCATCGGGCCCGTGGCCCAGCAGGTGCCCTGGCTGCGTGCGGAGGAGAGCTTCCACTTCGGGCAGGCGGCACCTGGCGCCCAGGACCCTAGAGGGCTTCCTCCTCCTCCTCCTCCCGCTGCTCCTCCTGAGCCTCTGCTGAGGCAGGCACTCCAGCACCTCCTCCGTCAGCCGACTCCGCAGCCCCCCAGGCTGCTGCTGCTTCCTCAAGGACCCGTATGGAGCTGCGGCCAACCCGGCCACCTTCATGCTGGGTCGTCCCCTCTGCTCGTGGCCTGCGGGACAGAGGCAGGCTGCCCACCACGCAGAGGGTGTCACCACTCGTGCACAAGGCCTCCCGCGTTGTCGACGCCACCTGCTGCCTGGGTGCCGACAGCCACCGAGTTGTAGCCACAGGGTTCCAGGAAGAGGTGGGTCCCTCCTCACCAGGCCCGGCCTTTCCCGGGATGGACAAGGACACGGTGCAGTGCTGTGTGGGACCACCGCCCTCTGGGCGCCCAGCGGAGGCATCTGAGGAGCCCCCTGGGCAACTTCCTCCCCTCATCTCTGAGAAATAGCCTCCCCAGGGATTAAAGATGGCGGTGTGAGAGGTGAGACAGACACCTCCTCCTAAAACCACATATAATACGAAAATAGAATTCATACAAGTCATCCTGCAAGAGTAACAGGAAAGAAGGCTGCACCAGACTGCATTCACCCGGGGAAAAGAGCAGACCTCATGGAACAGGGTAATGTCCCAAAGCTGTGACCCGGCGGGACCCAATCCATCCCCCCACCCCAGCTCACCAGCAGGAGGAAGAGACCCAGACCAGGGAGGGAGCGGAGGCCTGGGACTGCTGAACACCCAGCCCTG
>JAQQAC010023519.1:2989734-3009569 GCA_029783875.1 Phataginus tricuspis
ACCTTTGATCACAAAGTAGATGAAAAGATGAACAGAGTTAATTAACACACCTTTTAAAAATGTAAATATAAACTGCCTGTTTCACAGTGACGTTTAGCAGTTTGCTGGTAAATCTTTAACAACAGGCTTTTCTGGGACAAAAGCGTTCATTTGTAGCATTTGCCGGTTTCTGTGGTGCAAATAATCCCAATCTTTTCACCATGTCTGATTTCAAGCTACTAAACTGACTTCACTGAGTGTTGGGCAGGGGGGTTTGAAAAGAGGTTCATACAGCAGGCTCTCACGAGAAACTGCTAGCCAGTCCAGGCTGGTTCCAGCATACCACTGGACTTTGGCCTCTCTTCTACATACCTGCCTACAAAGATCCTGGATTGGCAACCAGGCTGTTCTAGCCAATCGTGCCCCTAGTGGTCAGAGACAGAACTCCCTAATTAGTCTTTATTGCCCTGTTTTCTACCCTTCAGGATTCGGTTGCTTCCTGCTTTCCAAGGTTCTTCATTCAGACAGTCATATTCCCACACTTTTTCCTACATCCTTCTAACCACCTTCTTTATGTACCACTGTATTCTAATCTGTGCCTGCTAATCCAGGAATATTTCTTCTCCTCTCCCCCTCTTCAGTCCATCAGTAGCCAAAGGACTACCTGATTGAGACCAATAATGATAATGCGCATGTAAATACATTTACTTAGGGTGAAGCAAGACAGGTGCTCTGAAACTGAATTAGAAATGAGAAGATCCACCACCAGCCTCTAAAATCTTTTTGTTCTCAGGTAACCCTACCAAAATTTCAGGCCAAGCCTACCTAACTTCTCTAATCAAAATGTCTTTTCTTCCATCATTGGAATTAAGCTATATATTTCAAGGATTTCTAATTTTATAATAGTGTGTATCTGGTATTATTATAATGGTATTGTTTTTTCTAATTTATTTTCACTGCCAGCATATCCTCTACTGCAAAGAACTTTTGAAGCAGGCCTGGGGAACCGAATCTTTTATAACTGTTAATCAATATGAATGATTATAATCTATGGATCTATTAACATGAAAAATATATCTAGGGCTCCAAAGAACCAACCCATAAGTATACTTTTTACTTTTCTTACTACCTGTTATTTTATTTCAGAGCCCTAGATTTCAGTCATTTGCATCCCTCGTTTATGATATGTCATGTCTGCTTACTACCTGTAGTACTTAATACTATTCTCTAAATTGATAAATAAAATCGTATAAAATGAAAACTTCAAATCACCACTACAAATGGAAACTGGTGTCACTTGCTAAAAACAGTTGCCCTTTCATACATTTTAATATACCTGTCCATAGGTCTCCCACAGTCATCCCTCACACCAGCAGAGATAAACACACCACTCTGGGGACACCTGTCCCATTTGAACTGAAGTATAAATTGGAAACAACTATTGATTCCTCCAGGACACAAAATCTCTCAGTGAAGCAACAAACTAGGGCCTCAAGAGGGCCTGCATTCCAAGCCAGCTTCATGTGCAGGCAGAGTGGCCTCTGTGATAAGATTTTAAGGCCCAGAAGGACCTGAAAGACTAGCGACTTATGCCACCTTATCTGTTATAAGCACACGCCAGAAACTCCCCACTGGTACTTTCACCCCTTTAGCTGAGTGGTTTCCAAACCCCAAGGCATGAGGAAGAGATGGTGGGACAAGGTGTGACTAGTGGGTTTCAGACACAGGGCTCTCTCACCTCTAACAGAGCAAATTCATCTTTCCAAAAGAAAAAAAGGGTTTGGAAATCACTGCTTGGACTAAGCTTTAATCATAAGAAATTGCCAAGTACCTTTTTAAAAGTACATTCTGACCTATAATACTGAAGAGCTAGGAGGAGGTTTGATAGGAGAAAGCAAAGAAGGAAACTACACTGGGGAGAGGGGGGTGGAGCCCTGAAAGAATTTACCTACTTCTAATTGTAGACTTTGCTGGCTTTGCAATTTTGACAAGGGCCGATCTTGTCTGGTGTTCAGATGGCCAGGAAATTGCAGTCCCACCTGACAGCAGGAACAGAACAAGCAGAATGGAGCTAGAAATGAAACAGACTTCTTAAGGAGCTGGCAGGTGGAGGAACCTGAATTCCGGATTCCAGGTGAGAAATTACAATATGCGTTTGGACAGTTTAGTACAGTCAATATAGTACTGCCACTGATAACATCTCCCAATGGCCCAGGAAGTCCAGAGTTGGTGTGTGCATCATAATCACGGTACACACAAAAGCTCAGAGAGGTTGGGTGACTTTGCCAAGGTCACAAAGCACTAGGAATGAAATAGAGCACAGGGTAGCTGCTTTCCTGCTTCTAGATTTGGAATTCTTGCCACTATACCAGATCATGTCAGGTGCAAGGTTAGAAAGACCGGAAACTGCTGAAATCAGAAACAGATAATGATTTAGCATTAAATACAAAATTTGAGTCAAACATATTTATGAGTATACTTGCTGGTCCTCACCTGCGATGACATCTCAGAACATGGCTTGAAAAGCTGGGAAGTAGCTGCTCTGAAGCTTGTCCAGAAGCCCAGCCATGCCCCTCACTTTTACTGTTCCCAGTTGATTGTAAATGTATTCCAGATCCTCAGACCTGAAACATGGTGGAGAAGGGTGAAGCCAGGTGAACATCAGGAAACACAAGTCATGCTGCGATGACCCACCCTCACATAGACAGAGGCGAGGCCGGCTTCGGCCCAAACAGCCAGGGCATCTCCAAAAGCCTGAGATGGGAACAGGTTCAAAGGGCAGCTCCAGGAGGTAACAGCAGGGAACCCTACTGTGACCATCTGGTGGCTTAAAGCCTGGCAGCTGGCGGTCATTAGCTCTCACAGTGAGGTTTGGGGCAGGGTGAGAGAGGTATTGTCGGAGGAAGAAGGCTGAGGAAGTCCCCGCAGTAGGTCAGCAGAATGTCAGAAACCAGGCAAAGTGGGTGGGGGGGGAGTATCCCAGCCAATGGTGCAGACAGGGCTGGAGCCCTACAGGCATGCCTGGTCATTGACACGGACAATATCCATTCACAGCGAGGACAGGGACATTGCCTTGAACATCTGTCTGCTTTTGAGTAAAGGATTGGTCAGCACAATGATAAATAGGAATATGGAAATGGGGAAAATGGAAGTTCCTATGGCCAGGATCCTCACCTGACCCTAAACTACTTGGTGATGTAACTGGCCTACTGCTAGGCCAATGCTCCCACACCTGTAGGCAGTGAGCTATTATTGACTGAGTCACTATATAAAGAGCTCTGTCCAGTGCTATGGTGGAGGCAGAGACGAAGGAGGATCATGGACCTGCAGACTGGTGGATGCAGATGTGATTCTAGTGCGACCTACTGCCAGGAGAGTAAAGCCGGGTATAAAGCCTTTTAGTCCAAGAACGTTCTGTTGTCATTTCTCACTCGGTTCACTCATAGTGAACTTGCTTGGGGATGAAACCCTAAGGCCGGACTGGGAGAAAGTAGGAGTAATAATTAGGTCTTTCTGGAACCCTCTGGGTCTTGTACACAGTGGATAAAGGGCTTCCCAGCCCTACTAACCATTGGCTGGGCCCTAGGAGAGACCGCTCTGCAGCCAACCACCAAAACCCTCTTTGTCTAGATCCTCACAAAATGTGTGTGCGTATAGCCTTGAGTTTTCAATGGAGAAGGAGCAGACAAGTAGAAGAAAGATATGAATTTTAATTAATTTTACAAGTAGCTGAAAGAACCTGTTTTTGAAGAAATATCAGAAGATGTACTGATCGTAGCCCGAGAAAGGAGGGATGGCTACTGGCCCTCAGGAAAAGTATGCATCTTCTGGGCCTAGAAAAGTTCAGTCCACTGAGCTGCCTGCCTAGGGTGATGGGAAACATCTGGGGGGGAGCAGCAGACTCAAGGGCTGGCTCCCCAGGCCATTATCCTCTGTATCCATCTGCTCCCTAGGGTTTGTACTTACCTGTTTTTCCAGAACTCCAACTCCACCTTCGGGGTGGGATTCTCCCCTTGCAGAAGTGGCTGGGCAGACTCTCTTGAGTACCACCTGGACTTGGTGGTTCCACTGGATCACTGCCGACTCGATAGCATAGATGACTGACTTCTCTGTGGAATCCAAGCTGTGAAAGACACAACAAATCCCCTGGGCTACTGGAGATGACTTAATGCTGGGGGTCCCCCAATCAGAACCCCAAGCCTTTAAAAATAGGTCTGAAGCTCCATTTAGTCCAGGCACTCATAACTTTTGTTAGACGAGAGCCTCTGATGAGTGGTCCGTGAAAAGTACAAGTCTGCCTTCCCCAGACAAAATGCGTATGCACGGCGTGCACAGAGTTAGTCACGTCCTGCCGTTTCCTCATTCGGTCTTAGGTCTGTCCTGAGTCCCAAGAGAAAACAGTTTACCTCCTTCTCCAAGGCAGGCTGTCAGCCACCTGAGCACCACTGTTGACTTCATTTTGTCCTCATACTTCCAATGAAGAATGGAATTCCCAAGCATTCCCCCTCATACACCTTTTTACAATAAATAAACTAGGGATATTTTGAAAGGCGTTAAAATGTTCAAAACATACTGTGGTTGCCTCTTCACAAAGTCTTAACTGACAACTGCTCATGACAAGAACCCAGGGCACAAATGACGCACAAAGAGAATCTAAAATATGCGTTTTTATGAGAAACCCACCTTCACTTAATTTAGTTAAATTCATATTTGTTGAGCAGTGATATGGCACAAGGGATTATGGAAGGTATTAAAGGTAGAAGATATTCACCTCCCTGAAATATGATCCAGCCCTTCTGGGAAATTATCAAATTTGAACAAAGGGAGACAAACTCAATAATAATTATATACCGACACACTGACTACACGGAATGTTATGTTAAAATACAAGAGGAACAGGAAATAGGTAATTTAAATGTATTTATTTTGAAAATTGGATACTTTTATTAAACCACAGTAAGTTTTCCAGTTAACTGGGAAATTGCTTCAAATTATATATGTAGCAAATTACTTCCAACAGCAAAAACTCATTTCGAAGTACATTGGCATCCCGACAATACTTCTTCAGTTCAAATCATGGGCCATGAATGCACAGCCATGGCAGTCAGGTATTTGGAAACTTTGGGCGACATGGCAGGCCAGCCTCATGCAGCTGCTGTAACACACTCATAGAAGTGCTGGAGAGAAGATGACAAATGTATCATTTAGAGACATAGGCTGGCTTGAAAGAAAAAAAAAGATCTCCCATTAGACACCTTTTTAAAAATAAATAAATCTAGGGAGGGCTTAGAAGGGATTAAACACCCATTTTGGTTCCTTTCATGGGACAAAAAGGAAGGTAGCTCACAGCAGGAATAGTAGGAAGGAGCTGCTGGTGGGCTTCACACTGAGAGGGAGAAGAGGCTGGTGTTTTAATGCCCCCTTGGTGCAGGAGGTATGGCCTTCAGCCTCAACAAAGCCAGGTTTGTTTTTGTGTGAAAAAAAAAATCCCTCGGACTTAAAAGTCTCCAGCTGCTGTGGAGGAAGTCTGGAATAGCAGTGGCATGACGTGCGGGGTGAATGCGGGGCAGTGGGGCAGGACCCCCAGGCTGGGTCTTTGCTGATGACGACATGCTGTCCTGCTAAGCAAACTAGTGACCCCAGTGTAACTGCTCTCAGCCCTGAAATAATCTGAGCAGAGAAGGGCCAGGTTGCTGTGAGAGCCTTAAAAGCCTTCAGGCAGAGGGCAGGGCAAGGGTGATAATTAGTAAAAACATACAGTCCGAGGATGTTGGCAAACAGAGCAGACAGTGGGCTTGTGTGCAGAACAAGGAGCTGTGCAGTCAGAACAGAAAAGTCATAAAGAAAACATTCAGCTAAGCCCGCACCTCCCATATCTCAGAGGCCCATGTGGTGCTTACACGGTCTCACTTCCAGAACCCACAAACTCTATTTTTTCTGAGCCTGCTGGAAGAGGCAGCAAAGTTTTCCCCTTCACTTGCTCAGCGATGACCAGGAGGTCACACTGGAGGCTGTGGGCATGCTGCTGGACATCTTGAGGTACCACGTGGGGCAATCTAGGTGATTCTGCTCATTGGCCAAGACAGGGATAACAACCTGGAACAGACATGCACGGAAAAGAAAGGCATGCGTTCCACTTCTGAGAACTTAAAGAAAAGCTATTCTGAGAAATGCCCAGAAAGCCCTACAGTGCCTTCTCAGGTGCTGGTGCTGTGGGGCTTGACACTGGAACCAGCATTATGTTCTGCCTTGACACCTGGTAAAATCAGGAAGGCCTCCAACAGGCTCCCCACAAGATTCCCTACCGACTCTATCCTGCAGATAAGGTCCCCTAGCCAAGCAGCCCTTCTTATCAAAAGGACTAGGCCCAGCTGCTGCTAATCCCTGAGAAGCGGGCTTCAGGTCCATGCCAGCCAGTGGAATTATTCAAACAAGCCAATCCCAACTTCCCAGGGACACCCCACCCCCTCTTGATACTACAAAGAGGGCCTCCCATAGCCCTGGGTTGTTCACTCTGTTCCCGAATTATGCCCCCATGTGGCCCTGCACAGCACCGTGTCCGGCTCCTCTGGGCTGTGAGTATATGTGATGGACAAACTGCTGTTGGTCCCATCTGTCCAATGTTGTGTGCTCGGCCATCCCCATAACCCTGGGGCAGGAATCCCTCCTTCATCACCAGGGTGAGTGGGAGGTGACTAAAACTGTCCCAAAGGCCAGAGGCAAAACATAGGACACATGCAAGTAAGGATGACTCTGTCCACAGGTGGCCTAAGGGGGCATCTTAAAAAAGTAAGCCAGCTTGAGAACCTTGAATCTATTTGGAGGGTGAACACTAGTTGGTTTTGGCCACTCAACATAGTTCCTCTTCTTTGCTACTCATCTCCGGATCCAGAGGAGGACCTGTGGCCAAATCAGAGCTGATGAGAATCAGCGTCTCATCTGAATTTTTTGAGGGAGAGAAGCTTTCTCTTTTCTGCGAGCTGTGGCCATCTTGCTACCACGTGGACCCTTAGGGGGAGTTTATAGATGGAGAGAGACCAAGTCCTGTGACACCCCTGGAGCCCCTGGATCATGCTGCTCTTGAACTTTCTGAGCTGATTTACATTGAGGTGCCTACCACCCCCAACTTAAGGAATTGTAATGAACACACCTCGCTAGGAACCTATGCCTGTCACAAGCTCAAAGCTGATGGGAAGGGAGTATGAGAAAGAAAAACAGATGATCGGGTAATGAGCTAGAGAACTACCAGGAGAAGGAAATATGGACTCAGGTGGTTGGGTGGGTTCTATACATGACCAATAAGTCTGTGTGTCTATGACATAGAATACTTGGACCCAGCATGTGAATCCAGGAGGGTGATCCTTGCCTGCCCTGTCTGGAAAGAGTGAACTGAGAACTTACAACAAGGTGAACAGAGACAGAATGTCACAAACTGAGCTATCTTCATATTCATGTTAAGAAAGGACCCTTTGGGCT
Source organism: Phataginus tricuspis (assembly GCA_029783875.1). NCBI lineage: Eukaryota > Metazoa > Chordata > Mammalia > Pholidota > Manidae > Phataginus > Phataginus tricuspis. The sequence continues at coordinate 2,997,190 of JAQQAC010023519.1, forward strand.
CAAGGCCAAGGTCTACCAGGGGAGAGAGTAGGAACAGGAATTCTCCTAGTATCTCAAAGCAGGGACTATATCTCATTCGGTCTTTATATACCCACCATCCTCCCTAAGGTCTGGCATGCAGGAAGCTCTCAGTAGAGATTCATAGGATAGCATAATGCTTGCTGTCTGAAGAAAAAGTGGTGGATGGGCTTGGGTTGGACTTTGGAGGGCTCTGAGTGATAGAAAAATAATAAATATGGATTTCCTATGAAATGAAAAACTACGCATTCATTAATTTAATGAATATTTATTGAGCATCTACTATGAGCTAGTACTGTTCTGGGTGCTGGGAAGGGGCGCCAGTGAGCAAAACAAAGATTCCCGACCTCATGAAGTTTATATTCTAGGGGAGAGACAGTCAACAAACAAGGTCTGTGAAAAAACATCTAAAGAAAGCAGGTGGGAGGCTCAGGAGTGTTGGCCGGAGGGGTTGTGATCATTCAGTGGAGTGATGGGAGGCAGACCTCACTGAGAAGGTCATACTTGAACAAAGTCTAGGGAGGGTAGGGAGGGTGAGGCGCAGGCCCTTAGGGGGAACATACTGCAAGTAGAAGGAATAGCCAGTGCAAAGGCCCTGAGGTGAGAGCATGCCCAGGGTGGTCCAGGGGCAGCGTGGAGGTCAGTGAGGCTGGAACAGGGGGGGAGAAGAGCCGGGCTGAGTCAAGCAGGTCGGAGCTCAGGCGGCCCCCTACCTGTGGGGCTTTGATCTTTCCTCTCAGAGGTGTGGCAATCACTGAAGGGTTTTGAGAAAAGGGCTGACATGGTCTGACACTTTTTTTAGTCGGGTCACTCCAGCTGCAGGGTTGAGAACAGACTGTCAGGAGCCTAAGCAGAGAAAGGGACGGGGCGGCGAGCTGTGCTATGACACAGACGGCAGGGGCTTGGCATGGGAGGGGTGGGGGAGATATAAGAAATGGTCTGATTCTATATAAATTTTGAAGATTCGGCCATGATTTCTTGATGGATTAGTTACAGGACTGTGAGGAAATAAAAGGAGTCAGGATGACCCCAAGCTTTGGGATTTGAATGACAGGAGGGGTGGCACCGCCAGTAACCGGTGTGGGGAAGAGAAAGGGCGGAGTATGTTCTCGACAGAAGACCGGGGATGCGTTTTGGACGCATTAGCATTTGATACACCTGTTGGACTTCTGACTGGGGGACATTGGGTAAGCAGTTGGGTATGGTGGTTGGGAGTTCAGAGAAGACTGAAGGTAGCACATTTGGTAGATGTCAGGTACAGATCGTTTGTAGAGCTCTGAAGGCGAATGAGCACCCACAAGGAATTGAGTATCTGTAGAGAAAAGATGTCCCAGGAATGAGCCCTGGGGCTCCCACGTTAGGACGTTGGGAAGGAGTCGGGGTGCCATCAGTGGAGACTGAGAAGGAGGGGCCACGTGGTAGGAGGAGACTGGAAGGCTGCCTCCTAAAAGCCAAGGGAAGAAAGGAAAGGGTCATCGGGAGCTCCAAGGGCTCCCCGCAGGTCAAGCAGGAAGAGGACGGATAATGAGCCTGCAGCTAGTGGAGGTCAGTGGCGATGCTGACAAGTTCTTTCATTTCTCCTCCATGCAATGTGGGGGTAAGAGCCCTGCGAGTGTGCATAAGATCAAGTAAGAAAAGAAGGGGACACAGCCAGAATAGACATGGATTCTGGACATGTTGTTAGAAAGGGGACCATAGAAATAGGATGGTAGTTGGCGGGAGGAATGAGGATTTTGTTTGATGGGAATTATCTAGTGCAGAAGGGAAAAATAGGAATGTGGGAGGCAGGGGAGGTTGCTGGAATGACCACCTCCAGGAGGTGAGAATGGAGAGCATGAGTCCAAAAATGGAAGTTTTAGTCCTTGGTGGGCATCAGGGGACAGCAGACGGTCTGTCTGCAGCCACGGGGGGGATGGCAGAGGACTGAGTGCAGCTACTGGCAGATGGGCTAGGTAAAAGCATCTGCGGGAATTTTATTCTATTATTTCTGTTTTTTTAAACCAAGGGAGAAGAAGCAAGCATCACAGAGCAAGGTTGATAGAGGAGATTTTGGACATATGAGGGAAAAGAAGAAAGCGTGCAAGAGTGATTATGAAGACCAAGAAAACAATTGGCATAGGAAGTATGGGATGTCAGCTGGAGAGCATGAACCTCTGTTAGAGGTTTGGGGCCATGAATTTAGAATGGAGCCACTTGTTTTTTCTCTGGCCCCATCAGCTTCATGGCTGCAGGTACAGAGTAGGTAGAGGCTGGATTTCACCAGGATTATGGTTTTGCCAAACAAGTACAACGAAGCAGGGCAGAGGCCAGTCGGTCAGGAGCAAGGGAATGAGGAGATGCGGGTGCACTCCAGCTGGGTAATGGCGAAAGGGGGACGGTGGGAAGGTGGTGGGAGCCATGGAATGGAGATCCTAGCAGGGTCACGGACTTGTTGTAGTGACATGGGATGGAGTGAGATGGAAAACAGGAGCAGTGGCCAGAGAAAGAGGTGCCTGTAATTGGATCCTGAAGGGATGGTTTTGTAATTCAAGGTCTGGGAATGGGTGGGAAAGGGTGGGAAGGGGTGGTTAAGATAGGGAGGAGTAAGGTTCAAGGATCCCAGAGGCCACCTGTTTGGAAGGATCATTTGTGTGTCTACTGAAATGGTCACCTGTTAAGACCAGAGTAATGCTGGGGAGGGTCAGAGTGGACTGGGAGCCCAATCACAGAGGAAGGAAGGCAGTGTCATCAGGACCCGGTGCAGCAATGAGGAGAGAGGGTGGCTTTGTCTGATGGCATGAGATTCAAACTGGAGGCTTTCCAACACGAATCAAGAAGCAGCAAAGAGGAGCAAGGACACCTGCTTCACCTCCAGGCTCAGAGGTAGAAGGGCTGTGGAGGAAGTAAGGCTGAGCCTTCAAGGAGAGTCAGGTTTGCGTTAGAGAAAGGGGACAGGATGGTCAGAGAAGTGAGGGCACCTTTAAATGGGATGCAGAACAACAATAATTCTTACCCTTTAAGGAATGCCTACAACATAACACACTTTGTTCCAGGGGTCCTAATACATTGGTTCTAAATTTCATGACACTCCTGCAAGATAGTTTGACACTGAAGAGGTGAGCTGACCTGCTCACAATACACGGATGGAAGTGGCAGAACCAGGATTTCAGCCCAGGTCCATGCAACTCCAAATTTCATGCTCCCTCTCCAAAACACAAAACTTCACAACAGCAGCTATGTTTCAGCGCTGCAGGAAAAATAACCAGGCAGCAGCAGTGATTGGGAGAAGGAAGAAAGGGAGCAGGAGAACTAGTTACTAAATTGTCTGTTCTTCCTTGGAAACATTTCCTGGAAGCATTTTTTTTTTTACTTCGTACTAGTGTAATGGGACAAAAATGTTAAAAGGTATAGCTTCCTCCCCTGGTTAACACCTCCCCTCCCAACATCCCCCCCAACACACACACACACACACCCCAGGAAGCCTTGTCTCAGCCAGGTGGGGACTTCGCTTTAGTGCTGCTGAAGGGGAGCACGCAGCCTGGTTCAGCCAATGCACAGGCGCAGGGAGGGTAGGCAGTGGAGCTGGGAGGGGCAGGAGGGCTTAGAGGACCAGGGGTAGGCAGGGTTCTGAAGTGACCCTGGAGCAGCTTCAGGACACATACAAGAAGAAGGTGGCAGAGGAGTGGGTGAATGGCCTAAAGACTGTCGTTAGAGGTTTGAGAAATACAATTATTTTATTTAGAGTTTTAAAAGAGGTAACATACAAACTAAAAAAGCTTTGCAGTGGAGAGTCTTTCACTTAGAAACAGTAGCACTCTATGCATACAATTCTGCACCTCTTCAAAAATTATTTAAATTGCAGCATTGTTCAGAATAGCCAAGAGCTGAAAGCGACATGAATGTCCATCCAGGGAGAAATGGATAAACAAAATGTGTACAAACATACAGTGGAATTTTATGGAGCCTTAAAAAGGAAGGGAATTCTGTCACATGGATGAATCTTGAGGACATCGTGCCAAGTGAAATAAGCCAGTTACAAAAAATGACAAATACTGCATGATTCCACTTATATGAGGTGCCTAGAATGGGCAAGTTCAGAGGGGCAGAAAGTAGAGTGCTAGTTGCCAAGGGCTGGGGAGGCGGAGGGAGTGGTTTAGTGGGTATGGAGCTGAGTCATGTGGATGGGGGAGTTCTGGGGATCTGTGGCACAGCGTGCCTGTGGCTGATAATATTGTCCCTTACACTTGGAAATTAATGGGAGAGTGAATTTTATTTTATGTGTATTTTTGATACACAAATTATCTTAAGGATTATTCCACATCAGTCGTTTCTTTGAATTATAGATACACCTTCATTCATTCACCCAGTACCCTACTGATGAACGTTCAGTTTGTTTCCAATCTCTTTCAATGCACCAATGAAAATTCTGGAACATTTGAGAGTTTGAATTATTTTTAAATCACTTTTGACTTGCCTTTGTTGCTGGTACATTTCCTTTTGAAACCCTGGGATGGACCCACTGTCTGCCCCATGCATGTGTAGTTCCATCTCTGAACCTTTGTCCAGGCTGCTCCTCATCCCTTGAAAGTGACTTTGCTCTCAATTTATCCTGACCCTTCTTCTTATTCAGGAGCCAGTGCAACACTTGAGGCTAGGAGAGGCTCTCAGCCCACGCACATAGCTCTTACCTGTGAGCCCAATGGCACTTTCCATTGCCACCATACACTAGGGGATTTTACCCAAGCTTGGACTTCTGCAGGGATGGTGTTCAGACAGTGCCCAGTGGTAAAGCCATTCGGGCTGTTAAACACTTCCCTATCTACTGAGAAGCCTAGCTTCTAGCTTCTCTGGGCCCTTCAGAGTAGCTCTAGCCCCTTCTCTGGAACTCCCCCTCCAGTAGCTTCCTGATAAAGCAGCTAATGGGCTAACACTTGACATCGCAGGGAGCCTTCAGAACCTGGCTCCAGCACTGGGGCCGAACCGTAGGAGAACTACCCCCACCCAGTCATACGAGCTTTAAATATTTTAAATATATGATTAATTTCATGGGTGGGATCTTGTCTTCTATTTCTTTGGTATTCCCCATAGCACCTATTACATGAAACACCATATAGCCAGTACTCTGAAAATACTTATTTCACAACTTGCAGGGTCCAGGGCACCGGGCCTCCAGAAGCACGCACAACTCAACTTACAGGGACGTTTCCTCCCATTCCAGAAAGGTCTAAATGTCCCAAGAATCTCTCCTGAGCACCGTGCCTGAAAACTCCCGCACTCTCCAGGCTTCCGCGGTGGGGTCATGGAAGCACTCCATAGCCCACATCTCTGCAGATCTTCTCCCCCAGCTCCAGGAAGGCCCCTCCAAACGCCCTGCTGGACATTTCCAGCTGGACGCCCCAACTTCTTATCTTGGTACAGGGCTGGCATTTGGTGCACGGTTGTGTGATGAATAAGATGAAGTCAGAGCCAGCCTACCCCCCCCCTTTAACTCTTCTTCAGAAGTAAACACTACAGATAGCCTTTCCCCTCCCTCACCTCACTGACCCGAAGAGAAATTCCCACCTTGTTAACCATTTCCTGTCTTCCCAGTCCCAGCGTCCAGGAGGGATAAAGAGACAGCCTTAAAAAGCGGTCAGGACCCAGCAGGAACTCTTCGACTTTAGCGTCCCCTCACTTCTGCTTGAACCCAGGCCAGGCCTGAAGCAAGCTTAGCCCCTGGACTTTCTCACTCTGACCTGGCCCCTACTCAGATTTCCCCCCCGCTCCCATTTACAGCTGCCCCATGTCTCCGTTGTCAGCGCGGTCCTATTCCTACTCAGCTCCGCCCCTCCACTCCAACTGGACCCGCCCCAACCATCCTGCTCTCCTCGGACACCCCAAACTCGGCTCCGGGCCTCCTCCCTGGCCCCGCCCCCAACCCACGGCCCCGCCCCCGCTCGTCTCCCCCTCCCCTCCCCCTCCCCAGTTGCAGCAGCGCGGGGCCAACCCACCCTCACCTCGGAGAAGAGCGCGGACAGGTGCTCCAGAGGGGCTGCGGCACGTCCCCGCAGGGCACCGGGCCGCGGAGGCTGTGGGGCCCGGGCGGCTCTGGCCTGGGCGCAGGGAAAAGAGCCCCTTAGCGCGAGGAGGGCCAGAGTCGGGTGCCGCGTCCAGCCCGGGTCGCAACGCCAGGCCCCCGGGCCCGGGCCGCACCACCAGCAGCGGCTGCGGACCCTCCGCAGCATCGCAGCCCAGGAAGGCGTGCAGCAGCCGCTCCGCCTCGGCGGTGCCCGCGCAGCGCTCCCAGGCGCCCGCCGCCGGCCGCAGGCTCTGGGCCACGGAGGCCCCCAGGAGTCGCAGTCGCGGGTCGGCGCCGGCTTCGTCTTCTGCGTTCTCCTCAGCCAGCGCGGCCCGTTCCTCCGCGCTCGGCATCGCGCGGCCTCGGGCAGCAGCGGTTTCCCTAGCGACGGGGACGCAGCCGGGGCTCCCTCCTCCGCTCCCCTCCTATTGGGCACAGGACTCCTGGTCCCGCCCCTTACGTCTAATAAGGTAGGAGAGGGAAGGCTGGGGAAGGGCGGGATCGCGTCGTTGTTGCTAGGAGACCTGCGGCTGCTCGCGTTTAGCGCGTTGTCTCTCGGAATGGAGGGGGAGGGTGGCGGTCTAGGGCGCTGGTTTGTAGATGCGGCGCGGAGGGGAGGTCAAGGGTATAAGTGCTGTTAAGGGTCCTGCTGGTTAAGGTCAGATGACATTCTTTAGAGGTCTCCAGACCCTGGAAACATTCTAGATGTCCCGCCTAGTCCCCAAATGCCTACTTCAATCTTGAGAATAACGTGAGATCATAAAATAGATGTAAAGTTTTTAGCTTACTTGCCACGAAAACTTAAATACTTTAAAGCAATGCTTATGTGGATACTAAGCATTTGAAGTGTGCTGGTGCGGCTGAGGAGCTGAATTTTTTAATTTAAATTTTAAGTAATTTAAAATTAAACAGTCAACATGTGGCTCACAGCTCACCCTCAGAATTACATTACAAATTATATTTTTAAGAGGTTTTTTAGTGTCCTATTGTGTCCGTGCCTTAAGTGTGTGTGCTTCGTCTGACAAATGGGGACTCAGACTCTGAGATAACTTTGATTTCTGTATGTCCCCAATCAGTTCTTCCCAAATGCAGCAAAGCAATTTTAAATATGCAGGGTGCTCAGACCCTCTCATTTCTGCTGTATATCTGGACCTTGTCTTCAAAAAGGAATAATGTGAAACACCTTTGTGACCTCAGAAATTAGCATTTGCCACCTGCTGAATCCTTCTCCATGATCAGGATATAAATAACCTGGCCCTCTGCATGTAGTAAGGTGAGATGGGACAAGGAAAGGTACAGCCTGGGTAGCATGAGACCTGCAGGTCTGAAATGAGCTCCCTTCTGCCCTGTCACCCTAATTATAGGCACCAACCAGAGACGGCAGCATTTCTGGGTGAAAAGAACACTTGTACACAGGGCTTCAAAGGCATATTAACAGAATAAGCACTTATCAAAGGCAGCTAGGCTAACAAGAGGCCCTCAGGAAATGCTATAGCTGGAAGGTAAAATGATTGATTTCATAACTGGGGCACCGGAGGTGCTATGATCAAAACTGTTCCCATTAGAAAATGAATCTTTATGTTTGTGAAGAGTGTTTTATCATTACCGGATCAACAGTAGACCAACCAGGAGTAAAGGGACAAAAACAGAGACACTCAAGTGATTTTTAAGGTGAATTTGATACTTGACATTTCAAAAAAAGCATCAGGGAAGATAAATGTTGAGGGCTTCCTACACATACCATAGTTGGTGGAATTTTTATTTTGCACCTAGGAAGGCATCATTATTTTTTTAATGCTTAAAACCTCCAAAAGTGTCAGTCCTAATCATGTTTTACATAGAGAATAAAGTCAGGGCCATTAACTTCCTGTAAAGTCTTCAAATAAAGTTTCTATCACCCCACCATGGCCTATTTTGTCCCTCATCCTCTTTGTCACTTTGTCCCAATATACATAAAAATAGAAACACGGGAACCTGTGAAGACGCCTTGAAGAGGTCTAAGAGTGAAGCCTCCTGAACACTGACAATCCCAGCTTTTGCTTTTTTTTTTTCAACTGTATACCCTATCTCCCTTTTAGAAAGAGATTTGGCAGCAGGGGTGTCTGTATGGGATTTATTGAAAACAATTGACATCATCTTTATCTTGTATAATTATAAGGAAAACAAAATAACAAGTGTATTAGCTCTTACTGTGTAACAAATTACTCCAAAAAATATCTGCTTAAAATAGCAGTAGACATTTATTATCTCATATAGTTTGTGATGGGTCAGGAATTTTGGAGCAGCTTATCTGGGTCATTCTGGCTCAGGATCTCTCATATTACAGATACGATGTCAACAGGGGCTACATCATCTGAAGGTCTGACTGGGTCTGGACTCAGTGCTGGCTGTTGCAGGAGGTTTCAGTTTCTGAACACCTGGACCTCTGCACTGAGTGCTTGAGTGTCCTCACAACATTATGTCTGGCTTTCCCTGGACCAAGTGATCTGAGAGAGAGTGGAACAGAAGCCACAGTATCTCTTATGATACATTGTCATTTCTGGCGTAATCCTACTCATTACAGAGGTCCACCCCATTCACACTAAAAGGGAACTACAGCACATGAATGTCAGGAGAGAGGAATCATTGGGGTGTATCTTGGAGGCTGGCTACTACAAATGGTGTTAAGGAAGATGTTGAATTTGTGTGATTGTTCAGATGGAATCATCACCTTTTCATAAACTAGAAATTTGGACTTGCTTCCATGAGCATAACATTTTCATGTCAGATTTTTTGCTTGCAATGGCCATGCACAATTCCTATTCAACACTTTTTAATAATGATCCCTTTAAAATCTGGATAGTCATCATTGACAGGAAATTTGTTCACACAAGCCAGTAATGCAAAATTTAAAGCCTTTCACAATCGTTCAAAAACTAACAGTTGGTATTATATGTACAGAATTGGGCAGCTTTCTTCCTTGACAAATGGTATGTTGAAATTTCTTGTGATGCTGCGGATATTGAACCTACATCAATGTTTCTATATCATATATTCAAAATAGTGATGAAGGTTTAATTCAAAGTATATGCATACACTGTTAGTCTCCTTGCTGCCATCTTGGATGCCACTAAATGAAGACAGTCAGACACAAATGTGCAGATGTGTTGGATACATGTGTAGAAGGAGAGGCCGGGCTACCTGGAGCTCCAAGCAGGAGACATGTATAAGAATATTAATTGTTCCATATTCATGAGAGCAAACTCCTGGGAAACAAACCAATTGTTCATCAATGACAGGATGGATAAGTAATGGCGTTGTACTCTATTCATAGAATAAAATACTACACAGCAGTGAAAAGGAGTGGACTGCAGCTCCATGCACCAACATGGGGGAATCTAAAAAGAACAATGCTAAACAAAAAAAAGACAAGTTGCAGATGAGTGCTTTCAGTATTTATTAGTTTTAAATTAAGTGATGATATTTTGTTAGACATACATAATCCAGAGAAAACTAAGGAAATTATTATCCCAAAATTCAGATTTTGATCATTTTTCAGGGGCAGAGGGGGAAAAGAGGCATGGGATGGTGAGGGACGCACAGGGGCCCCTTATGTTCCTGGTGGTGTTTTATTTAACCTGGCTTATGGGTTTTCATTTTATCATTCTTCCTAAGCTGTGCATATATATTATGTGCTTCTTTGTGTACGTATGATATACTTCACAATTAAGAAGAGGTATCTGCTATCTCTTGTACTCTCAATGTTGTGGGGCAGCTCATTTCTGTTACTGGGAATAAGTAAATTATTATTCATAGAAATGCTAACAGGTTATTAGATTTAGAATGCATCAAATATCTTTATGCTTTTAATTGATTAAATTTCACAAGTTTTATAATTCAGTCTGTTGCTAGTGGCTTGTCATAGGGTTCAGTAGACACTGCTCAACCCTTCTCTTTACTTCTTGGTTCTCTTCAACCCAGTAGATTCCTGATTCACTGTGGAACATTCTAGACTCCTGATTTTCATGGCAATCACCCTCCTCTTGGCTTCCTCCTCTCATTCTCTTTGACTACTCTGGTTTTGCCAATCCCTTCAATATTGACATTGCTTAAGCATGTCTCAGACCTGCTGGCCTTCTCGCTTTAAAATCTCTCCTTGTATGAACTCACTCATCCAAGGCAAGAATTCTTTGCTTTATGCCGCTAGCTCCCAAGTTCATATCTCCAGCCCCAAACTGCATAGGTGTAACACTTAGGGTAATGTCTGTGTTCCCCTCAAACCTCTATAGAAATTGTTCCATTGCTTTCTGAAACTTAGTGTTGAAGACAAGTCTGAAGCCAGCTTTATTTTGTTCTTTGTAGGTGTCACTTGAAACTACCTATTTGTTTAAGGCATTTGTCCCCCTCCCTTTTTGTCTCTGTGATTCTAAAAAATGTTTTAAGTTATAGCCAAAGTCCCACTGAATTGATTTTTGCCTGAATTATGAGAGCCCATTCAGTTCTCGTGATGTGTTCCTTTACAGTAGGAAAGACTGCTCTATAAAATCTTTGATTATTACTTATTTTCCATTTTTACTTTCTGGTCTGATTTCTGGTAGTGTAAATTGAGAGAATGCACTAAAAATTATAAGGGATACATTTTGAAATACTAACTGAGGTTTTTTTATTCCTGTATATTTTGATGTTGTCCTGTGGCTCTCTACTCAGTGAGGCAGTGACATTTAATGCCCCAGGGGAGTGTGGATACAGCCTAAAACAGTCCAGTGGATTCCTGAATAGTTTTTAAACACATAGTAGAGACAATAAAGTGAAAGCCATGCTATTTCTTTTCTTTCATGGAAGAGCCAAGAACTTAAAAGGGAGAAAAGCATTTATTGTACAGCTTGTTTGTTTTAATCCCAAGAGCTTAGCTTTGAATATACAGGGCATGGTCTGGAAGACTGAGAGGCTAGAATGTATATCCTAAAAGGTAGAGAGCTAGGAGTGCCTGGCAATGTGATGAGCGGATTGTCGTAAGAGGAGCTAAGAACTCTTTCTAGGATGGGGAGGGGCGGGCATGCACAGTAGAGGACAACATGGTCACCGCTGTAGAATTCTTGATCCTTTCTGGAGAGTCCGGGGAAGGGGAATACCCGAGAGCTACTGGAAGAGCTTGGGTGTCCAGGAAAAGGGAACACCCGAGCCTGGCTTGCCAGGGAGACACTGGCAACTCGAGGATGTGAGGGCCTTTTTTTTTTTTAATACAAATATGATTTTTTTAAACAATTTATTTTGGTATCATTAACCTACAATTACATCAGTAATATTATGGTGATTAAACTACCCCCTTCATCAGGTCCCCCCCCCATCAACCCCATTACAGTCACTATCCATCAGCGTAGTGAGATGAGAATCACTACTTGTCTTCTCTGAGTTGTACAGCCCTCCCCGTGCCCCCCACACCTTATGTTTGCTAATCGTAATGCCCCTTTTACCCTCTTATCCCTCCCTTCCCGCCCTTCTTTCCCAGTCCCTTTCCCTTTGGTAACTATTAGTCCGTTCTTGGGTTCTGTGAGTCTGCTGCTGTTTTGTCCCTTCAGTTTTTTTCTTTGTTCTCATACTCCACATATGAGTGAGATCATTTGATACTTGTCTTTTTCGGCTTGGCTTATTTCACTGAGCATAATACCCTCTAGCTCCATCCATGTTGTTGCAAATGGTAGGATTTGTTTTCTTCTTATGGCTGAATGATATTCCATTGTGTATATGTACCACATCTTCTTAATCCATTCATCTACTGATGGACACCTAGGTTGCTTCCATTTCTTGGCTATTGTAAATAGTGCTGCAATAAACATAGGGGTGCATCTGTCTTTTTGAAACTGGGCTGCTGCATTCTTAGGGTAAATTCCTAGGAGTGGGATTCCTGGGTCAAATGGTATTTCCATTTTGAGTTTTTTTGAGGAACCTCCATACTGCTTTCCACAATGCTTGAACTAATTTGCATTCCCACCAGCAGTGTAGGAGGGTTCCCTTTTCTCCACATCCTCGCCAACATTTGTTGTTGTTTGTGTTTTGGATGTTGGCCATCCTCACTGGTGTGAGGTGATATCTCATTGTGGTTTTAATCTGCATTTCTCTGATGATTAGCGATGTGGAGCATTTTTTCATGTGCCTGTTGGCCATCTGAATTTCTTCTTTAGAGAAGTGTCTATTCATGTCCTCTGCCCATTTCTTAATTGGATTATTTGCTTTTTGTTTGTTAAGGTGCATGAGTTCTTTGTATATTTTGGATGTCAACCCCTTATCAGATACATCATTTGTGAATATATTTTCCCATATTGTAGGATGTCTTTTTGTTCTACTG
>JAQQAC010023519.1:3010069-3042434 GCA_029783875.1 Phataginus tricuspis
AGGCCCTCTTGAGGCCCTAGTTTATTGCTTCACTGAGAGATTTTGTGCCCTGGAGGAATCAATAGTTGTTTCCAATTTATACTTCAGTTCAAATGGGACAGGTGTCCCCAGAGTGGTGTGTTTACCTCTGCTGGTGTGAGGGATGATTGTGGGAGACCTATGGACAGGTATATTAAAATGTATGAAAGGGCAACGTTTTTAGCAAGTGACACCAGTTTCCATTTGTAGTGGTGATTTGAAGTTTTCATTTTATACGATTTTATTTATCAATTTAGAGAATAGTATTAAGTACTACAGGTAGTAAGCAGACATGACATATCATAAAGGAGGGATGCAAATGACTGAAATCTAGGACTCTGAAATAAAATAACAGGTAGTAAGAAAAGTAAAAAGTAAACTTATGAGTTGGCTCTTTGGAGCCCCAGATATATTTTTCACGTTAATAGATCCATAGATTATAATCATTCATATTGATTAACAGTTATAAAAGATTCGGTTCCCCAGGCCAGCTTCAAAAGTTCTTTGCAGTAGAGGATATGCTGGCAATGAAAATAAATTAGAAAAAACAATACCATTATAATAATACCAGATACACACTATTATAAAATTAGAAATCCTTGAAATATATAGCTTAATTACAATGATGGAAGAAAAGACATTTTGATTAGAGAAATTAGGTAGGCTTGGCCTGAAATTTTGGTAGGGTTACCTGAGAATAAAAAGATTTTAGAGGCTGGTGGTGGATTTTCTCATTTCTAATTCAGTTTCAGAGCATCTGTCTTGCTTCACCCTAAGTAAATGTATTTACATGCGCATTATCATTATTGGTCTCAATCAGGTAGTCCTTTGGCTACTGATGGACTGAAGAGGGGGAGAGGAGAAGAAATATTCCTGGATTAGCAGGCACAGATTAGATTACAGTGATACATAAAGAAGGTGGTTAGAAGGATGTAGGAAAAAGTGTGGGAATATGATTGTCTGAATGAAGAACCTTGGAAAGCAGGAAGCAACCAAATCCTGAAGGGGAGAAAACAGGGCAATAAAGACTAATTAGGGAGTTCTGTCTCTGGCCACTAGGGGCACGATTGGCTAGAACAGCCTGGTTGCCAATCCAGGATCTTTGTAGGCAGATATGTAGAAGAGAGGTCAAGGTCCAGTGGTATGCTGGAACCAGCCTGGACTGGCTAGCAGTTTCTCCTGAGAGCCTGCTGTATGAACCTCTTTTCAAACCCCCCTGCCCAACACTCAGTGAAGTCAGTTTAGTAGCTTGAAATCAGACATGGTGAAAAGATTGGGATTATTTGCACCACAGACACCGGCAAATGCTACAAATGAAGGCTTTTGTCCCAGAAAAGCCTGTTGTTAAAGATTTACCAGCAAACTGCTAAACGTCACTGTGAAACAGGCAGTTTATATTTACATTTTTAAAAGGTATGTTAATTAACTCTGTTCATCTTTTCATCTACTTTGTGATCAAAGGTCATTGCACCCTGGACTGGATAAGCCAACCCTCAGATATTTGTGCACTTAAAAATTAGGGGAGTGCCTGTTTGGCTACAGGAGATTTTGCTTCTTACAAAGGCATCATAAAGAGAAAGCTACTCTGGCCGGGTGGTCTCAGCCCCTCTTCTCATAGCACATGGGCAAGCGGGCATGTGCTCACGTGAGTGGCGGCTAGATTCTGGTGTTGCCTACTCCCATGCAGCTGTTTTGATATTTGCATCAGCTCTCCCATTTAAGAATCACTGCTTTAATCAATTTACCATGACATTTGACTTTCAAAATCCAATTCACATACTGCTTCCCACAGCTCCACTTGGGATATAAAGTACAGATGTACACATCACAAACTCCTGCGTGTTGTGAGCCCCACAGCCATCCAGCAAGAGATTCAACATGATAAATACGTGGGATGATCTTGATTTTGCTCAGCTAGGCAGGGCTGGCCAATTCAGAGGCAGACCCTGGGCAAGGTATTTGAGCCTTAATATCTTCACTTATAAAGTAGGGATAATAAAGCTACCTCGCAGGGCTTCCTGTGAGATGGTAGACGTCTAGTGAATAGAACAATGCCTGCATATTGCAACTGTTTACTAAATCGTGCATATTTTGAGCTTCCTTTAGGATGAATGCAGAACTTCACCCACATAATATAATCTAAGAACATCTCTCATAGAACAGCACCTGATTATCTGCCCAGGAATGAACCAACCTGTATAAACCGCCCCTTTTGGCTCAGTTTGTCAAATGGGCTTTGTTCTGTACCCTCCAAGTGGCCATACAGAATTAGTACCTGATGCTACAGGTTTTCCTACTTTCTGGTCTCAGGCACAAGATGACTGGTGAAAGGAGCCTGTTTTCTTGGCTGTGGTAGAAGGAAATGGCAGGAGATTTTCCTGGCTTTGAAAGTGAATGGAGCCTTGCCACAGTCAGGCTGTGCTACTTCTCTGTTCCCTGTGACATCCCCATATGAGCTCAATGAGATTCCTTATTAGCAAATATTTATCAGCATCATTACCATTTATGGGACACCTGCTGTGGTCTGGGCACTGTGCTGGCTGTGTATGAAGAATCTCTTCATGCTACCTTCAAGCCTTCTGAAGAACCTTTCGAATTTGTCACTGTTCAGACTATTTTCAAAATTCAGAGAGGTTAAATATGCCCAAATCATACAACAAGAAAGCATGTGAAGGCAGATCTTTCTGATTCTAAACCTTGTCCTCTGTCACCTATTTTGCATTTCCTAAGACATAGCAGTACAGGAATTAGCAATTACCAGGTATCTTCTACACACAGAGCACCAGAGCAGGGCCAGGAGGGTCAGGGAGAAGTCCAGATGCGGGAATTTTTGTGAGAGGCTCCTCAGACGGTTATCCTTGCTATCCGGGGGTCTTCAGATTTCAGTATTTCCTCCTAAGAGCTAGGAAGTTTTCAGGAACCAGGCTTCTCTGTTCTCAAAGTTTAGGAAGAGATTGCAGCCAGTGCTTTACAGATCTTTACTTCCCAGGCACAGGGCTCCTCTTGGTGGCTAAGGCCCTCAGTGGCTATGACATGCGGTGGCTGCGAGCCTCAAGCAGGGAAGGTGACCATCTCCTATTCCTTCCAGCTCTGGCAGAGGCACAGGACATCCACACGCACCTGAGGCCACTCCACCACCACCTGGAAGCCCTCAAGAGCATGGAGTTTCCTGAGGTGAAGCCATGGCTTCAGCCTCTGCTCCACGTGGTCTGTCTCGTTTGGGCCACGTGTGAGTCCTACCGCTCCCCAGGGCGGCTCATGGTGCTGCTCCAGGAGACCTGCAACCTTCTCCTCCAGCAGGTTGGCTGCCCCAGGATTCCCAACAACCTGTCCCTGGGGGCTGGTACACTGAATCACAGGAAAGAGTAAAGTGTGCATTTTTTTCAGGGCAGGGAATTATGGTGCAAAAATTCTCACACTTGAATTATTTTACATCATAGCCAGTAACTCCCAAAGCTGTTCTCATAGTGCTGGAATACTTGGGAGGAGTAATTTGCCTTTTCCCTCTGTGCAAGCCCTGGGGGAAAGCAAAGGGTAGGGTGGGGAGACGAATTTTGACCTCTTTAATCACCTGTGCCGATGGTCTGAGGTGAAGTCAGCAGCAGTTAGGAATGTCAGGCATCCCTGTGCCAAATACTGTATCACCACTTGGCAGCTGGGGGTGCCCGGGCAAGTTCCTTACCTGCTCTGTGCCTCACTCTGCGCTCTGTGCAGGGGTGAAGAGGACTGATCTCAAAGGGCTGCTGCGTGGTCGTGAGGCTTCAGGGTGATCATGCGCAGCAAGGCTTACCCTGAGCCCGGCACTGCTGGGAACTCAGTGCCTGTGAGCCACAGAGGAGCTTCTTGGGACATACACTTCATGCTCTTCCGTCTTAGGAACTCTGGTCGCCCCAGCCAGGGCGGCATGAATGACGAGGAGTGTGTCTGTAAGCACAACTAGAAGCCTTAGTGAGGCTTGAGCGACCTGCCCCTAAAATTGGCTCCTTTTACCTCTAAGGAACGGTAACCCTGAGAAAACAATGAACATGTTTAAAAAGTATCAAGTAATAACTCACATCTATGGAGAACATTGCAGGCATTTTCATGATCTCAGTCACTTTCAGATGCACCCTGCGCAGGGAGAGCCTTATGAAGTTATTATTGTGACTTAGGATGTGGGCTAAGGCTTAGGTTTAACGAGTTGCCAAAGGTCAACTAATCCAGGGCCAGAAGCTAGTTGTTGGGCTCCAAGACCAGGGCTCTTCCAGGACTGCATGTTTGGTAGCCAGGACTCTTTTGGTTGAAAATATAAGGAAACCCAATCAAAACTAGCATCAGTGGAAGGATAATTTGTTGACTCACGCCTAAGACTGGCTTTAGCCCTTAGATGATGCCACCAGGACCCAGGTATTCTTGCCCCTCCTGGGGTGGGGAAGGTGACTGTCTAATGTTGCTCCACAGCCTTCCAGGTTCAAGTCTCTTGGAGACAGAGAAACAATTATAGTTCAAAGAATTTTGCACTCGAATTATTTTACTCTAGAAAACAATTAAATCAGGAACACCTGGGAAAGAACACTGTTCCCTGTGCCCCCCAGCTGGCCCAAAAGAAGTCTTACTGTGTTTTTTTACTTCTGTCCACTTGCACACCCCGAGCCAATCACTGACAATCTGGCTTGAACCCAGGTCCCAGTCCACCTCTGGAACTGAGGACGGGATCAGGCGCTTCCTATATTACACTTCTGAACAATATTGCTTGGGCTAATCATTCGGTTCTGAGTTGTGAGATGGGCAAAGCTATGGGATGTCCTGCACCTGCTGGTTGGTATAGTGACACTAATCTGTTTAAATTCCAGGCCTCTAATTATGTCAGCCCAGACCTCTTGCGAAGTGAGGTGGAAGAAAGTCAGAGGAAACTGCAAGTCGTTGTGGCCACCTTGAACTTCTTCAAGCAGGTGTTTCAGGGCCGAAGGGAGACTCTCCACACTTACTTTAAAGAGAACCAGGAAGTGAGGGAGTGGGATTTCCCACCTGCTCTGGTCCTCGTGCACGTGGACGGCTTCCTGGGACGACTGCTCGCGGTACAGGTGAGTGTCCTCGTGCGCATCAGGCTCCCAGCTCCATACAGGAGTGAGCGACCCAGAGTCAAAAGGCAAAATAGGAGAAGGACCAGCCCAACCTGGCGTGACCCTCTGCTGGAGGAACCCCGGAATAAGATTCAGTTGGTCTTTGGGTTGACCATTGGACTGACCTCACGTAATGGTGGTTCTCTTAGAAGCTTAGGAAATTCTGACCATAGACTCATTTAGGAAGAAGGCTCAAGGAATCAGTCAACTAATTCATCTGTTTTCCAATATACCCATAATCTTAAAACTTTGTTTCAAATAAACTCTTGCTAGGAATTCCATGTGCAAAATGCAGGTGAGCTGATCTGCACGCAGCTGGCCATTCCCACCCAGCCACTGTGTGGAACTTCTCCTGCACTCTCTCACCCTCGAGGTGGCTCTGGAAACTACAAGACTGGTGAATCCCTGTGCAAAAGAAACAGCACTTTTGCTCAGTGTGACTTTCCTGTGATTTTTAAAAGGTTAATATGAACCTTAGTTTAATGGCAAGGTGAGAAAACATGAGGCTTTTTCCTTTGATTGTTTTCTTCCTCAGACTTTAATATGCTTGGCTGGTCTTTTCCTACATTACAGCTCTGCAGGGAGGGTAGTGGACATAATAAAATGAAATAATAGTTTTCCTAAAACTTGAGAAATTTGGGGTAAAGTTCAAGATTACGACAATAGCCAAGGGGACCAAGAAGGAATTAGAATTATGTTTCCAGCTATGATAAGAGATTTAGGATGAAAAAGAGGGGATATGTTGAGAAGAGGCTGTAAGGAGTGGCATAAACAATGGGATTATGAGAACAAGGGTGCGTGAGATTGAACGTGTGGTTTCATTTCAGGAAGTATTGGCCTAGCACTGGCACAGCCAGGAACAGGGCTAGGAGCTGGGGATACAGTGATGGCTAAAACCTGGTTTTGCCTGTAAGAAGCCTGGTTTAGCCAGAAAGCAGGAGAAGGTACACAGACTAGCGGAGGAGATCCAGGGTGGAAAGACAGTCAGAAGACTTCACTGAGGTGTACTGAATGCCATGTTAGAAATTGAAATTGGTGTGCAAGGAGTTGGGAACAAAAACAAGGGGTCCCTGACTGAGAGGGTCTCTGAGAAAGTGTGGACGGCAAGAGGAAATACATTTTGAAACTGGAGTAGAAATTCTCCAGAGAAAGATGCTGGGGAAGGGCGGGGAGACAGAGAAAATGTGTAAGCGAGAAAGCCAGAAGCTAGGTCTTAAGAAAGGCTCACCTTAAACCCTTCTCCAGATCATGGCGAGCATAAATAATTGATATCTAGCTTTATCCTAAATACCTCGTTTTTCTGCAGCTGTTTCCAACACCGCTCACTTGCGTTGGGCAGCCTCTCCCCTCCCAATCTCCATTCCTCTCCTCTCCTACATCAACCCCTCTGCTGAGGGCTAGCCCGGGGCAGAACCTCCCCCTCCAGCCTGTCCTTCTGCAGCCACCACCGTGGAGGCACTGCCGGCCTTGCCTGGCAGCCGCCCTGGGAGGGGAGGAGAGCACAGCTCGGAAATGACTGCTGGCTGGAGCCCACCTTACCCTGTGGTAATGATGTGACTTTGCATATAGACAGCTCTTCTACCATTAGGGCCCCTACCCAATCTGCTGGGTATATTCAGTAAATATAAGCAGCGCCAGCCACCAGTCCCCCCTGAGTCATTACCCTCACAATAGTTGGCTCAAAGGCTGCTGTTTCTTTCTGAATCAAGGGCATGGATGCATAAAAAGCAGTTGCCCCAGCTTAATTAGAGGATGACTGGAACGTCACCACGCTCTCTGTTGCTCTGCTTCTTCCTCTTCTGAGTTTCCCATCCTTTGCTCTGGTTTATTTCCTTGCTCTTGGGCCAGATGCCACTGCTCTCCAGCGCAGGCCGCAGCTCCAGGATGTGCTCAGCCTGGCCCAGGCATGACAGGTTCAGGTCAGCAGGGCCTCTGCGTCAAGGCTGGCCAGGCTCCCCCGGGGAGAAAGACCAGGTATTTGTTGGTCGGCGGCTAGGAGATGGCGTGGGGAGGCGGCCGCAGGGTCCCAGCCAAGAGGAGGTTTCAGCCTATCTCTAAAGTGGAGGAAAACAGGAACCCTCTCTGCCCTTGGCTTCTTCCTAGGCCTCCATCCACCAGGCCAGCACCAGGCTACAGAGGCCTAAAGACAGAGGCCATTCCCAGGTGGGAAGCAAAGAGGGGCAGGTAGGAAGCCGATGCATGCGCTGATTCCAGACCCCACAGCCCGGCCGAGGGGCCTTAGTTAATCAGATCCCTGCCAACCTGGGTGGAGAATGAAGGATTTGCCCTTAGATGGCAGCCAGGGAGTCAGACGGCATTGGGCCCCACGGCCCTAATGCAACTCAAAGGTGGCAGGGGTGGCTGGAGGCATGACCACGGGCCTGGCAGCAGAAGCAAGCTCCAGAAAGGACTCAGGAGCCCACACAGTGAAACACAAATCCCCCTGGCAGACGGGCCAGATGGAGGAGCTGCCTTATAGCTTTCCGGTCCCAGGGAGGCGGGGGTGTGGGGGACTGCCCGTCCTGCATCTGGGTTCTGTGAGAGCCCCCTGTGTGCAAATAACAAACCCCTCTTTATTTGAGCTCCTGGAGCGTGTTCCTGGTCCTGGCAGTGGGACAGGGCCCTGAATAACCCGGCAGGCCAACTGGGGCTGGATGATGTGTTCAATCCCACATGAGGTCATCTGTGTTTTCTTCTCCTTTGCTGGGGGTCCCCATGGGTTCTGCACCACGGCCGGGCACGAGCGGGGAGGCTGCTGATCTTGCATTCATAGCGGGCGCCCAGGGAGAGCTGCTGCTTTTCATATGGGGTATCCTGGGGTCCGTTGCTGAAGCCCAGGCTAGAAACGCAGTGCCTGGGCCACGCCAGGGGAGTACAGTGGGCTTTCAGGGGCAGGCTGGTAGGAACCCCGCCGGTTACCTCCCTCCAGCCCCAGTCTCCATTTGGAGCCACACTACCCCTGGGGGCAAGCATGCTGATGTCGCTTGGTCATAGCCACACAAAGGATGTGCATGTGTGTGCATTCTTGGCTCACTGGGGCATAGGTGTGAACCTGCACACACACAGAGGTGTATGTCTGTACCTCAGTGTACCCAGGGGCACGTGCACCCAGCCTGCATGTCCCCGGAGGTGCCAATGTATACATGAACACGTGTGCACGCTGAGGTATATGAATGCACAAGGGTGCCTGGGCACGCTGGCATAAGTGTAAACTGTGCACACACACATGTACTACAGGGAAGCATGTGCCTACTACTGTGGACATGCAAGCACCACACTACACAGTGGGGTGTGAGCTTGCATGCGCACACACAAAGGGTCCACTGGGGCTCTGTGCTCAGTTCTCTTTGCACACGTGTGTGCACAGGCCCATGTGTGTGTGCACTCACGGGGTTTGGGTGTCTGTGCCCACCCCGCTGGAGCCCCTTACCCTTCCCCAGCCCGGAAGTAGCCTCAGGGGCAGCCACACAGGAAGCCACCAGGTGTATTGGCATAGCTGTAGATGCAGGGGCCACCCCATGCACCGCACTCATCCACGTCCTGGCAGCCACCCAGGGCCTGGTCGAAGTCGAAGCCAGAAGGGCAGACACAGAGGAAGCCGCCCAGCGTGTGGTGGCAGGAGGCGCTGCCACAGGCCGCGGGCAACAGCACACACTCGTTCTTTTCTGTGGGGGGGGCAGAGAGCAGAGGACGTGGGGGGAGGGGGAGGCCTTCATGCCCCCAGAGACCCCGTCTACAGTGCCCCTCCTTCAGGGCCCAGGCCAGTGTGAAAGTCTCCTGCAGGCTCCTTGGGAGTCCTTGGATGGGACTGCACGCCCCTGATGCCCCTGATGCCCCCAGTCATTCTCCTTCAAAGCATTTCTCGAAGCCTCCTGGAAATCCCCAGCGGCGGGGGCATCCAGAGCGCGGCGGCTCCCGGGGCTCCGGTGAGGGGGCCTGTGGGGGGCCGCCGCGTGCCGCCTGAGGCCGAGCAGCCCCCCAGCCCCCACCCACTGGGTGCCAGCAGCCCCCTCCCAGCTGGGGCGGGCAGAGAGAGCGCCAAGACGACGCCCAGTTCCCCAAGGAGGCGACCCGGCTCCCGGGGGAGAACCACGGCCTGATGAATCCCGGTCCCCAGGGCTGGGCTGGACAACTGGAGGGCAGGGCCAGAGTCTGGCTCTTGGCTCGCCTCTGTATCCACGGGGCCTGGGGCCAACCGTTGCTGGAGGAGTGAATGAGTTCATGGAGGAGGACACAGGCTGAGAAGGAGGAATTGGCTACAGAGGCAACGGTCTACGTGGTTCCCAGGGTAAGGCCAAGGGGCATTTTCTGGGGGTGTGCCGTGAGGGGAAGGAAGAGCCAGTGAGGCAGCAGGAGAGCAGGACAGCATGTGGAGGAGGCCACGGGGGGTGAGAGTGTCCAGGAGGGGCAGGCAGTGGTGCCCAGAGCAGGGCATGTGGAGGTTTCTGGGGAGAGTGGCCCCAAGAAAGGTAGAGAGTGACACCAGACTGCAGAGGAGGAGTGGAGAGGTGGGGAGGGCGAGGCTGTCATGGAGGGGGTCTGGAGCAGCAGAGAGAAGCGTGCCATGGAAGAGGGCACGGGGCAGAAGGCTAGCCCCCCACCCGGAGGGCCTCTGCTGCAGCAAAGGCCTGTTTCCCCTGCCGCACCTCTGGCAGACATCACTAATCAATTGCGGCAGTCTTTCCCCGTGATCACTGGCACTGCCTCAAACTCTTTCTCGGAGCCCTCCATGCCCCAGCTCCTTATCAAGGGGACTTGGAGTTTGCCACATGTGCTCTGCAGCCCCAACTCCCGCCTTCCTCCCTGCTGTCCACGGGGACTGTGCGGGCAAGGAACTCATGCTGTGTGGCGGGTCAAGCGCAAGCCTCTACACCTCCCTCTAAAGCATATACTGAAAGCAGCAATGCATTCCGGGAGGGGTTACAGAAACCGGTGTCACCACCGAGGATTTGAAGGCTGTAGGGGTGGTGATTTCCACATACCCTTATTCAAGTCACTCGCTTGGCCTACGCAGGAAACAGATGAATCTTGGAGATGACAGTGCATGATTGTCAGTGTAACAGACTGTCTCAAATGCAGTTACTGCTGCACATGGGGCTTCATCACTTGATCCCCAAGCACCCAGTGTGGAACTATTGGTCAGGAAAATGCTCTTTGTTCTCTTCCTGTTAGTAAAGACCAGCAGAGCAGGTGGCTTTCCACCGGCAAGCAGAGAAAACTATCTCAGAGGCGGATCAAATCTCCAGACTTAGCTTGTAATTTAGCCAGAAGGAAGCTTCGCCCCCTTTTCCTTCCAGAAGACGTCACGCTGGCCCGTCCTATGGATGGTATTATGCTGATTGGACCAGGTGATCAGGAAATACAACTTGTCTAAGCATATTGATAGCACAGTCACGTGTCAGAAGGTGGGAAATAAATCCAACAAACATTCAGGGCCTTTCATCTTAGAGGAGTTTCTAGAAGTCTATCGTGTGGGCATGCCAGGCTCTCCCTTTCTAAAGTGATGAATAAGGTGCTGTATCTGGCCTCTCCTCCCACACACACAAAAGAGCACAGCAGCCTGGTGGACCCCTCGGATTTCAGAGGCAGCTCAGACTTCATTTCCAGCGTGCTACTCTGACCCATTCACTGCTTGGCCTGAAAACTCCTAGTTTGGGAGCAGCCTGGACCTGTGGAAGGAGGATGCCGGTAGATGGTAACACCTGGATCTCCTCTCCTTGCCGCCCCTTCAAGCTGCACCCCTGGAAATGGCCAGGCCGGGGACTGACTTGCCCAAGATCACAAGGCCCGGACCCGGGCCTGACTTCGTGGTGTTCCACGGTCCATGCCAAGCCTGGTCGGCATTCTTCCATCTCTGAGACTGTGGGTCAGACACACGTGACTCCAGCCCCCAGGAGTTGGAGGTGTCATCCATGTATCCCTGAGGCTGTCCCTAGAGAGGAATGTCTGACGTGACCCTGCCTGCTCAGGTTGGGACGTTGGGCAGCTCCTGGGAGGTACCATGGCTTCAGCAGGACAGGGAACTGGTGAGAAAAAGAGGCCTGAGCTCAGCTCTTGTCTCCTCAGAGCTGGGACCCTGGTGACATGGCCAAGGAGCGAGGGGAGGGCCCTGGTGGGGATTTGGGTTCTCATGCACAGCAAGGGCCAGGAGGGTGGGCAGCCAGCAGCCCAGAGGGGCATGTGGGCGTGTCTGAATGCAGGGCGGGGCCCAGGACATGGAACCTTGAAGAAGTGATGTCACTGGTGACACGCCCAGTAGAACCTGGATTGTGACCTGGTGTCTAGTTCCTGGTGGCAGACCCCAGTCCTGCTCACTTGACCAGCGGCGCTCGACAGAGCAACATGTGGTCTTGTTGTACAGAGTCTTCTGAAGGCGGGGGAGTCGGGGAAGCTGGGAGGGACAGTCTCCCTGCTCGCTGCTGGCGTTGGCTCCGGGACCACCTCCGACGCCTCTGTCCCTGTTGTCCAAGGAGCCCCGAGGTAACACAGGGCAGCCCAGAGCCGGCCACTCCAGGGCCAGGCCACAAGGGTGACCCATCCCGGGCTGGCCTTCCCCCCACCCCCGGTCCCTTCTGTGTTTGTGCGGTGGGCGTGGGGCATGGGTGGGATGGAAGGCTGGGGAGGAGGGGACAGTCAGTGTCACAGCTCTGCTCTCATCATTCAGGATGTGGAGGTGAGTGTTGGGACCAGCTACTGCCACCCACATGTTAATCCTGAGCCCGGGGGGTGTCCTCTCCTACCCTCAGGGACTGGATGTCTATGCAGATGGCCCTGTGTGCCTCATCTCGGGGGCAGGGTTTGGGGCCCACATTGCCCCCTGCGGGGAGGTCCAGGCAGCCCCAGGTGCCGCTTCCCCAGCTCCTAGGCTCTGGCTTTGCAGAGCTCCACCCTGGAGAGCGTGGAGGAACTGGTGGATGGATTCACCTACTCCATGTCCCAGATCTGGGGCAGGCTGTCTACACCCAGGACCCTGTTCCAAACCTGGCAACCTGCCTGGGCCCTCCCAGGGCCTCCCCACGAGAGTGGCCGACAGTCCCACTCCAGAGGGCCTGGAACCTGGTTCCTGGGAGCACCCCATCCCTCTCCTTGCTCTCATCCCAGGGGGCTGGGGGCTCTCGGGTGAGGTGCAAACCTCCCTCATCCTGGTGGTTCCTGGGTTTCCCACTGACTATATCCCTGCTGCCCCCCTCAGCGTGAACATGAGTCACCTCTCCGTGGGACTAAGGTCCCCGAGCGCAGGGCTCCCTGGACAGGCGTGAGGAGGAAGTGGAGACAGCGCACGGCACGAGTGGATCCAGCGACAAACATCAGCTGGAGCCCTACTGCGTCCCCACTCCCTCCCGAGGACGCTGACCAGCCGTCAGGTGTGAAGGAGATGCAGGGACTGTTCACGGCAAGAGGGTCTCCGGGTTTAACCATCAAGCGGAGCCCTTCTTGGGCCCTACTCCCTGCAAAGGATGCTGACCAGCCAGCCACGGGCCAGCTGCACCCCCGGTGAGCACCCACCCCCGTCCTCGGCACAGTCGGGCCTCTGCCCACAGCCTGCTGTGTGTCTTGAGTGTCCCCACGTGTCTGAGCCACAGCGGGCTCCTCGGACAGGCAGGGTGGCTGGCGATCAGCCTGTTAGGGGGCCCATGGGGAACACGGGAGGAGCCGCAGAGGGGCTCCCCTGGCACTGAGTGCTGCAGAAAGGACTGCCGGCCAAGCTGGGCCACTTCGGGGCTGTTACTTCTCTGTACACGATGAAAAGCCTTTGGCCTCCCCGTCAGTGGCCTGAAGCCTGGCTCAATTTGGAAAGGTACATGGAAAGCAGCCTTTGGAACGGAGGCTTGCGATTCCCTGTGGCTGGGCCCGGACCTCGTCCTCACCGTGGCCACGTGAGGGACCTCTGGGGACAGCAGAGGGGTACCTGCACAGGTTCTGGTAGGACTCCCTTCAGCACCAATAGGGTACGCAGCACCCACTTTGTGCAGGCCCTTTGGGGACACAGCATAACTGAGTGCAGGAAGCAGACACAATGCTGGGACCCCGCCCCGGGTGGAGTCGGGCAGTCACTTCAGGCGTCATCCGCAGGTCACGGCCAAAGAGGGTCACGTTTGGTGCCCTCCCAGCCTCCCCATGGAACAGGGGGCGTGATGAGGGGCCTGAGGAGGAGCTGGCCATGTGAGTTGTCCCTGGGCCCAGAGGGGGCGCTGCCCGTCTCACAGAGTGGGGGTGGAGGAGTTTGGGGCCTGGGGCCGGGGGAGCACAGCAGAGCCCAGCAGGTCACTTGTCTCTGGATTCCCGCGGGCCAGCTGACGACTGGGGACCTCCTATTCGGGAGGGTGGGAAAGGATGGGGTCCCGGGACAGACACCCTGGGTCAGGAAACGCAGGGGCAGTTGCCCGGACAGGCCGGGAATGCAGAGCGGCCAGGGCCACACAAGGGAGGGCCGGGAGGGCAGTGTGGCTGGAGAGACCAGGCCTCTCACTCTTCCCCCCCCAGGCCTTCTCCCAGTCCCCGGATGGGACACGCTAGGCGCCGGGCCTGGGAGCCTATTCATGTGCCCAGCGTCCTCCAGGGCAGCCACTTGGTCCAGGAGGAGCCCCTGGGGCCCACGGTGACCAGGCTGGAAGGTGAGGGGGGCAGCCAGGACACCCTCTAGGGTGGGCTTCCCGGACTGGGGTTCCCTTCAAGGCAGGGAGGGCTTTTCCGTCCTTGGTAAGGTGCAGGGAATTCAGCCCTGGGTGACCCTTTCTCTGTGTCCTGCTCCAGATCCACGTCGTCTGAGACGCTGCCGGGCCTTCCTGTGTCTCCCGTGCACACTGCAGCAAGAGCCAGTTGAGGAGCTCCGTGAGACCCCTGTGCTGGAGCTACGGCCGGGGGCACTTGCTTCAGGCCCTGCAGAGCCGGAGGAGGTCCCAGGAGTGGCCTCAGCCCTGCCCCATGAGTTCTCAGGCCCATGGCCCATGTCACCTGCTGGAACGGCACCGGGCCTGGCAGAGCCAAAGGCGGTCCTGGAGTCCTGCAGCTCCTGTGCCGAGAGCACCTGGGACCTCCCAGGAGTGGCCTCATCCCTAGTGCCAGGCCCCGAGCTGGAGCCCCATGAGTCCTCAGGCCCATGGCCCATGTCACCTGCCGGAAGGGCACCAGGCCTGGCAGAGCCAGAGGCGGTCCTGGAGTCCTGCAGCTCCTGCAGCTCCTGTGCCACGAGCAGCTCCGATGTGCCCAGGGAGGAGCCAACCCTCCTGGCCTTTTCCCCCCTCCTGGTGGCCGAGCAGCTGACCCGGATGTGTGCGGTGAGCGGAGCGGGCTCTCGGGCCCGGGGGTGGGCCTTCCCTGTGTCATGGGCTGGCCCAGACCTGCCGTCCCCTGACGTGGACCCCTGTGATCTGGGCCCAAGTCCCAGCTTCCCCACGGACTCACCTTGTGCCTGAGAGACTCTCCTCACCCCCAAGCCTTCACTGACCCCACGGGGACAGTAGGGCGGCACTTAGGGTCCCTGCAGACCAATGAGGGGGAGTGGAGGGAAGGTGGGCGGGGCCTGGCAGGGCTGGGAGGGGCAGGGCAGGGGAGGGGGCTCAGGTGCTGCCAGGGCCTTAGGCCCTCGCCCCATTGGCCTGGCCGCCTCCATGGCCCCCGCACTTCAACTTCAGAGGCCCCTGCCCTGGGCCTGACTGCGTGGGAGGCACAGACAGCAACAAAGGCCCTGGGTGCAGTTGTTTTGGGGGAAACTGCACCTGAGTGGGGAGCGGGATCCACGGGATGGCAGAATGGGGGGCAGATGCCCCAGGATGGGCACGGGGAGCCGCCTTGTGTGGCAGGGGGGAGGTGAGTGAGGATGCCTGCGAGCCAAGCCCCTCTGTGCCCCACCACTGTGGGGTCCTCTGCATCCAGTCCTGGGTGCCACAGTGGACGGGTTCCGAAGCCAGGATGGCCACAGGCTCACAGCACACCCTCAGCTGCCTGGGCTCCAGTTCTGGCCAGTAACTCTGCCTGGCACAGGGGCACCAGGGGCACAGCTGGGTGACCACCCCGTGTCATCCCCAGAGGCTGTACTCCGAGGTGGCATATTCTGACTGTGAGGCCTACTTTCACTACAAGTCATACTTGGGAGTCCCTGAGCCCTGGGCCCCTACCGTCCATAACATCATGAGGCAGCTTCACGCCATCACTAACGTGGTCACCTCCTCCTGCCTCAGGGCCCCAAGCTCGGTGGCCCGGGACAGGGCCCAAGTGGTGGAGTTCTGGATCTGGGTGGCCAAGGTGTGTCATGGGACGGCCCCTGGGGTCCATCCTGGCGTCTGGGACCTGCTCCCCTCCTTTACCAGCTCTCAGGATGGATGCCTGCGGTCTGCCCTGCCCAGTCCCTGGGCCCCTCCTGCCAGGGGTGTGCGGGCCTGGACTCACAGGCCCCAGGGGTGGGACAACCACACCTGGCCCCTTTCCTTGGGTTGAGCTAGTCCTCCACCCAGGAGGGCTGCTCACCAGGTACCAGGTGGGCTGGGCTCCCTGGGTGTCTGTCTCCTTAAGGACAGGAGTTCATGGGGGGACAGAAGCAGAGAAGCAGGCCACGCTCTCAGCTCTGTCTTCCCTCCCAGGAGTGTCTGGCCCTCAAGAACTTTGCGGTCCTCCATGCCATTCTCTTGGCCCTGCAGAGCCCCGCTGTAAGTCGTCTGAAAAGCACCTGGGGACTTGTTTCCTGGTAGGTAGTCCTGTCCATGGGACCAGGGCAGCTGAGTGGACAGGGACACCCCTACATCTGGCACTGTCCCCTCAATTGGCTGGGACATCCTGCGAGGTGGCAGAGCCTAGGGAAGGGATGGTGGGCTCTTGGAGCCCCTGTGGGTTAGGCCCGGAGGACCCCACACGAATCGGTTTCCTTCAATGTCAGGGGTGGGTTGAAGCCCATTGGAGATTTAGAGCATGTGCTCTGCAGCAGGAGGGCTGCCCCCAGGACAGCGACCTGCCCCAAGGCAGATCTGCCCCCGGGAGCACTGGGAATGGAGGCTCCGGGTGGAAACATGCAGCCCCCTCCCCAGGCCACAGATCCCCCTGGGCTCAGGGCCGTGGTGGGAAGCCTCCCGCAGGCTACTGGGTCTCCTGGATGCCCCGGGAAACGGGTCTGCCCCCAAACTCTCCCCCTGCTGGCCATGTGTCTCTCCTCCTCTCCCCTCCCCTTAGGGAGAGCTACTCGATGTGGACAAAACTTAGAAAGAGGGACAGGAGGCTTAACAGGGGGAAGCTCCTCAAGGTAAATGGAGGCTGGAGGTCTGGAAGGGAGGGGGTCCTTGGGGCAAGTCCTCTGCCGGGCTGTGGCACAGCCTTGGAGCAGACTCGAGGTGTGCAGGTGAGGGGCGGAGCTGATGGGGGAAGTAGAGTCCCCCATGGCCCCGAGGGTCCTGTTTGTCTCCCTCCTTGGCCCCACTTGCCTGGGGGCCTGGCATCCAGTGAGGACCCAGAGGATGGCCCCCCGGTCAGCAGCAGGTTTGGGGCCTATGGCTGAGCAAGGTTGGCCTCTCCCCTGGGTCCCCTGAGCCTGTCACTGCCCCTCTGTGGCTTCAGGCTCCTCATCTGGTCATGGAGGGTTGTCACCCTGGGGTGCGGCCCTGGTCCAGGGAGCACAAGATGGGCTTCAGCTTTGTGCCCATCCCACCGGGTCGTGTGAGGGGAGCCGTGCTCATAGCCCGGTGACACAGAGTCCTCAGGGCCCCCTGGGAGGCGAGGGGTCTCCCTGACACTCTGCAGGTGAGGGAGCCTCTCAGCGGCTGGCCGCGGCCCAAGGACACCCGTGAGTACATGTGTGCTGGAGCTGGGGTCGCTCTAGGCCGAGAGCCTGCTGGAGGTGGGCAGCACAGGTGCCAGGGACTCAGACAAGGCATCCATCAACCCAGGTCTGGTGGTGGGAGGCACGTGGGAGGGGAGCATGCACACCTGAGTGTCCTGGCCTTGCAGGAGGCGACGTCCATGGTGAGGCGACAGCTGTGGGCCCCCTGGGGATCCCAGGACAGGAAGAGGCAGGTGAGAGTGGTGAGGCCAGGGTCACGGGCAGTGGGGGCTGCCCTGCACCTGCTCCTGGTGCCACCCGCTCTGCACTGCCGGCACTGGGGTGACCAGGAGGAGGCAAGAGCAGCTGGGTACAGGGGGAAGTTGGAGGACAGGTGCAGGGACCACAGGTCCTGGGTTTGGCCAAAGCCAGCCCTGGGAGGGGCCAGGAGGGGAGCGCAGGGTGAAGGGAGGGGAAGGAGGCAGCACAGGCTGGTCCAAGGGAGCTGGGGCTGCGGGTGTGGGGTTCAGGGGAGGCTGTGTGGGTGCCCCTGAGGTGGGCGGGGACTCATCACCTCCCCGCTTGCTGGCACAGGGCATGGTCCCCTTCCTCGGATTGTTTCTGGATGATCTCAGAGACAAGCACCTGGGACATAGTGACGAGGTGAGTGAGCCCAGAGGGGCGGGGGGCAGGATGGTGAGCCTTGGAGAGGAGGGAGCCCCCAGTGAGCCCGGAGCTCTAGGCACCAGCCCCCCCTCCTGAGAGTCTCCCCTCCACCCCGGGCGCTGGGCTTCTGGAGAGGACTGCCACAAGGACCCCCCTATGCAGGGTCCTGGCCCCAGGGCAGGCGGGGCTGAGGCTCCAGGGGGCCGCCTCTGAGCAGGACTGGCCGCCCCCTCAGGCTCTGCCTGGGTGGGGGTGATGCTGCTCCTTCAGGGCAGGAGTCCCAGCAGGGGGCTGGCGGTGCCCTCCCGCCTGGGGCCCCCCATCTCCCTGTCAGCCATCACAGAGAGTTGCGGGGGAGGCTTGGCCTCCACTGCCCGGTCCCGTCCCCGCTTCTCGGCAGCCCCGATCCTGGGCCAGGTGCGGGTGCTGTTTCTGGGCAGGCCTGCCCCTTGGGGGGCCCTGGCGGTCCTCCAAACTGAGAGAAGGTGGGGACGTCCCGGCCTCGTTCTGGGCTCAGGGGGCTGTTTCTGAGGCTGCACGTGGGCGGCCTTGCTGCCTCCCAGGGTGATGCTGTAAAATAGAGACAGTTGAGAGCCCAGCCAGGAAAGGGGAGGAATGGAGACAAGACCTCCTGGGCAGGACCCTGTCCGGCCCATCCCCTGGCTCTAATGTGTCTTGAGAGAGTTAAGACACGCAGAGCTGAGGGCAGTAAAGGCTTTGTCAGGTGGGGGATGGCGTTGGCATCAAGGCCGCCTTCCTGGAGGAGGAGCTGGAGACCCAACAGTGGGAACAGGCAGGGCTGGATGGCCTTGGAGGGAAGGCGGGTTCCCCTGTGAGCAAAGATCCGGGACCGTCCCAGTGCCCCACTCCTCACCCCCTCCTTGCCTGCATCCTGTCCTTCCTCTGCCCCAGGTCACTGTCATCCTGCGTGAGATCATGAGGTACAAGGACATGGCCGCGCTGTATGACCTGGAGCCCAGTAAGCACTTCTGGTCGGTTTTCGACACCATGAAGCCCCTGGATGAGAAAGAGAGGTGAGGCCCGACAGGAGCCAGGGGTGGGCCCGAGCTGCTGGCAGGCTCTGGGAGAAGCGCCCCCTGACCTGTGGCTCCAGGGGCTCACAGGTGGCCCTCTGTCCTGCAGCTATGCCCTGTCCTGCCAGCTGGAGCCCCCAGTCTTTACCCCAGAGGCCAGAGAGAGACTGTTAGAGGTCCTCAGGTCCCACAAGAAGTAAACTGACTGGCCAGGCCCAGGTGAGTTTCTGGCCGGGGGCCACGGGCACGGGGTGGGCTCTCCCCAGCCTCAGGGAAGCTTTGGGCCACGTTGGGTGTGGGGGCGTCCTACAGACGGGGGCTGGGATCCCTGCCGAGCAGGCCTGTCAGACTGAAGGGGAACCTCTCCCTCTCTGGGACCCGGGTTCCCCCTCTGTGAGTAGGGGATGCTCGTGAGCCTTCCCGTGACAGGGCCCCCCGGGGGCTGGGGACGGACAGAAGCCTCCGCACAGGGCCGGGAGCACAGAGGGCAGTGGGGACGGGGTGGAAGCAGGATAATGGGGGAACCCGGGAAAACCTGCCTCTTCTGTTCACCTGTGTGGCCCTGTAGCTGCTGCCATCGGGCCCGCGGCCCAGCAAGTGCCCTGGCTGCGTGCGGAGGAGAGCTTCCCCTTTGGGCAGGCGGCACCTGGCGCCCAGGACCCTAGAGGGCTTCCTCCTCCCCCTCCTCCCGCTGCTCCTCCTGAGCCTCTGCTGAGGCAGGCGCTCCGGCCCCTCCTCCACCGGCCGACTCCGCAGCCCCCCAGGCTGCCGCTGCTTCCTCAAGGACCCATACGGAGCTGCCGCCAACCCGGCCACCTTTGTGCTGGGTCGTCCCCGCTGCTCGTGGCCCGCTGGACAGAGGCGGGCTGCCCACCACGCAGAGGGCGTCACCACTCGTGCACAAGGCCTCCCGCGTTGTCGACGCCACCTGCTGCCTGGGTGCCGACAGCCACCGAGTTGTAGCCACAGGGTTCCAGGAAGAGGTGGGTCTGTCCTCACCAGGCCCGGCCTTTCCCGGGATGGACAAGGACACGGTGCAGTGCTGTGTGGGACCACCGCCCTCTGGGCGCCCAGCGGAGGCATCTGAGGAGCCCCCTGGGCAACTTCCTCCCCTCATCTCTGAGAAATAGCCTCCCCGGGGATTAAAGATGGCGGTGTGAGAGGGGAGACAGACACCTCCTCCTAAAACCACATATAATACGAAAATAGAATTCATACAAGTCATCCTGCAAGAGTAACAGGAAAGAAGGCTGCACCAGACTGCATACACCCGGGGAAAAGAGCAGACCTCACGGAACAGGATAATGTCCCAAAGCTGTGACCCGGCGGGACCCAATCCATCCCCCCACCCCAGCTCATCAGCGGGAGGAAGAGACACAGACCAGGGAGGGAGCGGAGGCCTGGGACTGCTGAACACCCAGCCCTGAAGATCTGTTCTGGGAGCACAAACCTACATGCATGGTGCTCTGGTTGGAAAGCTAGGACAGGCAGAATACCTGGAAAGACGGAGATTCCAGCTGCTTGTGGAAACAGGGATTCATATCCGGCTGATCTGGGCGGGCAGTCTGAGAGACTTCCTACAAGCAAGAGGGCCGCTAAAGGGGCAAGGATGGCACAGAGCTTACTGCTCAGGAGAAAGGACAGGTAGACAAAATTGTGCGGGTGCACTCTCCCAGCAAGTTGGGAACTTAAACGATCTTCAAGTGCTCCATCCCCCTGGCTGGCTACTTAGCTCCAAGGCCCCCGGTTGTGATATGCAGCCTGCCGTGTCTTCCTCCTGGCTGGCTAGCCTGCACCTGGCCCACAAACCAGCAGCCCCTGCCCTTGCGTCAGGCCAGCCAGAGGGAAGCCCCCCTACAGCAGCTGCAAACACGAAGCATAGAGGCTTACACCTGTGTGTTCGGCACTGGTTCTGGCAGTGGAGACAGGCATAGCAGCCGGGAAACAGGAAACGGCTCTTTCCTCCCCCAGGCACCAGAACCAGTCCTCTGCCACCCCGACATCACTCCAGGGGCTGAGCAGCTCCAGAGAGTAGAGCTTCTGGGCAGTAGAGGGCACCACATACAAATATGAAACATCAAAGGAACCTGGTTCAAAGCTCTCAACGGCAGAGAAAGGATCGAGTGAGACCGAATTAATAAATCTTCCTGAAAGAGATTTCAAAATAAAAATCATAAACATGCTCATGGAGGTACAGAAAAATATTCAAGAACTCAGGAACGAATTTAGGATGGAGATCCAATCATTGAAGAGAACAATAGAGGATATTAAAAGCAGGTTAGATACAGTGGAGGAGGTGATAAATGAAATGGAAATTAGGGAAGAGGAATACAAAGAAGCTGAGGGACAGAGAGAAAAAACGATCTCTAGGAATGAAAGAATACTGTTGAACTGTGTGACCCCTCCAAACGGAACAATATTCGTATTATAGGGGCACCTGAAGAAGAGAGACAAAAAGGGATAGAAAGTGTCTTTGAGGAAGTAATTGCTGAAAACTTCCCCTGGGTGGGTGTATGGATGGGTGGCTGGGTGGATGGATGGGTGGATTGATGGGTGGGTGGGTGGGTGGATGGGTGGATGGATGGGTGGATGGATGGGTGGGTGGATGGATGGGTGGATGGATGTATGGATGTATGTATCGATGGGTGAGTGGATGGATGGATGGGTGGGTGGATGGGTGGATGGGTGGGTGGATGGATAGATGGATGGATGGATGGGTGGATGGGTGTGTGGATGGATGGATGGATGCGTGGGTGGATGGATGGGTGGGTGGATGGCTGGGTGGCTGGATGGATGGGTTGGTGGGCTGGTGTATGAATCAAAGGGTAGGTGGATGGATAAACACATGGATGGGTATATTGGTGAAGGAGTGGGCATAATAGGTAGATGAACAAAGGGCATTAAGTGGGATTATTTTGCACAAGTTACCTGTGCAGCCCCTAAACTTTCTGGAACCCCTTTCCAAGTATTTATTGTACCTGTGACGGTGCTGTGGGGAGAAACGCCACGCCGGCTCAGGAGTAGAGTGGAGAACAGCACACTGGCCCGGGAGGAAGGGTGTCACAAATAGGCAGAAATAGCTGCTGGAATTGGGGTGGGCACCAGTCATGGGCCTGGGGATGACGTGCAGGATTCCCAGCAAGAAGGGCTTCTTGGAAGGTTAGGAGGTCCGAAGACCAGCCTCGGCCTCCCCCTGCGGTCCCTCTGCCGCCTGGAGTAAGCCACTCCGCCCTGCGTCCCCCCGCTGTGCCGCCCGCGCCCTCTCCAGCCCCACGCCTCTCTGCGCGGGGTGCTGGGGTGCAGGGCAGGGCGGCAGGACCTGTCAGCGCCAGATCGTGGGGAGGGGCGCCTCCGCCCGAGGTCGATGGGAGCGGGCCGAGGCCGCGGTTTACACTGATCCACGAAAATCACCGCCGCTTGAAAAGCGTTCAATGGGCCATCGATCGCTCTCTGCTGATCGGCGCCGCCGCGGGCTGGAAGCCAGAGCGCGCGCCTCCCCGCAGGGCCCCACGCGGCACCGCGGCCGCACCTGCCCGCGCCCCACTCGTGCGCGTGCAGATTGGGCTCCAGGCGCGCCCCACGCCGCTCACTTCGCCCGCTGTTTCGGGTGGCATGGAATTGAGACAGAAAACCCGCCTCCAGTCCCGGCGTGCGTCTCTTGACCTCTCTGGGCCTCAGCTGCCCCCTCCGTAAAGCGGGGAGTCTTGGCTTTCTCCCGGAAGGTGGCAGGGAGCCTCGGCTTTGGAGGGACGTGAGGGGTTAGCATCTTTCCCTGCCAGCTCTGCCCCACCCGCCCGGGCGTCACCACCGCCTGCCGTGCTCCTCAGGGTGCCTCCCTGGCCGAGCGCGCCCCCTGGGAGCCTGCGAGGCCAGATCTGAGCGCGCCCCGGCCCTGCTCTAAACTGTCCTCGGCTTCCATCGCTAGGGACTTGTCCCACTGCAGGGCCAGCCTTGCTCGGCCCGGAGCTCTGCTGAAGCCCAGCTGCTGTCTCACCGGCCTGGACCCTGACCTCCGAGCCCCCGACCCCCACCCCGCAGAGCCCTCCCAGGCAGAGTTCCCCAGCCTCCCCAGCCCTGGGGCCTCCTTCCGGCCTTGTCTGGTTCGGTGTCCCCCAGTCCGGGAATGTGGGTTCTCTGGGGGCCTTGGCCTCGCCGTCCATGGGGTGGGCAGGTGGCAGAGACTTAGGGGGAGGCTTTGGGGACACAGCCGGAAACTTCCTCCAACAGCCGTGGAAACTGAGGTCTAGTGGAGGGGTCCTTCCCCCTCCAGCTCCCTCTTGCCTTTGAGTCCGGCCCCCCAAGCCACGCTCCGCATGACCCACCCCCACACCAGCTCCCAAGGGGGAGAGAGAGGAGAGGAAAGAAAAGTGAAGCCAGACACGAGCTTCCCTCCCCCACTCCATTCCCCAGACCCCGTCTCTGCACTCTTCCCGGGTGCCCCCCTCGCCCTGGAGTCTCAGCCTCCACCCCAGGACCCCCGTCTGGCCTCTGCTGGAGCAGGACCCCCCTCCCTTCCCCTGCCTCCTTCTCCCGAAGGTCAGGGAGCTAATCTCATTCCTGTGTCTCTCTCACACCTCAATGATTAATAATTGAAGAAAATGTATTTCTTCGGGGGCCCAGAATAAATCAGAAATGACTACAGCGTGCTGACGCCACCGGAGAGCTGGGGGTGCCCCTGAGCAAGCGGAAGCCAGGGGAGGGGGTGCGCGCCGCTGAGGGCCCACAGCCGGCAGCCTGAAGGATCGTTTCAGAATCATAGTGATGGCGGCGCTGGATCTGCATCACGGAGCTCGCCCTGACGCTTGGGGAGGAAGTGACCTCACTGCCTCCATTTCAGATGAGGAAACAGGCTCACCGGGGGAAGCGACCTGCCGAAGGCCACCCAGCTGGGATTCCAACTCAGGACCTGGGATTGCAGGGTCCACACCCGGGACTCTGCCGGGACCCCTCATCTGGGCCTTGTGATGCGGTCCCTTGTAGGGCGGGATGGGGAATGCTTGGCCCCACGTGGGACCTGCTCACTGCCCCACGCTCGGCCACATGGAAACCCATGGGGCCAAAAGTCACCGAGGATCCCCTGTGTCCACAGCTCCTGCCTCGCAGTAGGTGAGAGCTGGGAGCACCCACACGCTCATCCGAGGACGGACGGATAATGGGAGTGTTTTTTAGCTATAATGGGAATAGAGACCTGATACCAGCTATGATGTGGGTGGGCCTCGAGGACGTGGTGCTCGGTGAAATCCTGTGTGATCCCACTGCCAGGAGGTCCCCGGAGGAGACATGTCCACAGAGACAGAAAGTGGGTGGTGGGGCTGGGGGCCGGGGGCAGGGGTGGGGGTGAGTGTTTCATGGGGACAGGGCTTCAGTCTGGAACGATGGAAAGTTCTGGAGACGGAGGGTGGGGACGGCTGCACGATGTGTGAAGGTGCTTCATGCCAATGAACAACTTAAAATGTTTAAAATGGTAAATTTTATGTTACGGCTATTTTACCACAATTTAAAATTTTGTTAATTCTTAAAAAAAAAAAAAAAAAGGATGAAGTTCTGATAGGGGCTACAACACCGAAAAATCTTGAAAACACGGTACTTGGTGAGAGAAGCCAGACAAAAGGCCACATTGTATGTGATTCCATTTATATGAAACGTCCAGAACAGTCAAATTCATAGAGACAGAAAGTGGATTCCTGGTTGCCAGGGGCTGCACGTGGGGGAGTAAGTCGCTCCCGGGGATGGGGTTTGGTTTTGGGGAGATGAAAATGTCTGGAACCAGGTAATGGTTATGATTGCACCCATTCTGAATGTGCTAAATGCCACTAAATTGTACACTTAAAGTGGCGAATCTTGTGCAATACGGATTTCACCTCAATTAAGAAGAAAAATATAAAATGAGGAGGAGGCAGCCCACCCCCCTCTCTGAGCCCTTGTCGGTGTTTCAGGGGTGCTGGTTCCCCATGAGGCAGGGAAACACATCTCAAATGCTTTTTATCCAGGTTTAGACACGCAGGGGGGGAGGGGCTTCACTTTCCACATTCTCATTCCTAGTTATCTCAGCCTGTTACACTTCCCCTGTCCTTGTTTACCATTTGGCAGAACAGACCGTGCTGGCACTACCATTGCTGTCCAAGCGAGGGGGATTGATAAAAGGTGATGTCTGTTCTGCGGCTGGAAGGCTGGTTTGGCTAGTACAGGTGATGGAGGAGGAGAAATGGAAATTACATGGAAAGATGCTCCTGTGATGACATGAAAGGCAAAGACCACGTGACCACTGGAAGTCCCATGAGCCCATCTGGGTAAATGTCAGCATTTTCCCAGGGTCTCAGCCCAGAACCTCTTGTATCCATCAATTTCTGGGACCCTGGAGAAGACCATCCTCCTATCCCAGTTCCTCTAGACCCACTGGTAGTAACTTGAATATTGCTTCCGAAAAGTCATGTTCGCCGGGAACCTCAGAATGTGGAGTTGTTTGTAAATACAGTCTTACAATCTTCGCAGATGTAGTTGAGATGAGGCCATCCTGCCTCAAGGTGACCTCTAAATCCCATGACTGGCAATCTTATGAGAGAGGAGAGACACACAGGGACCGAGAGAGCACGTCCACAGGGGGAGGAGGCGTGGTTTGCCGTAGGCACCTACAGGCCAAGGGGTGCCAAGCAACAGGGCCCCGGCAGACACAAAGAGGCAGGAAGAACCCTCCCCTGGCACCTCCGGGGGTAGCAGGACCCTGAGACAGCTTGATCTTGGCTTCTGGCCTCCAGAACGGTGGGAAGACATCTCTGGTGTTTCAGCCTGGTTTGTGGTGCTTCGTTCCAGCTGCCCCAGGAAACCCGCACACCGCCAACCTTGGAAAAAGGAAGAGGAGGGCAGGAAATGCAGGGGAAGAGCTCTGGGGTGCAGGGTGCTGGGCGCGGTGCCAGTCTCCTTCCATTTCACACCTCATTCACGCCACCTGGGATGCTTCGTCCAACAGGGATTAATGCCTGTTTTTAAAGATGAATGGACAGCGGCTCAAAGCCACACAGCAGGTGGGGGCAGGGCTGAAGGTCTTTGTTGGGAAGCGAATGGGCGCTCCAGGCGTCAAGGTGGTAGGCAGCCCCCGCAGGCCCTGCGCTCCTCCTCCCCGGCCTCAGCCCCTGCCCACCCGAGGCTGACCGGTGGGTCTGGCCCAGGGCTCAAAGACCTCCTTTATAAGGCTGGTGCCTGGAAAACCTCTTGGCTTCAAAACCGAAGAACTCAGTGGAATTAACAGAAGAAAGGGGAGATGGAAGGAGGAGAGGGAAACCAGGGCGCAGAGCGAGGAGGGAAAAGGCCGAGAAGCAAAGCGGGTGGACGAGGGGAAGGTCAGCCAGGAGGAAGGGAGGCCTCGCCGGGACCTGAAGTCCTGGCCTTGTTTTCCCTGTATCCTCACCTGTGAAATGGGGAGAACCTTACCCAATGCGTGGGATTTTTTAGGAACCAGGGTTACCTACATGCAAGAACTAGCAGGGTGCGCAGCTCCCCATAAGCGGTCAATAAATATTGTGAAGAAGAGGAATCCAGACAGAGAAAAGCCAGGAGAGGCAAGAGCGGGGCTGCCCCGAAGCAGCCCGCAGTCTCTGAGCCAGAACTCCGCGGCCCCAGCGCCCCAGCGCCCCCCCTGGAATTAGACTCGCTGGGTCCCCACCGAGCCCTACAGCCAGGCACTGACCTCACTGTGCGTCACAGGTGAGGACCCCGAGGCCCAGAGCCATGCCCAGGCCGCTCAGCTGGTGGGGCGCGCACGGGAGCTCTGGCCCCTGAGGGCACCTCCGGGATGCAGCCCACGCCCACCGACCCCTTGGGTGGGGCGGTGGGAGATTTTCAGGCAGCACGTGATGAACGCGAGAGGCCGTTGCTGTCGTTGTAGGTACTATTACAGTACTAGGGGAGCAGGAGGAGGCGGTGGCGGGGGCACCGGGAGCTCCTTTAAGCCCTTCTCCGAGCTTATTAAGCGCGTCGGGCCGCGCGATCGATGGCCACCGGGCGCCTGCGGCAGAGTCCCTGCCGGCCGCGGGCCGCGCATGCGCACGGACGCCCGATTGATCCAGACGATCCTCACCGTGCCGGCCCCGCCCCTCCTCTGGCGCGTTGCCCGGCAACCGCTGCTCGGCGCGCTCCCATTGGCCGGCGGCGCGCGGCTCCCGGGCGGCGCTGGTCAGTGGTCAGCGCAGCCGCGGCCTGGCCGGGGGCCTGGCTCCGGGCGCCTGGCTCCGGGCGCGGGTCGATGCGCCTCCCGTCTGACCTTTCCCGGCGCAGGGCGGGGGCGCGACGGGGAGGGGAGGGTGGAGCAGCCCGGCCCTTCTTGGAGAAAAGTTTATTGACCCGTTTCTTATCTCGGGGACGCACGGCCTCCTGCAGGCGGGGGTGCCGGGGTGCGGGGTGGCGAGGAGCGCTGCCCAGAGCTCCCGTCCCCAGCCCGCGTGCGGCCGCCTCTGCCAGCTCTGCCAAGCCACCTCCCCGGGCACAAGGGATTGATAGGGTGGTGGGTGGGCCCGGGACCCAGAAAGTGCGGCCCAGGGGCTTTGGATTCACCGGGCCCCCCAGAGGAAGCCAGAACACTCGCCCATTGCCCACTGGATCCCCCGGCAAGGAGGGACAGTGGTTGAAGTTAAAGGGCTGGGAAGTTTTAGGGCCGACACAGCCCTCCTGTGGCCGGAGCCCGGAAAGGGCGAGGCCCTAACTCGAGCCTGCAGACTTCAGAAGGGACCCTGGTTATTTTGAACGGGGTCTGTGTGCTGTAAACCTTCCCATTTAGTTAACAAACAAAATCCCAAAGCCCCCAACAGCTATCCCTTTATTACAATGAACAATTGGATTTTGTCAAAGGAAAGATTATTGTAAAAATAGACACTTTATAAAATGCTAGGGTTCCCTGTGTGAGGCCAGAAATATGTTGGCCTTCCCCAGGGGTGAATAACAAGATGGAATTATTTCATGTGAATGGCTGACTGTTTTTAACAAAATCTGTAAATGAGTTTGAATATGCAGCTACCCCGAGTCCAAGGCTAAGAGATTTAAATGATCTCAATAAACACCCCTGGGTACCCCACCCCCACCCCCACGCGGGATAAAAATCACCATTGTTCTACAGAAGGGGAAACCCTCCAGGTCCTTTCATAAACGCTTTAAAGGAAATAGGACAAGATGAAACTGCGCGAGCTCACCCACCTAAAATCGGCTGTTGTCGTGCTACTCAGGGTCCCTGGTGCCCCACGCAGCTGTGCTGAGTCTTCGTGATAACCCCTAATTTTTAAATTTATTATTTTTTTTTTGCCCAATGCTGCCCCTGACAAGTCTCCAGCCTCCTTCCATGGCCTCTGTATTTCTAATTCTTAGCACCTGAGAAAGGTTGCATTGACCCGTGGATTGTGTGGCGGGTTATTTTTGAAAGCAGATGCTGGAATTCAAATTTTATTTTAACCTGGTTATTGAGTGGGGAGAGGGAGGGGGGTGGAGGTTGGCCAATTCGTGTGCAAGATGAAAAAGCTGGATTTTATCAAAGGATGAGCTATTTTGAAAGGGGCTGCTTGGATTTGTGATGTAGGAACGACGGTTTAACGGCAGCCCTGAGTGTGTGTGCTCGGGCGTGAGTGCACATCTCAGTGTAGGAGTGAGCATGCAAGCACACGTGTGTACATGTGAGCACCTGAGTGCTTGCGTGCGTGTGCAGGTGTGCGTGTGGAAGGGGAGCACGCACTGTATATTTGTGTGTGTGAGCGTGTGTGCACCAGCATGTGAGGGTGCATATGAGCGTGTGAATGAGTGGATGTGAGTGTACATGTATCGTGCGCGCATGCCTTGTGTGTCTGTGCGCATGTGTGCACAGGTCGTGCACAGGTATGAGGACACGGGTGTGTGGGCACGTGCTCTTGTACGCATGCGCAGTGTGTGCACACGCGGGGTTGGCGGGGTTTGGGTGTGTGCGTCAGCGGGCCCGCTGCTCAGCCCTGTCCAGCCCTCCTCTCTCACCAGCTCAGCTGCGCACTCTATGGGCAGCTCTGTCCCTGCCTGGACCCCTGCCTTCCGTCCTGTGTCTCTCCTTGGGACGGCTAGTCCCCCTCTCTCCCCTGCTCACGCTGCTCATCTCAGGCTCCCCTCAGGTCCCACCTTCCTGGGCTCCTCCCCGATCCACCAGCGGCCGGTCACCACTGAACCGCTGACTCTGCTCACACACCCACGGCATAAACGTCGCTGCTCTCTGAGGGCTGGGCCTGCGCCCGGCACACCACTCAGTCTTCGGAGCCCAGACAGAATGACTGGACAAGAGGGAGACCATCATAGGTGCGCCACGAGCCCACCAGGCGGGATGCTTGTGCCTGGCACGCCGGTGCCATCTCCAGCAGGGGGGCCCCTGATAGATGGAGAAGCTGCGGTCCAGAAAACAGGCCCCCCCACCCTGGATGCACCCATGGCTCACCCAAGCAGGCCCTAATGGGTGTCGCCTGGCCTGGAACACTGTCCCCATTGGACGCGGCCGGGCACATGGATTTCCGAAGCCATCTCTCCATCTGGCAGCTTTATTAACCCAATTCGACGGATCGAGTGATGGGCGTGTTTGCTTATTGGCTCCTCCTGCCCCTCCGGGGACCTGAGCCAGGCGCCCCTGCCTCCATCAGCCCAGGAGGAGGGGGGAACCCAGGACCCCCTCACAGCCCCATGACACACATGCACACACTCACAATTTAACAATTTGAGTCGATTTGAGTGGATCTTTTGGGAAGGCAATGTGACAACATCTAACAAAATTTAAAAGGCAAATTTAAAACACAAGCTTGGTGAGGGCAAGAACTTTTAGCTGTCACCTTCCCAGCTGGGTCCCAAGTCCCTCAAAACCATGGCCAGCACCCAGTAGGGGTACAATACATTGTTCATTAATTCTCCTGGCCCCCGTGTCCCACTAACTGTATCCCACAGGTATGCACGCATATGTGTGGCGGTAATCACCTGAGAGTATGTTGCCAGCAGCATTAAATGTTCAAGCAAAAGCCTGGAAGCAACCTAAATAGCCAAGCACAGCCTGCTGGTTAAGCCACAGGACGTCCCCAGCGGGAGCGCTGTGCAGCCGCTGCTTTAGCTTCCTAGTAGGTCGGCGAGACGGCTCCTTGGCAGCCTGCGTCCAAACGAGGCCCTGCACACCTTCCATTACAGCACCCTCATTCCTGACGGCCCAACCTGGAGCAGCCAAGGTTCCCTCCTCGGCAGGTGGATGGATGAACAGACTGTGGTCTGGCCAGACGATGGAATATTAGTCAGCGCTAAAAAGAAATGGTCTCTCGAGCCCAGAAAAGACATGGAGGAGGCTTAAGTGCACATTCCTGAGTGACGGAAGCCAGTCTGAGAAGGCGACTCACAGACTCCAGCTACACAGTGAAAGGCTCTGTGGCCACCAGGGGCTGGGGGACAGGGGTGGGGAGGCGGAGCACAGCGGACTTTGGGGAGCGACGTACTCTGTGTGACACCGTAACAGTGGGTGCACGATATTATGCTGTGAGAAGCCATCGAATGTACAACACCAAGAGTGTATCTTAATCTAAGCCATGCAATTTAGTTAGTGTATGAGTTCCCGGGATGGCCACGCCAAGGACCTCGCACTGAGAGGCTGAAACAACAGACATTTATTCTCTCCCAGCTCTGCAGGCTGGAAACCCAAGATCAGGGTGCTGGCAGGGCTGGTTCCTGCAGAAGCTGAGGGAGAATCCATCCCAGGCCTCCCTCCAGCTTCTGGGGCTGCTGGCAACCTCGGTGTCCCTTGGATGGGCGATGCATCGCCTCCATCTCTGTCTTCATCACTACGTGGTCTTCTTCCGTGTGTGTGTTTGTGTCCTAAGTGTCCCCTTCTAAGGATGCCAGCCAAACCGGATCAGCACCCACCCCAGTGGCCTTGTCTTAACGTGATCATCCGCAAAGAATCTGTTTCCAAACAGGCCACATTCACAGATACTGGGAGTTGGGTCTGCAACATCTTTTGTGGGCACAATGTAACCTATACCAATGAATACTAATGCATCCTTTGGTTCATTGATTGTAACAAACGCTCCACACTAATGCAAAGAATAGCAGACTCTGTGTGTGGTGGGGGGGAGGGTGTCCACGAATTCCCTCTACACTGCTCAGTTTTCCTGCAGGTCTAAAACAATTCTAAAAAGCAGCCTATCGTTAAGAAACAAAACCTACGGGCCAAGCAGCGAGAAGGGAACACTCACAAAAGCAAGGAAATGAAAGCGCATCCTCCCTCCTTCTATTTGGAAAAACAAGGAGACCTCGGGAAGGGAGGCTGCCTTGAAACGGGGGAAGGAGGTTTATCTTCCCCCTGTATGATGGTTGTTTTTAAAGGTTTTTTCCTCAACCCCCATGCATGAATCACTTGCTCAGAAACAGATAGAAAATACAATAAAAAGTATAGAGATGGCTATTTTGTAACTCAGAGTTCCTAAAGTCAGCCATGACAGGCGAGCCTTCCGCCCGTCTCCTCCGCTGGTGACTCAGCTCTTTTGGCCCTTGGGGTCCTGGGGTCTGTCTTCCATGGCCCTGCCTGTGGCCCCCCATCCTCCCAGCTCACCTGCTCCCAGGCGGAAGGAGGTGGGGGCAGCTCATGTCTACATAACACAGTTCCTTGTCTATAAAATGAAAATAATACC
Source organism: Phataginus tricuspis (assembly GCA_029783875.1). Classification (NCBI taxonomy): domain Eukaryota; kingdom Metazoa; phylum Chordata; class Mammalia; order Pholidota; family Manidae; genus Phataginus; species Phataginus tricuspis. The sequence continues at coordinate 3,041,289 of JAQQAC010023519.1, forward strand.
AGCTTGTTCTTCATTTACAAAAATAATAACTCGACCCTGTTCCCCTCGTGCTCCAACCCCTCCTGGATGCCCCCTGGCTCTCCGTGACCCAGCACCTCCTCACAGGCCCTGGGCCTGAGGCACCCCTCCTGACCCCACGCTCCTCTGACCACCAAGCCTTTGCACACGCTGCTCCGCTTTCTGGAATGCTGTTGCCACTTCAGGTAACTAACGCCTGCTCCACCTACAGCTTTCAGGGCAAACTCCCTTCTCAGGGCCTCCGGCCCCGCTTCTGGCGCCTCCTTTAACACCTGCCACCCCCAGACCCTGAGCCCCCGGCTCCTGTCCCAGCCCTCGGCCAGGCGCACAGTAGGTGCACTAAGTCCTTTGAGCAAACTGCGCGTGACGTGAAGAAGATGCAGACTCCACAGCCGTGTGCGGCAAGACCCCAGCAAACGGGGTCGGCTCTTGAAGGCTGTGAGCAGCTCTCGGGCCCCCTTCCCCAAGCCCAGGGAAGGGGGAGCAGAAGCCCTTTTAAGAGTCCAGCGCCACCTTTTTTCACCCACCCACCCGAGTGAGGCCCATTAAGCGCTTTTTTTCTCTCCACTTACAGCCGGAGGCATCGACAAGGATGCTCAATATCTGAGGGGCCGCTGGCCTCGGAAGAGAGATGGCGGCCGCCTCAATAAATATCCCCTCTTGTCAGCACCACCCCGGCCCCTGCGGAGGCTCTGTGCTAATGCCGCCCTAATGAGCTCGGCTCTCTCCCCTCCAGGCGGTGAGACGAGGCCCCCTCAGCCTTCCGAGCTCAGCTCAAGGGTCAGGGGTGGCGGTGGAAAGAGAACCCCGCCCACCTCCCACCTGTTCAGGTTCTGGTAGGGTCGCCTCCCCCAGGAAGTCCTCCCAGGTTACTCAGGCCCAGGCTCCGGCTTCCTGTGGCCCTGAAGATGTTTTGCTTTGGGGTTGGGGGACTGGGGTCCTAGAGGGATGGGGCCCACGTGGAGTCACACAGCAGTGTCCAGATGCTGAGGGTCTCATCTGTCTATTTGTTCAACAGAGGGGGAGGCAGTGGGCTGTGGTACTGCCAGGCCTGTGGGGCCAGGTCTGAGCCAACGTGAGAGGCTGGGCAAGATGGGAAAGGACCCCAGCATGTGACGGTGGCTCACT
>JAQQAC010023519.1:3042934-3061824 GCA_029783875.1 Phataginus tricuspis
GCAGTCTCTGAGCCAGAACTCCGCGGCCCCAGCGCCCCAGCGCCCCCTCTGGAATTAGACTCGCTGGGTCCCCACCGAGCCCTACAGCCAGGCACTGACCTCACTGTGCGTCACAGGTGAGGACCCCGAGGCCCAGAGCCATGCCCAGGCCGCTCAGCTGGTGGGGCGCGCACGGGAGCTCTGGCCCCTGAGGGCACCTCCGGGATGCAGCCCACGCCCACCGACCCCTTGGGTGGGGCGGTGGGAGATTTTCAGGCAGCACGTGATGAACGCGAGAGGCCGTTGCTGTCGTTGTAGGTACTATTACAGTACTAGGGGAGCAGGAGGAGGCGGTGGCGGGGGCACCGGGAGCTCCTTTAAGCCCTTCTCCGAGCTTATTAAGCGCGTCGGGCCGCGCGATCGATGGCCACCGGGCGCCTGCGGCAGAGTCCCTGCCGGCCGCGGGCCGCGCATGCGCACGGACGCCCGATTGATCCAGACGATCCTCACCGTGCCGGCCCCGCCCCTCCTCTGGCGCGTTGCCCGGGAACCGCTGCTCGGCGCGCTCCCATTGGCCGGCGGCGCGCGGCTCCCGGGCGGCGCTGGTCAGTGGTCAGCGCAGCCGCGGCCTGGCCGGGGGCCTGGCTCCGGGCGCGGGTCGATGCGCCTCCCGTCTGACCTTTCCCGGCGCAGGGCGGGGGCGCGACGGGGAGGGGAGGGTGGAGCAGCCCGGCCCTTCTTGGAGAAAAGTTTATTGACCCGTTTCTTATCTCGGGGACGCACGGCCTCCTGCAGGCGGGGGTGCCGGGGTGCGGGGTGGCGAGGAGCGCTGCCCAGAGCTCCCGTCCCCAGCCCGCGTGCGGCCGCCTCTGCCAGCTCTGCCAAGCCACCTCCCCGGGCACAAGGGATTGATAGGGTGGTGGGTGGGCCCGGGACCCAGAAAGTGCGGCCCAGGGGCTTTGGATTCACCGGGCCCCCCAGAGGAAGCCAGAACACTCGCCCATTGCCCACTGGATCCCCCGGCAAGGAGGGACAGTGGTTGAAGTTAAAGGGCTGGGAAGTTTTAGGGCCGACACAGCCCTCCTGTGGCCGGAGCCCGGAAAGGGCGAGGCCCTAACTCGAGCCTGCAGACTTCAGAAGGGACCCTGGTTATTTTGAACGGGGTCTGTGTGCTGTAAACCTTCCCATTTAGTTAACAAACAAAATCCCAAAGCCCCCAACAGCTATCCCTTTATTACAATGAACAATTGGATTTTGTCAAAGGAAAGATTATTGTAAAAATGGACACTTTATAAAAGGCTAGGGTTCCCTGTGTGAGGCCAGAAATATGTTGGCCTTCCCCAGGGGTGAATAACAAGATGGAATTATTTCATGTGAATGGCTGACTGTTTTTAACAAAATCTGTAAATGAGTTTGAATATGCAGCTACCCCGAGTCCAAGGCTAAGAGATTTAAATGATCTCAATAAACACCCCTGGGTACCCCACCCCCACCCCCACGCGGGATAAAAATCACCCTTGATCTACAGAAGGGGAAACCCTCCAGGTCCTTTCATAAACGCTTTAAAGGAAATAGGACAAGATGAAACTGCGCGAGCTCACCCACCTAAAATCGGCTGTTGTCGTGCTACTCAGGGTCCCTGGTGCCCCACGCAGCTGTGCTGAGTCTTCGTGATAACCCCTAATTTTTAAATTTATTATTATTTTTTTGCCCAATGCTGCCCCTGACAAGTCTCCAGCCTCCTTCCATGGCCTCTGTATTTCTAATTCTTAGCACCTGAGAAAGGTTGCATTGACCCGTGGATTGTGTGGCGGGTTATTTTTGAAAGCAGATGCTGGAATTCAAATTTTATTTTAACCTGGTTATTGAGTGGGGAGAGGGAGGGGGGTGGAGGTTGGCCAATTCGTGTGCAAGATGAAAAAGCTGGATTTTATCAAAGGATGAGCTATTTTGAAAGGGGCTGCTTGGATTTGTGATGTAGGAACGACGGTTTAACGGCAGCCCTGAGTGTGTGTGCTCGGGCGTGAGTGCACATCTCAGTGTAGGAGTGAGCATGCAAGCACACGTGTGTACATGTGAGCACCTGAGTGCTTGCGTGCGTGTGCAGGTGTGCGTGTGGAAGGGGAGCACGCACTGTATATTTGTGTGTGTGAGCGTGTGTGCACCAGCATGTGAGGGTGCATATGAGCGTGTGAATGAGTGGATGTGAGTGTACATGTATCGTGCGCGCATGCCTTGTGTGTCTGTGCGCATGTGTGCACAGGCCGTGCACAGGTATGAGGACACGGGTGTATGGGCACGTGCTCTTGTACGCATGCGCAGTGTGTGCACACGCGGGGTTGGCGGGGTTTGGGTGTGTGCGTCAGCGGGCCCGCTGCTCAGCCCTGTCCAGCCCTCCTCTCTCACCAGCTCAGCTGCGCACTCTATGGGCAGCTCTGTCCCTGCCTGGACCCCTGCCATCCGTCCTGTGTCTCTCCTTGGGACCGCTAGTCCCCCTCTCTCCCCTGCTCACGCTGCTCATCTCAGGCTCCCCTCAGGTCCCACCTTCCTGGGCTCCTCCCCGATCCACCAGCGGCCGGTCACCACTGAACCGCTGACTCTGCTCACACACCCACGGCATAAACGTCGCTGCTCTCTGAGGGCTGGGCCTGCGCCCGGCACACCACTCAGTCTTCGGAGCCCAGACAGAATGACTGGACAAGAGGGAGACCATCATAGGTGCGCCACGAGCCCACCAGGCGGGATGCTTGTGCCTGGCACGCCGGTGCCATCTCCAGCAGGGGGGCCCCTGATAGATGGAGAAGCTGCGGTCCAGAAAACAGGCCCCCCCACCCTGGATGCACCCATGGCTCACCCAAGCAGGCCCTAATGGGTGTCGCCTGGCCTGGAACACTGTCCCCATTGGACGCAGCCGGGCACATGGATTTCTGAAGCCATCTCTCCATCTGGCAGCTTTATTAACCCAATTCGACGGATCGAGTGATGGGCGTGTTTGCTTATTGGCTCCTCCTGCCCCTCCGGGGACCTGAGCCAGGCGCCCCTGCCTCCGTCAGCCCAGGAGGAGGGGGGAACCCAGGACCCCCTCACAGCCCCATGACACACATGCACACACTCACAATTTAACAATTTGAGTCGATTTGAGTGGATCTTTTGGGAAGGCAATGTGACAACATCTAACAAAATTTAAAAGGCAAATTTAAAACACAAGCTTGGTGAGGGCAAGAACTTTTAGCTGTCACCTTCCCAGCTGGGTCCCAAGTCCCTCAAAACCATGGCCAGCACTCAGTGGGGGTACAATATATTGTTCATTAATTCTCCTGGCCCCCGTGTCCCACTAACTGTATCCCACAGGTATGCACGCATATGTGTGGCGGTAATCACCTGAGAGTATGTCGCCAGCAGCATTAAATGTTCAAGCAAAAGCCTGGAAGCAACCTAAATAGCCAAGCACAGCCTGCTGGTTAAGCCACAGGACGTCCCCAGCGGGAGCGCTGTGCAGCTGCTGCTTTAGCTTCCTAGTAGGTCGGCGAGACGGCTCCTTGGCAGCCTGCGTCCAAACGAGGCCCTGCACACCTTCCATTACAGCACCCTCATTCCTGACGGCCCAACCTGGAGCAGCCAAGGTTCCCTCCTCGGCAGGTGGATGGATGAACAGACTGTGGTCTGGCCAGACGATGGAATATTAGTCAGCGCTAAAAAGAAATGGTCTCTCGAGCCCAGAAAAGACATGGAGGAGGCTTAAGTGCACATTCCTGAGTGACGGAAGCCAGTCTGAGAAGGCGACTCACAGACTCCAGCTACACAGTGAAAGGCTCTGTGGTCACCAGGGGCTGGGGGACAGGGGTGGGGAGGCGGAGCACAGCGGACTTTGGGGAGCGACGTACTCTGTGTGACACCGTAACAGTGGGTGCACGATATTATGCTGTGAGAAGCCATCGAATGTACAACACCGAGAGTGTATCTTAATCTAAGCCATGCAATTTAGTTAGTGTATGAGTTCCCGGGATGGCCACGCCAAGGACCTCGCACTGAGAGGCTGAAACAACAGACATTTATTCTCTCCCAGCTCTGCAGGCTGGAAACCCAAGATCAGGGTGCTGGCAGGGCTGGTTCCTGCAGAAGCTGAGGGAGAATCCATCCCAGGCCTCCCTCCAGCTTCTGGGGCTGCTGGCAACCTCGGTGTCCCTTGGATGGCCGATCCATCGCCTCCATCTCTGTCTTCATCACTACGTGGTCTTCTTCCGTGTGTGTGTTTGTGTCCTAAGTGTCCCCTTCTAAGGATGCCAGCCAAACCGGATCAGCACCCACCCCAGTGGCCTTGTCTTAACGTGATCATCCGCAAAGAATCTGTTTCCAAACAGGCCACATTCACAGATACTGGGAGTTGGGTCTGCAACATCTTTTGTGGGCACAATGTAACCTATACCAATGAATACTAATGCATCCTTTGGTTCATTGATTGTAACAAACGCTCCACACTAATGCAAAGAATAGCAGACTCTGTGTGTGGTGGGGGGGAGGGTGTCCACGAATTCCCTCTACACTGCTCAGTTTTCCTGCAGGTCTAAAACAATTCTAAAAAGCAGCCTATCGTTAAGAAACAAAACCTACGGGCCAAGCAGCGAGAAGGGAACACTCACAAAAGCAAGGAAATGAAAGCGCATCCTCCCTCATTCTATTTGGAAAAACAAGGAGACCTCGGGAAGGGAGGCTGCCTTGAAACGGGGGAAGGAGGTTTATCTTCCCCCTGTATGATGGTTGTTTTTAAAGGTTTTTTCCTCAACCCCCATGCATGAATCACTTGCTCAGAAACAGATAGAAAATACAATAAAAAGTATAGAGATGGCTATTTTGTAACTCAGAGTTCCTAAAGTCAGCCATGACAGGCGAGCCTTCCGCCCGTCTCCTCCGCTGGTGACTCAGCTCTTTTGGCCCTTGGGGTCCTGGGGTCTGTCTTCCATGGCCCTGCCTGTGGCCCCCCATCCTCCCAGCTCACCTGCTCCCAGGCGGAAGGAGGTGGGGGCAGCTCATGTCTACATAACACAGTTCCTTGTCTATAAAATGAAAATAATACCAGCTTGTTCTTCATTTACAAAAATAATAACTCGACCCTGTTCCCCTCGTGCTCCAACCCCTCCTGGATGCCCCCTGGCTCTCCGTGACCCAGCACCTCCTCACAGGCCCTGGGCCTGAGGCACCCCTCCTGACCCCACGCTCCTCTGACCACCAAGCCTTTGCACACGCTGCTCCCGCTTTCTGGAATGCTGTCGCCACTTCAGGTAACTAACGCCTGCTCCACCTACAGCTTTCAGGGCAAACTCCCTTCTCAGGGCCTCCGGCCCCGCTTCTGGCGCCTCCTTTAACACCTGCCACCCCCAGACCCTGAGCCCCCGGCTCCTGTCCCAGCCCTCGGCCAGGCGCACAGTAGGTGCACTAAGTCCTTTGAGCAAACTGCGCGTGACATGAAGAAGACGCAGGCTCCACAGCCGTGTGCGGCAAGACCCCAGCAAACGGGGTCGGCTCTTGAAGGCTGTGAGCAGCTCTCGGGCCCCCTTCCCCAAGCCCAGGGAAGGGGGAGCAGAAGCCCTTTTAAGAGTCCAGCGCCACCTTTTTTCACCCACCCACCCGAGTGAGGCCCATTAAGCGCTTTTTTTCTCTCCACTTACAGCCGGAGGCATCGACAAGGATGCTCAATATCTGAGGGGCCGCTGGCCTCGGAAGAGAGATGGCGGCCGCCTCAATAAATATCCCCTCTTGTCAGCACCACCCCGGCCCCTGCGGAGGCTCTGTGCTAATGCCGCCCTAATGAGCTCGGCTCTCTCCCCTCCAGGCGGTGAGACGAGGCCCCCTCAGCCTTCCGAGCTCAGCTCAAGGGTCAGGGGTGGCGGTGGAAAGAGAACCCCGCCCACCTCCCACCTGTTCAGGTTCTGGTAGGGTCGCCTCCCCCAGGAAGTCCTCCCAGGTTACTCAGGCCCAGGCTCCGGCTTCCTGTGGCCCTGAAGATGTTTTGCTTTGGGGTTGGGGGACTGGGGTCCTAGATGGATGGGGCCCACGTGGAGTCACACAGCAGTGTCCAGATGCTGAGGGTCTCATCTGTCTATTTGTTCAACAGAGGGGGAGGCAGTGGGCTGTGATACTGCCAGGCCTGTGGGGCCAGGTCTGAGCCAACGTGAGGGGCTGGGCAAGATGGGAAAGGACCCCAGCATGTGACGGTGGCTCACTGCAGGGCAGACAGACCCAAAGCGACTGGACTGAGCCCATGCGGCCTGCCTGGGAAGGAGGGCCACGGGGTCTGACCCTGAGGCAGGGGAGGGGACGCAGAGGCCAGCTGGGGAGGGAAGCCTCCTCCCCAGACCCGAGTCCACCAGTTCCGGCTTTCACACCAGGACCAGCTCCCTGGTCCTCTCTGGAACTCAGGAGGGGGTCCCCCCATGAGCCAGGCATGCAGAGCCCTGGACTCCCCCCGAGAGACCCAGCAGCTTCCTGGAGGGTGGGACATAGAGGCCTCCTACGACCTCCTTGGGCCTCAGGGTCCCCAATAAAATGAGACTAATGCCTCGGCCCAGGGGTGGGGGGATGGGGGCAACACTGTCGGTGCTGTTTGTAAACCAAGAGTTCATAGGCTCTGGCTGGAGGTTTTTCTCAGCACCTAGAACATGTCAGTCTTCACGCAGAAGGGGCTTCAAGTGTTGGAATGAATGAGTAAATAAATGATCCCCAAATCTCAGACATGATCTAAACTCCTTCTTTATAAAAAGGGAAACAGACCCGAGAAGAATGCGGCCCTGTCCCTCGCCCCAGCCTGATTCCAGACCTGAGGGCCTAATGGGCAGGAAGGGAAGACAGCCTGGGAGGTGGGGGGTGACCGCCACCCATAAAAATGAGCCCCGTTCATTGGCCAAACACTGATGCGCCATCCAGGGCAGTGCCGGGTGCCGGAGGGCCACCTCCGGCCGGGATCTCAGGAGGCCCCCAAGCTGGCAGGAGACAGAGGAGACACAGGATGGGTCAGAGGGAGAGACCCAATGCCGAGTATCCTCGGGGGGTGTGAGGGTGCTGGGCTGAGGGGCTGGGGAGAGGCAGTGTGGGTTCTGTCTGGGAAGGGAGGGGAAGCCGTACAGAGGAGGGGCCGCTGGGGCTGGGCTCTGCAGGTAGAGTAGGAGTTTCCTAGGGCGAGCAGAGAGACGAGGAACAGCAGAAGCCCAGGCAGGGAGGCAGGAGAACCTGGCCCACGTGGGCAGAGCTGGGAGCAGCTCTGCTGGGGAGGGTGCCCCCCTCCGGGGGAGGGGGATTTGGGGCCGGGCTTCTGGCTGGAAGCCCACAGGGGGCTGGGCCAGCAAGAGGAGCAGGTGGGGGCAGGTCTGAAGTGGGCGGGTGGGAGTGGGACTCAGAGGGACCCAGGCACCCACCGGGGGAGACTGAAGCCTCCGCCTCCCCGACACCAGACATCAAAAACAGCCTCCCCCTGCCAGGTTATTAGTTTTTCAGAGAAGAAAATGCTTTCTGTATTTTTTTCAGGCAAAATATTGATAATGGGCTTAATGTGCCTTTGCTGCTTTTGTGTATCAAGAGGGCTTTTCCGTCCTCGTCGCCGCAGAAGCCGCACTCCCCCCTCACTCCCCTCCGCAGACCCCATTCGGCAGGGCCGGCTCGGCAGAGAGCAGCAGGCTGGTTCTGTTCTGATCGCCTCCCTGGCTCACCCGAGCCCCCCACCTCCACTTCCACACAGCCAGACACACGCCCGCCCCACGGTGGGCCGGTCGATGCGCCAGGGGAGCTGGTGTTTCCAGCAGCTCCAGCCTGAGATACAGCTTCAGGTTGGGTTGTTTGAAATTTGCCTTTCTTTCCCTCAAGGCGATGGAGGAGCCGGAGGGCAGGGGGGTCCGTGCATGTACCACCCAGTCTCCACGCGCCTACTGTGCACGGGGCTGGGGCTGTAGCCACCGCGACAGCAGACCTGGGCCTCTGCCGCCTCGGAGTTCACAGTCTGCGGGCAGAGAATGCTGAGCACAACTCCAGGAAAAAGAAAGTGTCACTACCCACAGCGACCGAGAATCCTGGAGGAGACACACAGAGGTGTGAACGTGTAAAACACGGAGGGGTGCACTGAGCCTGGGGGCTAGGGGCCTCCCTGGGGCGGCCTGAGCTCCAAAGGCCAGCGGGGACTGGCCTCCAAGAGGAGGGACCCAGAGGAGCGCAGGCTTCCTCGGCAGGGAGCAGCCCCACAGATGCAAACACGCATCAGGGGCCCCGGGAAGGCTCGTGGACGCCCAGCCAGCCCCCGCCCCTGGAGGCCCCTCACGCCTGGGCTCCGCAGGCGAGGCCCTCCGTCCCAGCCTGGCTGCGGCAGGGAGATGGAGACGCGGCAGGGGCTGGCAAGTGAGGCACGGGAGGCAGAGGCCTCAAGCCCCTGCTCGCTATCTGTGTGCTCCAGGCCTCGGTTCCCCATCCGGAAAATGAGCACGACAAGCACCCTGACTTCCCGAGGCAGGAGAAGGGACACGCAGGGCGCTCTCCCCATGGCCTGTCACACCTGCAGTGAAGGATAACACCTTCCCCCAGGGCTGCCTAGCCACGTCTCCTCAGACTTGGCTCTTTGCCCATCAGATAGCGAGAGGACCACCAGGGGACACTGAGGCAGACAGAGGAGGCGGCACTGGCCTGGAGACAGGTGAGGCTCAGGCGTGTTGCGGAAGCAGGACCTGTGTGTGTGCGTGGGGCACAGTGCTTAAGACGACAAGGAAAGAGGAGCGAATCGTCCCAAGGCCAGTTCAGCAGCTGAGAAGTGTGAGCTTCTTAGCGGAAGCGTAGGCAGCAGTGAGCAAGACCACCCCATGTGTTATCAAAGCCATGACTCCAGTTGCTGGTGGCAGGTGGGCACAGAGGTGGGTGAGTCAGGAGCACCAGGCGGGGGAAGCTGACCCCAAACCAGGAAGAGATGCCAAGGGTCCGGCTCCCCAGGGCCTGTGAGCGCCCAGGGCCTGGTGCATGGAGGGGCTGAGAAGCATCTGCTGAGAGAATGAATGAAGGTTGTAACACAGTGGGGTGGAGCAAACGGAACTTCTCAGAAACATTAAGGAGCCAGAACCCATCAGAGCTGGATGGCCAGCCTGCTGCAGGGGATGAGGGAAAAGGTGGCGTCCTGGGTGATGCTCGGGCCCTTACCCGCGTGGGTGGACAATGTTGACATGAGTTGTTGAGAGGGAGCGAGAGGCGCAGAATGGATGTGGTGGCTCAGGACCAGTGGACAGGGGAAAGATACAAAGGGGAAAAAGTGAGCCGGGTCCTAAGGTGAACGAGCATGACCATCATGACCTTCTCTGCTGTGTTTTCTGATGCCCGGCCATGCTGGGGCCTTGCGGATCCCAGAACCCTGCCCTTACCTGTCCGGGATTAGCCAATTTCTGGAGGTAACAGCCCCTGGGAGCACGCCTTTCACATGCAAACCAGCCAAGCAAAATTCACATGCAAAACCACCTCCTTTAACTTATCGGGCTTTTCACTCTGTGCCAATATTCCCCAGCCACAGTCACACCAGGGCCAGGTACAAGAACGCTCAGGACAGCCCCTCCGCCCCAGAATTGGCTGAAATTATTCAAACCAGCCAGCTGTAAATCTTACTCTGTCCTGCCCAGCACAAAGGCTGCTGCCCACATTCCCTCTTGCCTCCTGGCCTCCTGACGGGCCCTGGTGCTTCCCCGTGTGGCCTGCCGTGCCTCCTGCTTCTGGAGATCTGTACCTTCCTCTTTCATGACAGGCATTTCTGCGTGTCTGCGTGTCTTAATCACACCCACTTAAAACAAATGCTGGGTGCGTTTTAAGGCAAGAGGATTTCAAACAGCCCGGCTGGTCCAGGCCGGGCACGGCAGGAGGCTGAGGCTGCCAAGGGGGGCTGGTGATTGCAGGGATCCAGAGGTCCCGGGTGAGCTAGCCCTGGGCTGCTGGCGGCATGCGAGGGCACCGTGTCCTCTTGGACTGGGAACATGAAGCTGGCTGCTAAAGGGATGAAGACCATGGGCAGCTGGAGGGATACCAGGCTGGAGAAGGGTTTCCCGGTGGGTCTTCAGTGGGACAGATGGTGAGAGGTCATAGGAGCTTGGTGAGATGGGGGGGGGACCCTCGGTGGGCAAAGCGGAGAGGCGCTGATTAGGGAAAAGGTTAGAGCCCAGCCATCCCAGACTGTGCCCCTCGAGCTGCTGTAGGACTACTGGCTGAAAGGACGCAGGCGGGGAGAGACGGGTGGCAGCGTGCTGGCAAGTTGTGGACTGAAGGGATGGGCAAAGGGGTCAAAGGTGGCGGGGACAGAGGGGTCATGGGAGTCCCTGAGGCCCGACTGGCCAATGGGGAGAGGAAGGTGCGGTCAGGGAGCTGAAAGTGGGTGAGCTGAGAACACAGGGGGCATGGACAGAGGAAGAGGAAGAGGGGAGGATGGCAGAGGCTAATCTTTACTGAAGCCCTGTCCTGGGCCAAGCTCTGGGCCAGGCATTTTACGTGCACGAATAGCCCCACCACAAGGGGTAGGTCGGACACAGGCCCAGCTCTATATAATTTGCAGGGACTGGTGTGAAATGAAAATGTGGGTCCCTTGGTGTGGGGAAGTTGGGGTTCCTATGGCCAGGATCCGCACTGAACTTAAACCACCTGCTGATGTAACTGGCCTGTTGCTAGGCTATGGCTTCCACACCTTTAGGCAATAAGCTATTATTGCGCTATATAGAGAGCTCAACCCAGTGCTCTGGGCAGAGGCAGAGACGCTAGTGCTCGACCTACCGCCCGGAGAGCAAGCCGGGTAATAAACCCTTTCACCCCAAAGAACGTTTTGCTGTCAATTTCTTGGGTCATATTGAATCCATAGCGAACTTGCCTGGGGCTGAAACTCATTGGCAAGACTCTTGGTAATAAACAAAAGGACAGGAAACAAGAGTTTTCCCCTTTTCTTCTCGTCTCTCCACTGCTGGTGGGAATGTAAGCTAGTTCAACCATTGTGGAAAGCAATATGGAGGTTCCTCAAAAAACTAAAAATACAAATACCATTTGATCCAGGAATCCCACTCCTTAGAATATACCCAAAGAATACAACTTCTCAGATTCAAAAATACATATGCACCCCTATGTTTATTGCAGCACTTTTTACAATAGCCAAGATATGGAAGCAACCTAAGTGTCCATCAGTAGATGAATGGATAAAGAAGATGTGGTACATATACACAATGGAATACTATTCAGCCATAAGAAGGAAACAAATCCTGCCATTTGCAACAGCATGGATGGAGCTGGAGGATATTATGCTCAGTGAAATAAGCCAGGTGGAGAAAGACAAGTACCAAATGATTTCCCTCATTTGTGGAGTATAACAACGAAGCAAAACTGAAGGAACAAAATAGTAGCAGACTCAGAGACTCCAAGAACAAACGAGTGGTTACCAAAGGGGAAGGGTGTGGGAGGGTGGGTGGGGAGGGAGGGAGAAGGGGATTGTGGGGTATTATGTTTAGTACACATGGTGTGGGGGAATCACGGGGAAAACAGTGTAGCACAGAGAAGGCAAACAGTGACTGTGGCATCTTATTACACTGATGGGCAGTGACTGCACTGGGGTATGGGCGGGGACTTGATAATATGGGTAAATGTAGTAACCACATTGTTTTCTCATGTGAAACCTTCATAAGAGTGTATATCAATACTACCTTAATAAAAAAAAACTTCTAGGTGTATTTCACCATAATAGTTTTAAAAAGAGCCTCTATAGATAATTTTTTTAAAGTCTGACAACTAAAAGAAAATTCTTTTTCTGGGAAAAGAAATAAGATCCATGCTTTAAAGACTAAGGAGTTGTTCAGCCTCATAAAAATGCAAAGTAGAGCTACATCATTTGTAACTTCTCAGATTAGCAAAATTTGATCGCACTGCTACTGTGAAGGGTGGGGAACTCGGCAAGAGCTATCAAAATCCTACCCACTATGCCCTCTGGCCAGAATTCTACTTCTAGGAATTTATGGAGATCTATTCGCCCTGTCTTGATATTATCTCTGCACCAGATTATTCATTACATTGTTGCTTAGATTAGAAGCAACCTTCTTGTCTATTGATAAGGAACTGGTTTCCTTAAAAAGGACAAGGTGTTGATAAGCTGTCCAACTCTGTGACTATGTTAAAACCTCTTGGCTTGAACATTGTAGATTGGGGAATTGGACGGCAGGTGTGAATTCTATCCTTAAAGTTTTTACCAAAATGAATAAATAAATGAAACACTCTTTCAAAAAAAAAAAAGGGGGTTCTTTTATGCATTAATATTGAATAGCTCCTTGGAATATTAAGTTAAAAAACAAATTCTGGGTTCCTCAATAGAGAACTAGCATGTGATGAAGCAAGTCCTCTTCTGGGTCTGTACCCTACAGAATTAGAAGCAGGGTGTCAAAGAAATATCTGTGCACCCATGTTCACAATTCACACGAGCCAGAAAGTGGAAGCATCCAAGTGTCTCTCAACGGATGACTGGATAAGTAAAAGGTGGTCCGTCCATACACTGGAATATTACTCAGCCATAGAAAAGAACAAAGCCCTGATACTTGGTATACAACGCAGATGAACCTTAACAACACGCCAAGGGAAGCAGGCCGGACACAAAAGGAGAAATGCTGTATGATTCCACTGCTATGAGGGACCTCACTTAAAAAAAGGTGCAAGAATGTGTAAGGTGTAAGAAGCAACTTACGGAGCCTCCAGCGGTAGAGCCGCAGCCTGGGAGACGCGGCTGGAGGACTCTTCCCTCCGCCCTGAAACTCTCACACAGCTTCTGAATGTTATGTATGAACTGTCCCAAAACATTGCAACAAGCATCAGACATTATCTCCTATTTTGAAAACCCTTTAAAGATAAAACTCCCTAGATTCTTTCTAATCTAATCTAGGGTCGGGGATGGTCATTGGCACGGAGGCCCCTGTCCCAGTGGTGTCAAACTGTCCCGGTGTGCTCAGGACCGCCCCAGCAGGAGCCCTGGAGTCCCAGGCACCCTGGATGGGTGGTCACGGTACCTCCCGGCCTGGGGTATTTATTTATTAGTTGCACAGATGGGTGAGTGTGGATGTTGAGAGCCAGGGATCTGAGTCTGCTCAGGTGAGAGAAGGTAAGGAGTGGGGGTCCTCTGGGCCCCAACCCTGGTACCCCACAGCCCCAACACAGCAGAGGGAGAGAAAGCTGAGGCTGACAGAGAACAAGACTTCAGGAGGGGCTGGGTTGCAAGGGGCCTCCTCCCCTGGCTGTGTGGCCTGGAGTGGCTTCCTGCCCCACTCTGGGCTTGTGCGCTCACCAAGCAAATGGGAATGTCAAATGTATTTGCGTCACAGACACCGCTGGATGAGCTCATGTCTGCAACGCTCTCAGCACAGCGTCTGGCACCAACCTGGTTACGCTTTTCCCCCACCAGCGGCCAGGAAATGCAGGCTGGCTGGTATCACCCACTCAAACCGGTTAGCCTGCTGCCCTGGCAGCCGGAAGGCCCTGGGAGGAGGGAAGCAGCAGGGTGCAGAGGTGGGGCTGCTTGGGGAGAAGAGCTTAGACTCAGTGCCTGCTCGGCAGAGGATGTGGAGGCTCAGACATGTGCATAGACACCCCCAGAGACCAGAAACAGTCAGCCACACAGACACACACACACCTATAGACAGACAGACACACAGACAGGCACCCATTGTGTACCAGGCTCTGTTGTAAGCGTTAGGGTCACAGGGGTATCAAAACAGACCCCCTGTCTTTGGGGTGGGGGAGACACTCTCCAGGGCGGGGGTAGTCAGTGATCAGGATAAATACAGGGCCCAAAGCAGGTAGGACTGAGGAGACAGAACTGGGGTGGGGATGGTCGGGTGGCTGGGCAGGGTGGGCTTTCTCTAAAGCCCCCAGAGGGCGAGAGAAGTGGCCCTGTGGACACGCAGGAAGGGCGTTCCAGGCAGAGGGCACAATATAGGGCTCTCCACTTCCCCTCCTCCCTGTTCTGTCCCCTCCCCTAGCCCTGACTCAGGACATTTGGATGGAGCAGCTTGGGGACAGTATCAAGATGGTGGGGGGGTAGGGGGTGGGGGAGTTTGATGGGGTCAAGACAGGAGGGGTATGACAGTGCAGGCAGGACCCTGTACAGCAGGCCGGGGGTCTGTATTAGTCTCCCATGGCCACAGGAAGAAATCATCACCAACTTAACACACATTCGGTATCTGATAGCTCTGGAAGTCAGAGCTTGTCGTGGGTCACTGTGCTAAAATCAAGGTGTCTGCAGGTCTGCGTTCCTTCTGCAGCTCTAGGGAAGAGTGGGTTTCCTTACTGTTTCCAGCTTCTAGAGGCCGCCCACGTTCCTTGGCTCGTGGCCCCTTCCTCCACCTTCAAAATCAGCAGTAGAACCTCTTCCACCTGGATGGAGGCTGGTCAGCCTCCCAGTCCTGCTGTCCTCTCCTTGCTCACCCCTGGCACCTAGCTCAGCTTAATTCCCCAGACTCACTCATCTCTCAGGGTTCAGCTGTCACCTCCTCCAGGAAGCCTGTCCTGACGACTCCAGGCTCTGCCTCCACAGTTCCCCAGCTGAATAAGGATGGCTGATGGGGGCCTGGAGAAGGAAGACACGGTGGGGTAGCCAAGAAGCAGTCCAACTGCAGAAACTCCAGCCTGCGTCCCCTCTGCCAGGCTCACTGCTTCCTCCAGCCTCCCCACCTTTGCCCACACAGGACCTCCCACCTGAAATCTGGCCCTGGCCTTGGCTTAGCCAAATCCTCTTTTGAGGGCCTCCCCTCCCAGACAGCTTCTGCTTCTCCCCTGGGGCCTGGACAGCCCCATGACATGCTGCCAGGTCACCTATGTTTCTATTACTATAAGTGGCGTGTTCTGAGCAGCGCAGGGTGCCAGGCATAGTAAAAAGCAGCTACTAGTCACACCTGAGAAAAGTGGCTGCATCAGCTTCTTTTTCCCTGTGTGTACAGGAGGCCTTGGAGGGCGCTGGAGCGAATAGAAGGGTGAATGGAAGGAGGGGGTCATGAGAGGGGGCTGAGGCCTGAGAGAGAGGGATGCACACATTTGGAAAGAGAAAGAGTAGCGAGCAAACAGCAAGGGTAAAGAGCTGGACCCTGGATGCGGAGGGACGGGTTCTCTGAGCCCTACCCCTTCCCACATGGAAATCAAATCCCGACGGTGTGAAGCAACTTACTTAGGGCCCCAGACTTCTCCCACCGGCCCTGGGTCCGCTTCTGGGATAGGCTCATTGTCCAAAGGTGAGCCAGTGGCCCGATGACACGTGGCTGGCTGGCAGCTCCGGGAACCCTCCCCTCCCTTCAAACGGCACCTGGACAGTGAGGCCCTCAGCGATCCGGGATCACCCTCCGTTCACCGGCTGGCCCGGCTCCCTGATCCGACCCGCTGCTGGTCACGGATTCCTTTCAGGGCTCTTTCCGTTCCACCCGGGGCCGCGCCACCACCCTCACTGGCTTACCTCCAACCCTATCTCCCCAGGTCTGCCACAGGACCCTCGCACCCCATCGAACTCGAACCCACCACCCTCCATGCCTCCCAACCTCCAGGGCGGCCCTAGGGCGCCCAGCTCCGCCCCTGGCCCTGGGCGGGCTGGGCGGGCCAGCTGGGACGGGTGCCCAGACGTGGGGCACCTGGGGGTGGCCTCTGAGGCCTGCGGTGGGGTGCAGGCCTCCCCGGGTCGCCCAGATGCGCTCCGACTGCTCGGGACGCCCTGAGAGCGGAGGCAGAGGCGTGGGGAGGGGCCGAGCGAGGAGGGGCGGCCTGGGGCGGTGCGGCCCGCAGAGAGGCTGGGGCCCGACTGAATAAGCGGCAGACAGGGACGGGGTCAAAGGCCACGGATCAGGCACCCGCGACGCCAGCGGCTTGATTTCCGCCGGGCGCGCCTCCGAGGTTGTGGAGGAGGGGGGAGGAGCCGGCGAGTCTGCGCGGGCTGGGGAAGCGGCCTAATAGCCGGAGGGGGCCGGGCCCTGTCGCTGCAGGCCCCGCCCCACGCCCCCAGGGCCCGCAGGCCCCGCCCCTCGCTCTCAAGCCCCCGTCTCGCGGCCCTAGGCCCGCGGGCCCCGCCCACTCCCCCGCCCTCTCAGGCTCCGCCCCACGCCCCCCAGCTTTGCCCCGGTCCCGGCCCTCACGCCCCTCCCCCCGAAGGCCCCGCCCCGCGCCACCCCGCAAGCCTGCGCCCAGGCCACGTGCCCAGGCCACGTGCCCAGGCTGTGCAGGGAGCAGAGTCCGGCTGACTCGTGCGAGCTGTGCGCGTCTCTGTGGTGTCTGCAGCTGCCGCCAGCCCCCCGGTGCACCAGGCTGCCTGCGTCCCCAGGTAAGTGAGCGCCCGCGCGCCGCCCGGAACGCCACCCGCACGACGAGCTCCGGCCCCGCCTCCAAGGCCATGGCGGCCCCGGCCCGGCCCCCGTCGCCGCGCCAGGGACGGCCTCTCGTGGCTTCCCGCCTTGTCCCGCCTTGCCCCGGAGGGCCGGAGCGCCGCGAGCGCCGGAGGACGCGGCTGCGAGCCGGGCGGGAGGGAGCGCGAGGAGCGCGGCGGGGGTGTCGGCGGGTCCCCAGCGAATGCATCCGGGGCGCCCGCCGGGTGCGGCCGACGTGCCAGGGCCGGGAATGCAGCACGGGCCCTGGCCTCCGAGCCCGCAGCCTGGCCAAGTGGACTGCTAGGAACCGCGTAAACAGATCGTCCCAGCCGGTGCTAGGCGCGGGGAAGACCTCACATTGGGTAGATGGGTAAGAATCCGGGAGGGCTTCTCGGAGAAGGTGTCACCTGGGCCTGAGCGGAGCTAGCCAGGGCTTTTTAGGCCCAGGAAACAGCAAGATTCTAAGGCAGGGCCCAGCCTGGTGTGTTTGCGGAGCAGAAAGGAGACCAGCGTGGCTGAAGCGCTGTGGGCGAGGGTCACAGGTGGGGAGAGACTGGCCCAGGCCTCGAAGCTGGCGAGAAGGGTGTGGATTCCATTCTCAAGTCCACGGAGACCGGGCAGGCCTAGAACAAAGTGAGTGACCTGGTCCGGCTGTGTCTTGGGAAGATCCTGCAGCTCCATTGGGCAGGAGACCTGCGGGGGCTGCTGGTTTGGACCCCACGGAAGGGACGGTGAGCAGTGGGGCGTCGGGGCTTCCTTTCAGCAGAGCGTTGTGTGCATTCGCTGCCGGCCCAGAAGCGAGGCACGTGGGAGATTTCGGGTGTGGCAGCTGGCGAGCGCTGGGCCTTTCGCTGCTTTGGTGGGAAGAGTGAGGGAGAAACTGGTGGGGGGACGGGGACTGTAAATGAGTCTGACTTGCAAACCTGTGAGATGCCACCTGGAGTCGGACTCTGTGCCCAAGTGGGTTCCCACATGGTGGAGCACAGGGGCTGGGCTGGCCGGGCTGGGGCGACCTGGCTCTGTGGTATGGGGCCTTCCCAAGATAGAAATTCGGGAAGTGTGGGGCTGTTTTTGAAGACACTCAAGTCAGCCCCCATCCAGGAGCAGCTGCTGTGGATAAACACGGCTGCGGGAGGGGGGCTGCCCAGAGCCTCACTCAGCACCCCAGGGTCCCCGCAGTTGGGACCCATCCTGCCCACCCTTCTGGTTCACCTACGGCCAGCGGAGGTGTCTTGAGTGGGGAGGGAGGAGGCGGTGGAGAAAGCTGGCAGCCTTTGTCCTTGACCTGGCTCTGTGGACCCAGGGAATGTTTTCTGAGCTTCAGTTTTTCATCTGTAAAATGGGTTGGTAGTCACCGGCCCGTGAGTGTTGGGCTCAGAGGATGCCTGGCCTGGGAAAGGGCTTGGCTGCTCGCAGCAGAAACTGCACACCTGAGGGGGGAGGAGGAGGGGACTTCACAGCTCAGTGAGCCTCCCTCTTCTGCTCTGAGCAATGGCGGCCCCACGTAATTGAGCGCCAGACCCAGGGCCTTCTGCAGACTGAGTCGGGCGGGTGAAGGGTTTGGCCCAGCGCCCCACATGGACGGATCACGCAGCACAGGAGTCCCTGGGGTGACTGGTTGGCAGGGGGCCGCGGGCCTCCCAGCACCCCCGGGATGCCCACAGGAAAGCAGGCGCCGGGCGACGCGCTAGGCTGTGCAGGTTTGTGCTCCTTTTTTATCTGGGCCCTGCAGACTGGCCCTTTCCGCTGGCCGTCTGGCCCTGTCCTGACCTTCTGAGTTCAGTGTCCTCAGGCTAGTGATGGCACGCCCTCCACACTTGTTTCTTCCCCTGTAAAATGGGACTAACAGCAGTCATTACCTCAGCACACTGCCCAGCAGTTAGTTAGCACCTTCAGAGCCCCATGCCTGGAGGGCTGGGGCCGTCAGGAGTGACCTGATTCAGCCTCAGGAGACGTCCAGGAAGGCTTCTTGGAGGAGGGAACCACTCGTGGGCACCTTCCTAAGGATGATGAAGCGTTAACAGGCAGAGACCAGTGAGCGAAGCTGTGGAGGGGAGAAGCTGCAGGGTGCATGGGAGGAGCTTGGAGAGCAGTGTGGAAGCTGGACCAGGTGGAGGAGTGGATGCGAGAGAAGCGGGTCCCGCGTAGGTTGGAAGTGGGACAGGAGGGTGTGGTGGTGGAGGAGCCACCGAGAGCCCAGCAGGATAAGCGCAAGGCAGCAGGGCTCCCGGCATCTGGAAACGGCCGTGCTGCCCGATGCCCGGGTGGGCGTGGGGTGCAGGGCACACCTTGAGGAAAAGCCTGGAGCCCGGGAGGCATCCCCACCCAGGGGCTTGGAGCAGGCAGGGTGGAAGGAAACCAGGAGGGGGTGGCAAGACAGAAGCCGCGGGAGCAACAGTCTAAAAAAAAAGGAAATGGTCAGCCCAGCTGAGTTCTGGATCCCCTGCTGGGATGATTCAGTGGGAGGCAGGGGGTCTGCTTCCCTCGTCTGGCTGTCCTACCCCCACCCCGACCTCACGCCATTCAGAGTGGGCTTTCCTACTTTGCTGC
>JAQQAC010023519.1:3062324-3114763 GCA_029783875.1 Phataginus tricuspis
GGGAGGGGTGGGAGTGAGTGTTTCATGGAGACAGAGCTTCAGTGTGGGAAGATGGAAAGTTCTGGAGACGGAGGGTGGGGATGGCTGCACCACAATGTGAATGTGCCTCGTGCTGCTGAGCTGTGCGCCGAGACACGGATATGATGGTGAATTTCAAGTTAGGTGCATTTTACCACAACTTAGAGAACTTTTTTTTAAAGTAAAGAGAATGGTGCTTTTTGGGCGGGGGATCTTCAGGCCTCAGTGGGGCACAGCTCCGGCCTGGATCCACTGCAGGCCTCTCCTCCCACTATAGCAGGCCTGGGTCCCTGGCCCCAGCGGCGCAGCGGGACAGCTCCCTGGTCTCCCGCACAGCAGGGGGCTCCGTTCTCCAGCCCACACGCTACTGGGAGGTGTGTTTCCAGTGGATGCAGGGATGCCTTCTGGGGAAGGAGGAAGTTCCCACTGACCTGGCGCCAGGACAGCAGGCACCCAGCAGCCATGCTCTCCTCTTGGGGAAGAAGCAGAGCTGCAGGAGGAGAAAGGCACCATGAAAACCAGATGCACACCTGTCCCTGAATCCCCCAGGCCTAGGCTGGGGCCCCCCTCAACCAGCCGAGGTGCCCCCACACAGGGAGCATGGTCACCAGGAGGCAGTACTGAGGCAGGGGTCTCAGGGACTCCTTCATCCCTTCATGGACGAGGAGCAACCTACCCGCCCAGGTGTACAAGGGGTGTGAAGCACTCACCGTGTGACGTCCTGGGGCAGCCAAAACAGGACCCTGCACCAGGAGGACTGAACAACAGGAATTTCGTCTCTCACAGCCCTGGAGGTGGAAGTCTGAGATCAGGGTGTCTTCACTCACCACGTGACCACCACCTGCCTGCTCTGGGTGACGTCAGAGATTGACTCTCTTGCAAACTGCAAACTCTCGTGCAGACTCCCAAGTAATAAATAGGGGCTATTTATTGGACACCTCCTATGGCCTTGATCTGGATCTGTGGCTGAAACTTTCAAAAACTGCTCCCACGGGAAAGGCAAACCACCGTGGGAACACCCATAATCATTCCTTCAGGCAAGACCTGCGGAGGCTTCGTTACTGTGAGACTCCCAGGAGGGCTGAACACAGCCTCAAAGCCACACTTTTATATAAAGCACAGACACAGTACAAGAGTGAATACACGGCACATCTGTTGTTACGGGCTAGGCTGTGTCCCCTCCCAATTCGTGTGTCCAGCACAAACTCCCAGGACCTCAGAACGTGACTATTTAGAGATCGGGTTTTTAAAGAGGTAATTAAGTTAAAATGCAGTCATTAGGGTGGCCTTGATCCAACAGGACTGTGTCCTTTCAAGAAGAGGCGATCAGGCCGACACGCACAGAGGCAGGGCCACGTGAGGACACCGGGAGAAGATGGCCGGCTGCACGCCCAGCAGAGGCCTCAGGAGGAACCGGCTCTCCCCACACCTGGACCTCAGGCTTCGGCCTCCAGAACCCGGAGGCAATCAGTGCCTGTTAGCTGCCCAGTGTGCGGGGGCTTTGTCACAGCTGCCAGGGCAAACGAATCCATCTGTGGTATTATACATTCATTTTGGGGAGGGGCAGTCAATATCGCTATGCTGTCTTTCATGAGATGCCACCATGCGGGCAGCTGGGTGATGGGCACATGGGGCTCTGTCCTGTTTTTCTAACATTTTATGAGTCTATATTAAATAAGAAGTAAATGTTCAAAAAACGGTAGCCTCCCCCCGAAAAAGAACGTCACAGAAAAGACACCTTGACCTTGATGTCAGAATCCCCCGGGGTCGGCCCCAGGAGGAGACCGAGTGAGTCTACATTCGAAGGTCTGCGTTCCAGACCCTCTCTGCCTCTGCGCGCAAACGGGGTCATTGCAAGTCCCTGTAAAGCGCGCCCTTGGGGAGCTTTCTTCGGTCTCCGGGCCTCTCCTGCAGGGCCTTTTTCACAGCGTAAACGTCAGTCTTTGCCTTTCCGGGTGCCGGGTGGCCTTGGGAAGCTGCCCTGGCCTCTCCGACTGCCCTCTGCCAACTCCACAGGGCCAGACAGAGCCAACCCCCACGGGAACACCGAAGGCCGTCCCTCCGGCCGCAGCCCCCGCCCCGACGCCGGACCCCGTCTTGCGCCCCGCCCACCTAGCGTCCAGCACGGCCGGCCTGGAAGACTGGGGCGCGGGGCCGGGCTCGGGGTCGGGATCGCGGCTGCCACCCCTGGCCTGCGGCACAGACGAGGACAGTCCGTGGAGCTGCGTTCCAGGCGTGACCGCAGGGGACATTTAGGACGCAGCGCATCCTGCACGAGCCTGCCGCGGCGGAGGCGCTCCGTGGAGCGCGGCTTGCGGACCTCGTCCCTCCGCGCCCGAGCGGACGCCCGCCGCCCGGCCTCCTTTAACTGACGCTGCAGCTGCCGCCGCCGCCGCCCCCGGACGCATTCCCCGGGCGGCCTCGGCTTGCGCCTGCGCGCCACGAAGCCGCAAACTCCACGTCCCAGGAGGCTCCGCGTGCAGCGCAGGGGCCAGGCGGGGCTGGCCGGCCCGAGACGCCTACTGCGGCTGCGCACCTGCTCCGACCCCAGGCGCACTTGCACGCTCCCCGGGCTGTTTCGGCGCATGCGCCGCCCTCCCTTAAGGAAGCGAGGATCCTAGCGCAACGTTTGAGATGTCAAGATTTCCTGTTAATCAATATTACTCCTTATTAAATTATATAAATATATAATCTGCTGTATTCTTAGAACATATTTTAATGATATTAATACTAGTAATTATTGATTTGTCATCACTATTTTATTAAAATAATGAAACTATTTAGCCCATTTCTTCTTCTCTGGACCCGGATAGCTAATTTCTTCGCCTTCTCCACCCCCTCAGAATTCAGGCAAACCAGTCTGATCTCTGGCCTGTTACAACTCCCCGAGGTTCCTGCCTTCCTGGTATTTACCTTTATCATCACGTCAACCCCAAACTCTTCCACGGACTCCAGTCCCTGAAACCAGTCGGCGTCTGTATTCTGGAGCGTCCTACCAGCGGGGAAGTGAAGATAGGCGCAGGATTGGGTTTTCACGGCCGAAATCCTCAGCCCCTCTGTGGATTCCATAGCTGGGGTTTGTAGACAGTGGCCCAGGCTACGTGAGTCTTGCACGCGTGAACCCTCCCTAACACACCAAAAACTCCCCTGCGCATTTCGTGTATTCTGGTGGCAGGTTCTCAGCAGCTGGGTCGTGCGAGCCGATGGTCTTAGCGATTCACCTTGTCCTCTTTCCAGCTTCTGAGCCCTCCTTCGCATCACTGGTTCTCTGTTAGTTAGATGTTGTCTTGGGTCTTGCTCTGGCCAATGAACTCGCACTGCCAGGTGCAAGTGGGAAGAGCCAGCAGGTGATCCGAAGCACCCCCTCTGACAGTGCACCCTGTGTAGGCTGCCCCACCAGCTGAGTGTTACATGGCACATAATATTGCCCTGGGGGCTCCACTCACCCACCAGTCCAACCCGAAGACTTGAACCCAGCCCAGCCCAGCCCCACTCCCTGGGCCACCAGACAACATCTGAAGTGAATTCAAGTTCCACCAGATTATAATGCTGGTTCCCAGCAGAGAGAAAGCCATTGCCAGAGACCCCACTTGGGCCGCCTCTTCCATGTGGCTCCAGCCACGCTGCTGGGTGAGGACCCCCAGAAAGGAGCAGATGCTGGCCCTGCCTCTGAGACGCCCGGCCTGTGACAGCCCTGGGGGAGGGTGGAACGGCGTGTGGTCAGCCCCAAGCTCTCAGCCCACCTGTTGGCCCTACAGGGACCACTGGCCACTTGAGCAGTAAGAGGGCTCGCTCCAGGCCACAACCGGAAGGACCTGACACCCTTCCCAGCACCCCAGATGTGAATGCCTTGCTGCAGGCTCCAACCTGGGAACAAGTGTGCAGCCTGCTGTGCGGGCAGGGTGGGCACGGATGCGACAGCAGAGAAGCCAGCAGCCCACTCTTACTGCCCACCCCACCAGGCTGCCTGGGACTCCCCACCCCACATGTACCTGAGATGCCAGCTTGTATGGCAATGTTACAACGTTTGCAGAACATACAAGCTCCATTCTTTTAATTTTTTCCCTTTTCTTTGTGGGGGAGTGGCAGGGGGATGGGGAGAATGAGGACCTGGATTGGCCAAGCCCCTTGTTCCAGGCTGTCCTCGGTGCCATCAGGCCTGGGAGGGGCTGGGGATGAGGATCAGGGATACCGCACAGCACCGGGAACTGCTGGAGCGCTCGGAGGTTCCCAGCCCTGCTACCCTGTGCCCGCTAGGTAACAGGCTGCAGCTGTCCTGCTCCCTTCCTGTTCTGGGCAGGAGGCCACGTCTCTAGGATCTGAGCCATCAGTTCTGTCTCAGCGACCAACTGCTCACAGGTCCTGGTGTGGGAGACCGTGCCTAGGACACTGGAGCTGTTCTGGTTGCCAGTGACCACACCAGCATAATGCCCCTGCCACCTTCTCCAGCAGGGTTCTGATTCCCTGTGGGTCACAGGGCCCCTGAGCCTGAATATGTACCCCTACCTCCAAGTTTCTTGGGAACCACAGAGGACATGGGGCTAGGGTAGCTCAGTATGAATCCCTGGAGATGCATGTGAGGACAGGGGCAGGCCTTCCATCCAGCAGCTGCTCTGGACCCCTGGGCAGAGGGTTTGGGGGGCAGGGGGCTTGGGTGGGCCCTGTGAGTCCACTAGGACTGTGTGGCTCCCCCAGCTGCCCAGCACACGGCTGGAGGGCTGACACCACACCTGGACTTTGCTCAGGACTCTTCCTGGGGCGGGGGTGGAACGGATGGAGGCAAAGAGGTGGTCTGGGTCTTTCTGTTTTCGTTTTTGCTCCCCACCCCCTCAGGTAACTGAAGCACAGGTGACAGCTGCCTAGGTTCTGGCCCCCACCTCCGTCTTCCTGCAGAGCCCTCCTGGCTGTAGGTGCCCACCAGCTCTGAGGGAACACTTCCCCCCTGCCCTGGAGTTTAAGTGCAGGGGGCTGAGCTGGGTCTGCAAAGGAGCAGGTGTGACAGCTGGGGCCACAGCCGGCTGGCTCAGGGGTACTGAGGATGGACAGGGGCGGGTAGCCAACTGTCCCTCCAAGGGGTGGACCCGAGATGGCACAGCTGCCCAACTGGGCCTCGGGCACCGCCTGATCTCTTGGTCCACCCATCAGTCCCCTTTCGGAGGTGAAGGACTGGAGAGGATGATGGGCGGCAGGGGCAGGGCTCCTGAGGCCAGGCCAGACCAGACGCACAGGGGCGCTGCCATCCTACCCACACAGGGCCTGCTCTGAATTCCTACAACCAGAAACTACCAACTAAAGCCCTTTGGAAGAACTACCAGAAGACCTGAAGGCTGCCCTGAGTCAGAAACCTGCACATCACAGTCCTAAGGACTCTGTACAGGGCCGGACAGGAGCTGTGCCATGCCCAGCCACCCGCTTGGGAACAGCTGAACCTGGTGCCACACGGGCCCCCTGAACAGGGAGGGGACAGGTTGGCAGGAAACAGGCACCGCTCCCAGACGACCCTGACACCCCGGCTCCGTGGTGCCCAAACCGCTGCTGCACTCAGTCCCCCAGCTCAGCCGCCTCCCAGTGACCCAAACGTGCCAGGATCCGGAACACTCCGGCAGACAGCCACCTGCAGGGTCCACAGCCTCGGGCTGACCCCCAACCAAGTTCAGAGCTTACTGCACCAGAACTTGGTGCAATAAGCCGGGTGGCCACCCTCAAGTGTGACCAGCATGTCCCCCTATTCTGTGGTAGGAGGGACAAAGTCAGAGACCAGGCCAGCAGTCTCTCTTTTTTAATGGCTGCATTTCAAACCATCTTCACCAGGAAAACTTCCCAGGAAGGGGCGCATTAGTGCAACAAAGATGAGGCCTTGAAGGGCCACAGGCTCTCTGGACAGTGGAGACAGGACCTTCTCAACTCGAGCCGGCTGCCAAGGGGGGGCTGTGGAGACTGGACACAAGCACTGGCGTCATACAGCCCCCTCCCCACCTGCCCCGTTTCCATCGGGAGCTAAGGCACGGGGAAGCTGGCCACGTGGAGCCCTGAGTCTGGGGCAGGTAGAGGCCCGGGCAAGTCAGCATGCTGGCGGCTCACTGTCCCCCACCGGCAGCCCCTTGCTCAGGAGGAAGGCGTCCTGCTTGGGGTCCCGGCCCAGGAAGAGCTTCAGCATGACACTGGCATCCTGGGAGCCGCCAGGCCTCAGGATGCAGCTTCTGTAGTCCATGCCGACCTGTCAGGGGCAGAGGGGCTGGCCAGGGCCCTCCAGTGTCCTCTGCCCTGTGCCCAGTGGGCCTGCGCCAGTGTGTGCGGAGCCCCAGCCTCCAGACCCTTGGGGGCCTTCACCTGCACAGGGGCTGAAACCCCCAGCGGGCCCAGGGTGCAGCCTCTCAGAGCTGAGGGGGGCCTATCTCCAGCCCCCAGGAAAGCCCAGCAGGTGCCTTGGGTCCCCCACCCACCCGGGTCCGGCGACAGGTGCACAGGGGCCCTGGGTCCTGGGCAGCGGGGGCATCACTCCGAGGTCAGTGCTCGCCCAGCAGCCGCCTCTGCTCACCTTGCCATTCAGGATGCCCTCCTGCCTGAAGCGCGTGTGGAACATGTCCATGGAGTACACCTCGCTCCACAGGTAGCCATAGTACTGGGCGTCGTAGCCACCCGCCAGGTGGCCGAAGGTCGCAGGCATGTTGGTCCCTGGGAGATGAGGTCTGACGCCTCAGCGCCCCTTCCCAGGAGAGGGACTCAAAGCCGCCTCATCAGAGCCCCCCACAGGAAGAGGGGAACTGCCCAACTCTTCTAGGAAACAGAGGCCAGGTAACTTGGCCCAAGGAAGCAGTAAATCTTTTTTGCCTGCAGTAGCCTGGAGGTGCCCCAGACCATTTCAGTGACATCAGCTGTGACAATGCCAGGAGACACCGCTGAGTCAAGGCGTACCCGCCACAGAGGGTGTGCACTGACACCACTGTGGAAGGAGTTTATAGACGCTCACAGAATAGTGAACTGATGTGACACTGCCTGTACTGGCAGCCCGCCTACCTCCGCACACCCGGCTGCCTGAGCGCTCAGGCCGGGTGTGCACTTGTGCAGGCACGCAGCCGTGTACCTCAACCTCGTGTATGAGTTATCCCCCGGGTCTGAAACCCCCAGGGCTCCCACACCTTCCAAGCACTTACAAAGCCGCGTGCGGCAGGGTGCCCCTGAGGAGTACGGGGCTGGGATGGAGGCAGCACCCAGCGTGAGGGTGCGTCTGATGGAGAGGGTGGGAACCGCTGCCCCCACTGCCCATGGGGAAGCCAGCGGGGTGGGGACACAAAGCAGAGACGAGTCTGGGGTCACCTGCTTCTTCTGGGCCTCTCCTCAGCCGGTGAACTGTCCCAACTGCCCCCCAATGTCACGAGATCCTCAGGACGTGGGGAACCGCCGAGACCCTGATCTCTAAGGTTGGCCTGACCCTCGAGCGGCTACCTGGCGTGGCCGGAACCCCAAGGATGTCCTGGCAGAGACGGGCGTACTCCTCAGCTGGGTCTGCAGCTGTCTGTGTGTGCAGGGCCTGGTCCACCTTGGCCAGGACGATCTGACGCAGGTTGAAAAGACCTGGGTGGGTGGAAGGCAACGGGGGACTGGCTGTGCCCACCCGGTGGCCCAGAAATCCTCGAGGGCAGCCCTCCCAAGGGTGTGGCATGGGCACCAGGACTCCCTCTCAGCCTCCAGGTCCAGAGAACAGAGACTGGGGGGTGGGGCGTGGGGGGTGGTTAGCCCAGCCTCTCGGACATCCCCCGGCCGCGGCGCACCCGTGTTGGCCTGCCGGGACTTGACGAGTTTCTCCAGCAGCTCCTGGGGGATGGCGCTGCCTGTCCGGAAGTGCTGGGACATCCGGAGCAGTGGCTCCTTCTCCCATACCCAGTTCTCCAGCATCTGCGATGGTGCCTCCACGAAGTCCCGCTCCACGTGTGTCCCGCTGAACATGGCGAACTCAGCCTGTGGGGCAGGGCAGAGCTGCAGGAATGGCGGGCCCCGCGCCCCTCTGCGCTTTCACTGGATCGCACAAGCAGCACTGCCTGGCGGTAGCCAGCAGAGGCAGGGCCTGTGTGTGCTGAACACACTGTGCTAAATAAGTTACACACACACGTTATTTTCACTGATTCCTACCAACAGCTGAGAGCGAAATTCCTATGCTGAAGCCCTGGTCCCCAGGCTTTAGGGGGACTGTACTTGGGGATGGGGTCTTTTAAGAGGTAATCAAGGTTAAATGAGGTCATGTGGGGGGCTCTGATGCAAAAGATGAGGACACAGGCAAAGGACAGCGTCGACACGCCCAGGAGAACAGGCCCTGCTGGCACCCTGACCTTGGACCTCAGCCTCCAGGGCCTGGAAACACACTTCTGCACCTGTGGGACTTTGCAATGAAACTGATGAGAGGCCGTCACTGCATGTGGTGACAGTAGAATTCACTGGCCTGCAGACTCACTAACCAGCAGCCGCCAGTGGGAGCCCGGCCCCCACCTGAGAGCACAGCTGGTGCATCACGTGCCCGAACTCGTGGAAGTAGGTCTCCACCTCGTCGTGCTGCAGCAGGGAGGGGGCGTCCGGGGTGGGCTTGGTGAAGTTGGCCACCATGGCCGCCACGGCCATCTGGCGGCTCCCGTCCTGCTGCAGGCAGCCCGGCTGCAGGCCAAAGCAGGCCGCGTGTCCGTACTTCCCTTCCCTGGGGGAGGCAGGGTCAGTCCGGCTGGGGGTCTGCCGCACCCACGGACCGGCCCTGAGGGCTGGTGACCCCCCAACGGCCCCGATTCTTCCCCTCACGGGCCCTGGGTCCCTCACTCAACCGTCTGCCAGATGAGGCGAACAGACACATCGAACAACCTCAACTTTCTTCTCTGCAGAGGAGCGCCCGCCCGCCCTAGGCCCCCACCCCAACAGCGAGCACCGGACGGCGCGGCGGCAGACACATGCCCCGTCTCACAGGAGGGAAGGGAGAGGCTCAGGGGACGCCCAGCCCACACGCACCGTGGGTACAGGTCCAGGTAGAACTTCCCGATGGCCTTCCCCGAGGCCGAGTCCCTCACGGTGTACAGGGTGACGTCCTCGTGCCACACGGCAGCGTGCTCCTCCAGGTCAAAGGTCAGCCCCAGCAGCTCCTGGTAGATGCTGAGCAGCCCCCGGGTGACCACCTGCATGGGGAAGTACTCCTTCAGCAGGTTCTGGTCCACGCTGTAGCGCGTCTCCTCCACCTGGTTCATGTAGTAGCGCATGTCCCAAGCGTTGATCCGCCCGTCGAACTCCAGGCCCCGCTTCTGGCACTCGGCCTTCTTCAGCTCCAGGATAACGGCACGCTCCTGCTCCCCGAGGGGCTTCAGCTTCTGGGCCAGCTCGTCTGCAGAAGGTGGAAGAGAAAGAGAAGGCTCCCACCTCAACACAGCAACTCCTCCGCCCCTCCTGCCCCTGCCAACGCCCCACCCCCCGCTCCTCCGCTCCCCGCCCCACCCCGCGCTCCCTGACCCCTCCTCCACCCCACCCCACCCTGTCCAGGTTGGCACTTGAGGAATGGACAGTAAGACCCAGAGATGCGCGCCCAGAGTGGAATTGTAACCATGAAACCGCAGAGCAGGGGCAGACGCAGGCCTCGTCCCAGAGCCTGACGCTCCCTCCAGGCTGGGTAAGGGGCTGGAGGCGGCGTGAGGACCCTGACCTCCACGGCGGACAGGACGGGGTTGCAGAGGCACCATACATCACAGTCAAGAACCCTGAACCCCCATTCCCGACCCTGCGGAGGGAGGCTTGGGGTTACCTAGGAAAGTGGCCACCACCTGGCTGGTCTTAGCCATGTTCATCTCCAGGACGTAGTCGGCGTGCGTGCTGAATCCCAGCAGGCTGGACTTCTGGGCCCGGAGGGTCACCAGCTCACTGAGGATCGCACAGTTCTCCTGGAACCGACAAGCAGCCAGCTCCATGAGACCGGAGACAGACATGGCATCGGGATTTACGCGTGGGCGGGGTGGGGGCCAGAGGCAGGGCAAGCCTGGGAAAGAGGGGCTCAGACACCTGCACTGTGCAGAGGGAGCTCGCTGAGGGGCCTCCGTGGCTGAACCCGGCAGGCAGGCAGGAGGGGCAAGGTGCCACCTCACCTGTTTGCACCGGCAGTTGAAGGCCTCTTCCACCTTCCGCCGGGTCTCGGGCACGTGGCACTTCTTCAGGAGAGGGAAGTAGTGAGGATACTTGAGGGTGACCTTCAACTTCTCGTCCTCCGTCTTCTCCAGCGAGCTCAGAAAGTCCTCCGGGAGGCCCCCTGGAGGAGGGAATCGGGCTTTTCCAGCACTAACAGCCACTGGGCCAGCTCAGAGGCAGGAAGACTGGGCACAGGGCTGGCAGGGTGTACAGCCTCCCCACCCTGCTCAGTCCCCTACTTCCTGCCCAAAACTCCAAAGGGAAGCCACTAGGACACCCTCCGGGAGGAAGAGCTACACAGCCATGAAAGAGTGAGAAGGACGCAAAGACCCCAGCCTTTCAAATCCCCATGCGCAGAGCCAGGTGCACAGCCAGGAGCAAAGCCAGGTGTGGGGACGGGGCTCAGACAGGCCTTGGTCTACCCCCTCCATTTCACAAGATTTTGAAAAATAAAAATGAAGAGTGGCAGTCAGGGAAGCCTCCCCCCACAGCATCCTGCCTGGCATCCCTGCCCCGACTCTGGGACATAGGCCACCAGAGGCAGAATCTTGGTAGACAGACCCCAACCCTCCCCAAGGAAGGGTCTAAAAGCTCAGGTCCCAGAATGATCTGGGGGCTCCAGGGAAGAAAGCTGTTCGCCCAGGGGCGGTCAGACACAAAGGCCTCCGCCTCTGCCACCCGGAAGGAAGCCCGAGGAGGCAGCAGTGGCTGTGAGGCCCCCAGACTTCAGGGCGGCACGGCCACCCCCCAGCCTGGCCGTACCCAGCTCCTCCCGGGTGAAGGGCAAGAAGGTCGTGTCCTCATTCAGGTTCTTGTTGAAGTCGATGCACAGAAGGCTCAGCTTCTTCTTGATGCTTTTGATTTTCTGGAGGAAAGAAGGCAGCCTGAGAGGGGCTGGCCCTGGAGCCCCAGGGGAAAACGGGGTGAGGGGAGCACACGACACAAGGGGACTGACGCAGACATGCAGCCCCAAGGTGGTGCACATGCACCAGGACGCACACATCTGCCCCCGTGGCCCTCAGGCTCTCCACCTGCTTCGGCCAAGGGTGAGAGCTCGGGGCCCTGCTACCCAGGAAGTACCTTCCATCTACAGGCTAGGCTTTTGCGGACATTTGAATAGCGACATGGGCTGACCTTGTTGGGTGCAAGGAGGTGCCCAGGAGGGCTAACATCTGCCCAGCCCTCAGATGGTGCCCCTGCCCCCAGCACATGACAGGACAATGTCCTTGGGACAGGAGGGACAGGTGGGACAGAGAGCCTGCCAGCCAGCCCTACAGGGAAGCCCAGCTCCTGAGCTAGGCAGGCAGGCTCTGCTACATGAGCCAGTGCCGGGCCCTTCCAGTTATATCCCAGCCTCCCGCAGCCTCACCAAACGAGCTGTGCCAGTTAAGGCTGTAAGACGCGGCAGGAGAACAGCACGTGCTAGGGGAACGAGAAAGGCTTCAGAGCCCCCACCTCCCGGACCGACTGAACGCCTTCCACGTGGCTGTGTCCCCTCTGGCTCAGGGGTTCTCAAGGGACAGTCTGCAGTGCTGAAGGCTGCATGCCACACTCCCAACAGTGTGAGTTAGACTGTGGACTCCCAGCTGGCCGCACGGAACTGCCTGGTGTGGGGGCCATGATGCAGCAGAGCACTAGGGAGACCCCGGCAGGGCAGCCGATACCGCCCAAGCCCTGGTGCCCTCTCTCCTTGGCCGAGGGAGCCCTGTGACCTGGGAGGATGGAGGCAGAGCGAGTTGCTCTGGACAGACCTGCCTTCCCGGAGCCCAGGAAGCCGCAGGATGGGCACAAAGTGAGGTGGGCCCTCAGCTGGGGTGCAGGAACCCCCTATGCTCACCCCGGAAGGCCAGCACTCACCTCCTGAGTGTCCGCAGGCAGGTGGAGCCCGTTCCTCCTGCCCAGCTTGATGAGCCGCTCCAGGTACCGCACGGCCTCTGGCCTCAGTGAGTCCTTCTCAACTTTTTCCTGGAGTAAGAAAGTTGAAATCTTGCTTACACGAGACATCAATGCAAGGCGGAGGAGAAGCAGGATCACCCAGATATCGGAGGGAACGTAAAAAAGGGTACGACTGATGAGGAAAGCAGTTCAGCAGTTTCTCAAAAAGTGATACGAACACCTATCAGGCAGCTTGGGCCCTGTGCTCGGGGCCACGGCGCCCACCTGCAGCCAGACGATCCTCTGGTACACGTCCTGCCTCATGCTCATCTCCACGTCGAACTCCGACAGCTTCTTGTCCGCCTCTGTGCTGGCCGCCCGGATGTCCTTGGACGGAGAAACGTGCTGGGGAAAGTCAAGGATATTCCGCTGAACTGAAACGGGAGACCGTGGCACGTGTGAGACCAGGACCCGAGGGAGACGCGAGCACCAGCCACGCCGCGGGCACAGAACCAATCCTTGTGTCTCTCCCCACTCTGGGAATGAGCCTTGTCATCCACAGTCTCAGAACCCAAGTCCAAACGGAAACAGAGCCAACTCTTGACACTCCGAGCAAAGAACAACGACAGAGAAGAGGGCAAAACCACAAGCTGAAGGGACTGAATTCTAGGAGTGGAGCCCTGACACATCCTACACGTAGATGGGCCCTGAACACATGGTTCTCAGGGAGACGCCACACACACACGGCCCCACGGCATGTGACTCCATTTCTGCGACACATTCCCAACAGTCAAATCCATAAAATGTGGGTCCATGGGTGCCTGGGGCTGGGGAGGGTGTGCAGTGACGCCCATGGGGATGGCATTTCCGCTTGGGGGGAATGGAAGTGTTTAATACCCAGTGGTGACAGTGGAAATGCGTAACTGTGGTGACAGCTGGACACTGTGAATACACTAAAAGCCACTGAGTCATATGCTTAAATGGGCAAATTACATGGGATGTGAATTATCGCAACAGAGGGGTCCAAAAGGAGCACACTGCATCAGGGAAACTCGAATGCAATGCCAAGTGTGGTCGTTTCCTCGGCTGTAGGCCAGCGGGGTTGTCCTCAAGTCTGGGTATGCTTGGCTGCGGCACGGAGACCTCTGCAGAGGACGGGCTGAGGCCCGCTGTGCTCCGCTGACTTGTACTGAGGTGGGCTCTGGGCCGGCCGATGCTGGATGCCCAAAGGAACAGCAGACAGGCCACGAATGGCCTCTGCCCTTTGGGATTTACAGGTAAGGAGCATGTAAGATTGCGTGGAGTGAGGCACCGGAACTGCGGAGTGGGCTGTCAACCTTGGCAGCGGGTGTGGGCAGGGGTCACGGGAAGGGGATCCCGGGGAGTCTGAGCAGAGGAGCCCACGTCCAGCACAGCGGGAGCTCAAGGAAGTGCAGGCGGCCGCCTGGATGGGCACACACGGCCCAGGGGAGGGCAAGGAGCCAACGGTGCCGGTGCCAGAGGCCACGCCGGGGAATCGGGCCCTCCCCCAGGAGCGGCAGGCAGGCACTGAAGGGCCGGCCAAGGGGAGCGCCACGAGGCAGTTGGTTTTCTTTGCAATTATCAGGTTCCCAAGTGGAGATGGAAATAAAGGGCCACAGGTGTGGCAGCTGAGAGAAAAAATAATGTCTGGCAGCTCATGCCTGGTACGTGGGAATCACCACCCCTCAATCCTGAGAGCCTCCTTCCAGAGAGACGAGGCAGCCCTCACTGGGGCACCCCGGCCCATCCACCTGAGTCTGAGCAGTGGAGGCCAGCGGTGGGTACAGCCGGCATGGTTGGGATCCAGGGACACGAGCGCCCAAGCTGGAATTTGTGGGTGGATTCTCCAAAGGTCCCAGAAAAATTCCTCTGGTGGAGAGTGATCCCTCTGCTCAGGGTCTTCTGCCAACAGGCCTCTCTTGGTCTTTTGTCCCCACACTGTCAACCTCTACAGAGGCTCCAGGAGGCGGGTTTTGTGTCTCTTTGACCAAAAACCTTGTTCCTCACACAGGGGGCAGAGAGACCCCCAAGGAGAAGGATCCCATGGGCGGTAATGAGAACACCTGCCACCTGCCGGCATTAGGTTACCCAAGGAGCAGGGGGCAGTGAGAAGAAGCCAAAAGGGGCCAAGTTCAGTCGCTCAGAGGAAAACAAGTATCCTTTGGGACACAGAAAAGAGTGAGAGGGGCTCTAGTTTCAAGGACGGCACCTGAGCTGGCTCCTGGACAGGTATGCGGGTAAATACACTGTCCCATCGTCGGCCTGGGGACTGAGAAGGCGGAGAAGTGGAGCAGGGCGTGCGTGCAGGGGAAACGGTGGCCCTCGGCACTGGCACCACTGACTGGCACCTGCCAGATGCCTTTTCCACCCACCTGTGCCTTTATCCATCACAGTCCCCCAGGAGGAGGTGGAGTCACCCTTCCTGCCCAGGCCCTGACCTAGACTTACCTGTGTAGGTCACCTCCACATCAGCCAGCGCTTTGAGTGTACTCTCGTAGGACACGTCTTCAAACTTCTGGGAGCCCACCTGGTCGTACACGCACTTGGTCTGCTCGATGAGCTCTGCAGTGAGCTCCCCTATCTGCTGTGCACTCAGGTCCCATCTCAGGTAGTTCACCACGGAGCACGGGGCGGCTGCGTCCAGGGCATCTCCTGCACAGGCTGGACAGGGAGGACCCCACGCCATGGGTTGTCGGCCTCAGGTCTGGAATTGGGGTCAGAGTGACTGGGGGTGGAGGGAGTGGGGAAGGCCATGGTTTCCCTGTGCACGTAGACAAGGCCCACGGGCTTGGTGGGGGTGCACAGGTTCACTGATCCTCTAAAGCAGGTGTCTCCTCCCAGGGGACATTACATGACATCTGGGGACATCTGTGCTTATCATAACGGAGGACTGATGCTACCACATCAAGTGACTGAGGGTCGGCATGTTGTGCAACACCCCACAGGGCCCAGCCCTGCCCCAGAGAGTGACCCGCCCCAAATGTCAGCAGTGCTGGGGTAGACATTGGTGTTGACATGCATATCACTGTAAGAGTTAATTTGATTATGGGGTGCTACCCCCCAACTCCCTGGATGTAACCCATGTTCACCTGTACTGTATTAGCTTCCTAAAACAGGAGAAAATCCTGGTTATGGAAATGTCCCTAGCCCCAAGAGTTTCCGGATAGAAGACGGTGGTCTGTAATAACAGCCACCACTTGAAAACCTCCTTGGACTGTTCAGGGTATAAGACATTTTGCTGAATTCTCAGACAGTTCTGTGCTCTGTGTCCTAGGTTGCCCCCACTTTATAGGTGGGAATTTTGAGATTTGGTGAGTTCAAGTGTCCTGCCGTGATCCCACAGTCATCAAGTGGCACAGGCAGGATTCAAACCCCGGCAGTCTGACTCCACCTCCCGCACTGTGAACCAGTCTGCTGCACTCACCTCCAACTCTGTAAATATCAGGTCCTCCTGCCCCCTTTCTGGGGCTCCGTCCTGCACTCAGGATTAAGGCCAAACCCTTACCAGCTCTATACCAGGGATTAGCAAACAGTGGCCTCACACTGTACAGCCCACGAGGTGAAAATGATCTCACAGGGGACCGGGACAGCACACGGCACACCAAGCCTAAACTATTTGGCTGTTTTACCGACTGGTTTGCTGACCTCTGGTCTACACCATCCATACTCTACTGGATCCTACACGGCAGGTTTGGCCAGTTGGTTTTGCCAACTTCTCTGTGCCCGGCTACACTGGCTTTCCAGAAGTGTCCAGGGCCTTCCCACAGGTCATCCCTCTGCCCTGACACCTGCCCTGACAGTCTTCCCTTTCACATCCCTTTCCCAAGAGGACCCAGTGGCATTCCTATAGCACCTGTAGGCCAGGATGGCTATACCTGTCCTGAACCACTTGTTGAGCTTATGAACAGAGGTCTGCGTATGGAATACGCAAGTAGAAAGGGCTGCTCTGGAAAATGCCCACTTGTGCCTCATTTCGCCTTCTGGCATAGCAGAGGTTGAGCAGGGCCCCCATGGTCCTGGACTCCCCGCTTTTGTGAAAAGCATGGTGTGGGGGTCTCTACAGGGTGCTGCCGGCTCAGACCTGTTGGTGTCCCTAGGACAAGGTTTTTAACAGCATTATCCATGTTCGTGGCCAGCTCATTTTCTTGGGTGGGGCTGAGCAGGGCACTACGGGGCTGAGCAGCCTGCCTGGCCCCCACCCACTCAGATGCCTGAAGCACCCCCAGTGTGACAATCACAGATGTCCTCAGATATCGTCCAGGGTTCCCCTGGGGTGGCACAATCGCCCCAACTGAGGACCACTGATATACACTAGGTGGGAAAACACGCCCTCAGAACAGGTTGGAAATTCTGGCCAAATGACTGTTGTGAATCGGGGACAATCTTTCAACTGGCACAGGGTTTTGGATTTCAGAACTGCAGAAAAGGGACTGTGGGTCTGTATTAAATTTGGTGGTCAAGAAGGGCTCCAGGACGTCAGGAAAGGTCGGAGATCCACATGACCTGAAGGAGCGAGGACTTGAAAAACTCCGCAGACGTATTCATTCTGTAATATTCACTGACTGCCACCGATGGGCCCGGTCTCTGAGACAACAGTCCTGAACACGGCATTCCTGCCTTCCTGACGCCCAAGAAAACCCTACTATGATAACTATCATCGATACAGTTACCATCATCCCGATGGGGCGGAGAAAGAACTGGGGGAGGCTAGGCAGGCAAGAGAGACAACCAGCCCGCAGGGCACATTGCTCCCCTAATGAAAGCCCCTCCACCGCGCCCTTCCGCCCTGAAAATAAAAGGAGCCCCCAGCCATGTTCTGGCCAAAGCGACTGGTCACCGTCCAAACGCGTTACGGCGCTCTTGCCTCCCTGCCTTTGCCTTCTTGGTTTCTGCCACCTGGGATGCTCCTCCGGTAGGTCTGGGTAGGACAGCTGCATCTCCCAATGGAACCTAGTCGGCAATGCCACTTCCTCCGAGAAGCCCTCCAGAACTGCCCTCTCTAAAGAACCGCCGCCAGTTTAGGCACCGACAGCTCTCGAGAGCCCCAGCTGGCTTCTTTGCCTGTTGAATGTCGGCTCCCAGCTCTGGAATCCTGTCTGGACGCCCGGCCTCCCCCACAGCCCACTTCCGGGCCCGACCTGTCCTTAGCAGAAGGGACACGGAGCTTGCGGAATGAGGGAAGCGCTGGAAAAGCCAGTTCATCCATTCGGCGCTAAGAGGGGTCGGGGCCCCGGGCTGACCGACTCCCCCACCCTCGGAGCCTCGGTCACTGGGCTCTGTTCTTAGGCCTTAGTGGCAACCCCGGAGGCGCTAGGGTGTAGGGGACACTCGGGTCTGGCGACAGGGGCCGCACCGAGGCCCGGGCGGTACCTGCGGGGGGCTTCATGGCGTGGGTAGGTGCAGGGGCAACCGTCCCTCCACGTGGTCGGTTCAGGCCACCTAAGCTGCCGGGGCCGGCCACCTGCGTCTACTCAGTGGTCGCCGCCTTCACGACCGCAGGCGCCCGCCTTCCGCGCGCCCGCTGAATGCTGGGAGAGCGCGTGCGCCGGAGGGTATGGCTCGCGCCTGCCCCAGCTCCGCCCACACTCCCAGGCGGTGCTTTGGGGCGCCGGCGCACTCTGCGCACGCGCCGGAACCCTCCCTGTCTGCCATTGGCTATCATCGGCGAGGGGGCGGGGCCTTGGGAGGGCCGGGATCGGCGTTTCCATGGAAACCAGGCGCAGCTGGAGCTTCGGAGCTGGTGCGCTGGCGGCTCTCTGACCGAGACAGCGCTTCTTCGCCTGTGTTCTCAGCTCCCGTATTAATTTGTGGTTGCCTACCTGCTACCTTATAATGGTGCATTTGGCTACTTTTACAAGATTTTCTCTTACCTAAGGGCCTCACTTTAGTGATCGCCTACCATATCTCAGGCACTTTTTGTAGATTATCACATTTCTAGCATCCTGCCCAGATGCTAACATCTCACAGAATAGAGGAAGTGCGCCACGTAGGTCAGCTGAATCCGGTTAACGAGTTAAATTAAACGCAGTTAAACAAACAGAACTAAAAGCAAAAACGAGAAAATTTCAGTAAACCGATCCACGACTTCAAACAGCAGATGTTTCGGAACACTACAGTAGCCTGACCTGTATCTAGTGTTGTCCATTTAAACAACGAAATCTTGAACCATCTACGGTACCAAGAAAGAACAACTTACTAGAATAAAAAT
This sequence comes from Phataginus tricuspis, assembly GCA_029783875.1. Taxonomy (NCBI): domain Eukaryota; kingdom Metazoa; phylum Chordata; class Mammalia; order Pholidota; family Manidae; genus Phataginus; species Phataginus tricuspis. Next base: position 3,080,593 of record JAQQAC010023519.1, read on the forward strand.
GGTAAATAAAATAAAATCCACCTCCTTTATTTCTAAAAAAGAAATTACAACAATCCAGGGCATTACACGTCCGTGCATTTTAAGTTGGATAAAAATGAATTGGGAAGACACTTCTGGCAACCTTAAAGGTGGACAGTTTTGAGTCATCCTAGGGAATTTCTCATCATTCACCTTCTATAAAGCACACCAAGTTTAATCCTACTTAGTCTTCATTTGTTTGTGGGGTGTTTTTCGTCATCTGTGGGTAAAATTGTAGTATTTCTAGAATATCTTGCCTGGCTTTAGTACATCTGCATATCAATAGGTGTTCAGAGGTGGAAAGGAGTATGGCTTTAGTGCACTTGCATCATTCCTCAGGGGTGGGGAGAAGTTCATCTCCGTATCAGTGGGAAATTACCTGGGCAACGAAGGCTTATCTGTACCTGAGGTGAGGGGAGGGCCGGTTTTGCTTCTGCTGGAGCAGGAGAGATGGGCCAGACTGAAGTTTGTAAGCAATAAACGGGTTTTAAACTTTATTTCTTCCTTTTGACTGATTTCGGTTTTTAGAGGTATTTTTCCCCGGGATTTCCTCTTCCCAGACTTACATTCTCCAAATCCAAGAGAGGCCTTGCCTAACCATCCCAGCCAACTAATTAAATCACAACACCCCATTTTTTCTTCATAGGGCTTGCTATTAAGTGAAATCTGTTAATTTACATACTAGTTTACTGGTTTATATTGTCTACCGCAGTACAAGGCACTGAGAACAAATAGTTTGCCAGCCTTTATAGTTGGTTTACAATAAATACTTGTTGACTATTAGGCACCTGTAAACAATCATGTCTGTATTCCTTTTCGCTTATAGAGTGCATGAACGTAAGAATGCACTTCTGAGTGGCTGGATGGAAGGGCGAATAAAAGAACAAAGATAGTGGATACCTGACGCTCCCATTCGCTGAGCACCCATGACATTCTGAGCGCCAAACACCCAACCGTAGCCGCACCACGTGGCCGGCCCCGCACCACGTGACCAGCTCAGCCAACCGGCAAAAGTTCGCCACTGTCCCACCATGCACCGCTCCATTCCCGCTCTACTGGGCCAGTCAACACTGGTTTCCGGCCTCCCTTCGGTCGCAGAGGTCAGTTGCCCAAAAGACCCCCCGTCGTCCCGCCTCTATATTTGCGTCACTTCCCTGCAAGCCCGTGGGGGTAATTGAGGCGCCTGCGCAGAATGAAAGCCAAAAAAAATGAGCTGGCTCGTTCCGCGCAGGCGTAGCGGCTGAGTGGTGGAGCCGGGCGGCGCCACGGTGCGCAGGCGCAGCCGTCGGTGGGTCGGGGTTCGGCCGTGGGAGAGGTGAGTCGGGGCTCGGCGGTGAGCCGGGTGGGCCTGGGATTAGTGGCTCGGGACTCCCGGGGCTCCGGAGCCCGTAAGGGGAGGTCGATCTGGGGCCGGGATTCCCGCGCTCAACGTGGTACTGTGAGTGAGCGGCGCGGAGGGGAAACTGGCTGGGCGGCATGGGGCTGGCGCTGGTCGGCCCTGGTCTCCCTGCCCGGGACAGCAGGGCTGGGAAACACCGGTTCGCAGGCCCGCGCGTGGACAACAGGAGGCGAAAGACGCCCGCACGCAAGGAGCGCTCGCTGGATGTTGGCTGCTGCCCAGAAACACGGTCCCTATGAATCGGGGTCCCCGTTTGGGGGTGCTCAGGTCTGGATTTTGTCCCAGCGTCGCCTCTCCACCTGGATGACCTTGGCCAGCCTCTTGGCTTCTCGGAGCCTTAGTTTCCCCTCTATAAAACAGGCGTTGTCACGGCTCCTGCCGGGGGTTGAAAGTTGGTTCTCTGGGAAGATTAAAGCCACAGGGCCCCTTGGAAAGCTCAGAGGGGTCATCAGTTGCGGAGGTTTTTCACGCTTAGTGTCTTTTGCATGTTGGGCTAGCAGTGGGGAAAATGTGGGCTGGAGGACCAGCGCCATCACCTCTGCATGGCTGTGTAAGCGTGGACAGGTCGCGTCCCCTCTCTGAACAGTGCTGGCTTTCTGAAACGGAGTGTGCAACGCTCCTTGGGGTCATGGGAGGTTAAATACACACAGAATCTTCCTTAATTAGGTTCCTGTTACTTATTAAGAGTGTTTTTGTTCCCCCAACCCAGGGGTCATTGGGCCTTGTCTAGGGGCATCCGTGGTTGTCATGACTGGGGAAGCTCCTGGCATAGAGTGGGTGGGGGCCTGGGTTGCTGCACAGCCCCCGACAGTGCCCAAGACGGCCCTAACCCAGAGAACTATCCAGCCCCAAAAGTCCACAGGCCTAGACACCACCTAGACCAGTGGTTCTTCACCAGCACAGGCTTTTTAAGGTGTGTGTGTGGGAACCCCAGAATATCATGTGCAAGGTTTTGTACGTGTGTCCATTTTTGTGGGGAGAGGAAAGGGTACTTTGGAGTTTAGGCTCTGGAGTCAGGCTGCTGGGTCCCAAACTCCTGATTTACATCTTCTCAGCTGGGTGACCTTCGTTGGCACCCCCTTCTCTCTAAGCCTCAGTTTTTTCTTCTGTGCAAATGGGGGTTAGATTAAACAACCCAAGGTCTCAGCAGATTTATGATCATTGAGCCAAATCCAGCTGCAGCCTGTTTTTGTAAATGGAGTTATATGGGAATACAATGCCCGTCCACTGCATCCCTGTGGACCTGTGGCTGGTTTTGTGCTGTGAGAGCAGAGCTGAGTCGCCATCACAGAGGCCCTGGTGGTGTGGGAGGCGGAAGGTGCTTGATCTGGCCCTTTTCAGCAAACGTTTGCAGACCCTGAAATAAGCCATTGCATGCACAGCTTGGGCCAGAAAGTCCTCAGTGCTCCAGGGATTTCACCTGCCGTTTACAGTTGTCTTCCTGGAAGACAGAGTCACTTGGAATGGGGTGAGCTCTGCCCCAGTTCAGAGCTGTAGTCTCTGTTGATCTTACGTTATTTTGCCAAGACCCAATGTTGGCCCCAGTGGGAAGTGCTCAGCAAGAAGGAATAAAGGGAATTATTAGTAAGTAGGCAAGACCCAGTGTTTGTCATCTGCTCTGCTAGGGAGGAAACTGAGACCTAGAGAGAAATGACCTCCCCAAGGAGCTTGGTCACGGCTCTGAATTTGGAAGATCTGACATTTTCCTGAGTCTGTTGGGATCTAACACCGCTGAGTGCCAGGGTTCAAAGGCAGATCATCTGTCCTGTGTCGATGGTGGGGGGAGGGCAGGCCGTGAAGAGTTGTAAAGCCGAGGAGGACATGCTAGACCAGAGGTAAAACTAATACTCGGGCTTTGCCGGGAAAGGGGGCGTCCAGCTCTGAGGGGGTGACTCTTGCAGAGTCAAAAGAATCCTGGGTGAGCTGGCAAAAGGTGGCCGGTTGTGTTCCAGTGGAGCAGAGAGGATTTGGGGAAGGGCATCCCATGCACACTCCTGAGGTTGGAGGGTTTTAGGTGTGCAGAACATCCTGGCAGCTGAAGAACACAGGGCTGCTGTATGGGGGGTGGGCCCTTGCCTGGGTTCCCACCGTGTCCTGGGGTGGGAGAGGAGCCCGGCTGCAGGTTCAGGCTGGAAGGGGCCAGGCGCCCGCAGGAGTGGGCGGCCCTGGGAAAGTGGGCAGGGCACTCGCTTAGTAAGGTGTGCCATTTTTCCCCTTTCGCCAGTTCTGGGCAAAAAATAAAAAGAAATAGAGGCTGATTTAAAAAACAAAAAAAACTTTTAATGATCCAATGAGAAGGTGATGGAGAGCTGGGGGGGATTCTGAAGCCCAGCAGAGGAGCTGGCCCCAGGACCCCTGCCACTCCCGGGGCCAGCATCTGTGCCCCCACGGGGGGCTCACCCCTGCGCCCTGAGACCAGCGCCCTGGCAGAGCTTTCTGAGTGCTCATAAAGTCTCACTGTTCAGAGAAAGAGGAGGCCTTCTTTGAGAATTTTGTTCACCAGCCAAACCCCTACAAGCTGTGATTGTTCGGAAGATACCGGGTGCCTAGCAGGAGTACTGGCCTCGTGCTCTGCTGGGCCTGACTTTGTGGAGAGCAGAAAGCCTGTTCCTCTCCAAAGCCGGGCACTGAAGTGAAATTGCAAACTCTTACCCCAGAAAGCAATGGATTTTACAGACGACCTGTGTCGAATGCCCTTCACCTACCCAGGGCCGTGGCTCTCAGCCACTGACCCATTCTCCCTTTTCCGCAGCTGTGCGACCCAAAGTACTCCGCAAACAGGAAGTTCTCAGAAAGTTGGCAGCAAAGTCATTCGGCAGGAACATCTGGCTCGACCTGACCTGAGCCTTTATTTTCCCCACGTAGTGTCCATGAGTGATTTTCAGTTGGGGCAGTTTGCGATGTCTGGGGACATTTGTGGTTGTCACCATGTGGAGGGTGGGAAGCTCCTGGCATCGAGTGGGTGGGCCCAGGGAGGCTGCTGCCCCCCACCCAGTCCCCAGGATGGCATCTGTGTCAGCAGTGCCAAGTCACCTTTAGGCTGGAATAAGGAAACAGGACCGTGAGGTGTTTCTCTGTGAGCAGGCTCTCTGGGCCTGGCCTGGCAGCCTCAGTGTCTCCTCTGTGAAGTGAAGTCATTAACGTTTCTGTCTCACTTGTGCAGATCACACGGGCCAGTGTGCTTAAAGGACTTCCTGGGGCCAGGCTGGGCCGCGTGGCAGGTGTCTGGAGCCTGCAGGCGGGTGCTGGGAGAAAGGCCGCCCTGAGGTCCTCCTGGGCTTGGCTTGGGCGTGCAGATCTTGAAAAGGCTGGGGCATTGTCTCTTCCCGTCTCAAAATGGATAACAAGAAGCGCCTAGCCTACGCCATCATCCGGTTCCTGCATGACCAGCTCCGGCACGGGGGCCTCTCCTCCGACGCCCAGGAGAGTTTGGAAGGTAGCGTGGCCCATGCCCTCTCCTTCCCTGCTTCTCCCTGCCCGCCGTGCCACCATCCTTGCTCAGGCTCAGACCACACCACCCAATCGTGAAGACCTGGGGCCTCCCTGGCCAGATTCCCATGGAGGCCTGCCAGAGCTCCTCCCCACCACAGCCCTCAGCATTGTGACCCCACAGAGAACCGTGACGCGGCCCATCCGAGCCCCGCTGGCCGGGGCAGTGCCTTCCCCTGCACTTCTCTTGGCTCAAGGAGCACGTCTGTCTGTCCCCAGTTGTCCGAGGTTCTTGGCTGGCGAGAATGGGAGGGACCAGGTGCCTGCTGGGTGTGGCACATGCTAGGGGCTTTGCTGAGACCCTCTGGAGGCCAGAACACGGCCCTCGAAGCTCCCAAGTCATACTCGGGGCCGCATTTGGAAGAAAATATTGTTGTGCCCCTTGCAGTGGCGATCCAGTGCCTGGAGACTGCTTTTGGGGTCACGGTGGAAGACAGCGACCTCGCGCTCCCTCAGACTCTCCCTGAAATATTTGAAGCAGCTGCCGCAGGCAAGGTGAGCCTCTGGGCCTCCTCCACCCTCCCAGCACCGGGAGAACAGCTGGAGCAGCTCACGGCGCCAGAGCACCCACGTGAGGCCTGCATCTGCCCCTGGCCGGGGCTCCACAGGAAGTGGGGCACAGGCCTGGCCTCTCAGGACCGCCTGAAGGGGGAGGGAGGCGAGGCGGTGCAGGGTTTGGACGAGGACAGTGGGGCTGCCAGCTGCCCCGGAACACCTCCTCTTTGCTTCGGGGCCAGGAGATGCTGCGGGACCCGAGGAACCCTGAGCCATCACCACCTTCGGAGGAGGACTCAGCCGAGGCAGAGCGCCTCAAAACCGAAGGTTAGAAGGCTGTGTTTGTCCCCACCGGACACCCGGTCCCCCCACAATCTGGGCAGCTGTGGGGAGGGTGGAGGCGGGTGGTCCCCGGGCTGCGGCAGCCAGGGGGAGCCGGCCTCTGGAGCGGGGCCAGGCATCTCCGAGAGCGCAAAGGCCAGGGCGGGAGAAGCTGGAGCCTTGCCCGTGGTGGGTGGAGGTGTGAGCAGTACCGCCGCTGGGGAGGGTGGTCTGATAGCTTCCCAAGTGGTCAGACACAGTGACCACATGATCCAGCAGGTCCACACCTGGGTCTGTGCCCAGGAGAAATGCACACACTTGCCCACAGTGACCCTCGTACATGTAGCCCCGCAGCAGCCAGTTGCAAGAGCCAAAACGTGGGAACAGGTGCCCCCTGACAGACGGACAGACGAACGAAATGTGGTCCATCCACACGCTGGGATATTACTCAGCCGTGAAAAGGAGCAGAGCCTGGCACCCCAGCATGGTCAGGCCCCGAACACAGTACCCTGGGAGACCCCAGACACACAGGGCCACTTGGCGTGTGACCTTGTTTCTGTGAGGTGTCCACAACAGGCAAATCCACGGACGGAACGTGGATTCGGGGGTGTCAGGCTGGGAAGGGGGTGGGGAGTGTCTGCTCGTGGAGATGGGCTTCTGTTTGGGGTGATGAGATGTTCTGGAACTAAAGATGGTGGTTCGACTCTGACCGTATGGGAAACCGCCGAACTGCAGGCTGTGGAAGGGTGGGCTCCGTGGTACGTGGATCCCTCCTCATTAAAGCTGGGCTGTGTCTGAAAGAGGCAGCAGACCCGTGCCCCCAAATGCCATGACTGGAGCAGGGGCGGCTGCCACCTGGAGGGCTGGCTGGGGCCAGGCTCCATAAGGCGCTTGAAGCAAAGCCCACGCTCCTCACACAGGCCTGCCCCCGAGGTCTCCCCTTCTACCAGAATCCCAGGAGCGCAGCGACGTCGTAGCCCCCTCAGGGCTGATGCGAACAGCCGGGGTTCTGTTTTCTTGTCTTTCTCTAGGAAATGAGCAGATGAAAGTAGAAAACTTTGAGGCAGCCGTGCACTTCTACGGGAAAGCCATTGAGCTGAACCCTGCCAACGCCGTCTATTTCTGCAACAGGTACCGCGGGGCTCGCATCCCCGAGCCAGTGGAGTGGCGGTCGTCCTGTAGGTTAGCAGTGCCTCAACTGCAGTTAAGTATCCAGCGAGTGTCAGGCAGCAGGCCGGGGGTCGAGGAGCGTCAGTGGTGGCATTAAAATTAGGTGGCACCAGTGTCAGATGTCATTCCAGGGAAGTAATCAAAACCGGGGGACCGTGCCTCACACTGGGCTGGCCTGCGCTCCTGCGGGAAGGGAAGCGCTCACACCATCTGGAATGTCTTCTTTCCAGGGATTTTAGTGGCAGGAGGGACGGGCAGGAGCAGGATGGAGAATCACACGTCTGGTGGGAAGGCCTGGGAAGGTGGTGGACAGAAGGGGGTGCCTAACATTGTCCACGTCGCCTCCAGCATTGAGCTGCTGCTCGCCTGGGTTTCCCTTTAGCTCTCAGGAGGGGACAGGCTCTAGACTTCCAGGGAGTCGCACAGGGAGGGCGGAGAGGCCCCACCCTCGGTCCGCCCGGCACAGCTGACCCCTCAGGTCCCGGGCAGCTCCTGGGGGTGAGCAGGGTGCGCCCTCTGACCGTGGGCGGTGTCTCCCACAGAGCTGCGGCCTACAGCAAACTGGGAAACTACGTGGGGGCCGTGCAGGACTGCGAGCGGGCCATCTGCATAGACCCGTCCTACAGCAAAGCCTATGGCAGGATGGGGTGAGTGCTGGCTGGCAGGTGCCATTGGGGTTGGGGAGCCTGTCCGGTCTGTGCCCGGACAATGCCCTTCCCTGCGTCTGGCACATTCCTTCCACACAAGCCAACTCCCCATGGCCACCAGGACACCTGGTGGTCGAGTTCGGTCCTGGGGCTCTGCCGAGACACGGCGTCATATCCCCAGGGTCAGGACTGAGCCCCATGGCACCACCCCCACATCTGCTGCCAGGGGCAAGTCCAGGCCTCCCGTATTTCTGACCCATGGGTGTCCAGGGACCCCACACCCCACTCCTCAAGTTCGGGAACTTGGCAGAGCAGCTCGTAGTTCATAGGAAAACACTGCTTAATTGTAGGGGGTACAGAAAAGGAGGTCTGCAGAGTCCCCCGCAGACTTTGGGGTGCGCCCCTCCTGGCATGTGTCTGCACTCACCAATGGCAACAGCACCAGGTCTCACCGCTGAAGAGTTATTACCCAGTCCCCGCTCATTCCCGCCTCTGACCACAGGAGTGTGCCGCCTGCGTCACTCAGTGTGCATGCAGGGCTCCTTAGCAGGACCCTGGAAACCCCAGGCTTCGGAGCTCTGAGCCAGGCCCAGGGACGAGGGCCAGGAGGGCCAGCCGGAGCAGCTTGGGCTCAGGGGCCCCGCGTCCTCCCTGAGGCCCGACATCTCCCTGCAGCCTGGCGCTTTCCAGCCTGAACAGGCACGCCGAGGCAGTGTCCCACTATAAGAAGGCCCTGGAGCTGGACCCCAGCAACGAGACCTACAAGTCCAACCTGCAGATAGCAGAGCTGAAGCTGAGGGAGACGCCGAGCCCTGTGAGGTGCCGGGCGGGGGGCAGGGGGCCTGGCTCTCAGCACCGGGGCCAGCCGTCTGGCCCGCGTCCGGATGTCACTAAACAGCCTCTCATCCCCGCAGACGGGAGGCGTCGGCAGCTTCGACATCGCAGGTCTGCTGAACAACCCAGGCTTCATGAGCATGGTAACGTGCCTGGCCCCCCGCGGCAGCCCCCACCCTTGTCCCCCATCTGCGTGCTGTGCCTGCCGCAGGCCAGGTTCTCCCCCGGGCACGGCTAACACCGGGGCCTAGTCGTTCTTGGTTGGGGGGCCTCAGCAGCATCTCTGGTCCTGCCCCCTTGATGTTAGGAGCCCCCCACCCCCCGTTGTGATTACCTTAAATGCCCAGATGTCCCATCCCTGGGAGGCAGCATTGCCCCAAATGAGACCCCCGACACACACACACACCTAGGGTTGAGCACCAGGAACAGATGGTCCTGACCGAGGACCTGGAGACCTGGGCCCCTCCCCAGCTCAGTTTCCTCCTTGCACCATTCAGTTAGACCCCACAGAGCCCTGGGTGTCCCGGACCGGCAGTGCCACCTTCCCGTGCCAGAACAGACTTCTCCGGTACGGGGATGTCCTTGGAGAGCAGGCCCCAGCTGGGACCCGTGGGGGCCAGTCCCCACGCACCCCTGTTCATTCCCAGTGGTCTCGCTTGGCCTCAGGCTGCACTGCTGGCTCGCCGGGTCTCAGACTGTCGGGAGGAGAGAAACCTCGAATCCCACTTGCAGCGGCAGAGCTGGCAGTTGGCGCAGAACCCGTGGCCAAAATCTTAGGTCTTGGCCTTTCACAGAACGTTAGCCAGCACCCTGAGCCACGGCCTCTGAGGTTTCCTCCTCGTCCGCTCCTTGAAATAGGCCGTAAAGGGTGGCTCCACAGAGGGGAGCTAGTGCGGGGGGCGGCCCAGGGCAGCGTCATCCGCCGGCAGAGCGGGACCAGAGATGCATCCCCACAGTGAGACCCTAGCCGCCAGTGAAGCGACGAGGTGCCCCGGCATCTCTTAAAATGAGAGTCCAAAACAGGATTAAAGTGGAAAATGTGGGGGGGGGGGCGTGAAATGTGGGGGGAAGGCAGGCCACTGCCCAGGAAGAGCCGTGCGGTGCACCGGCGGGAGCCCCCAGTCTTCCACGAGACGCGTCCGCTGGGAAGCGCGCTTGGAAGCCCTTGTGCTGACGGCCTGTCTCCCCTTCAGGCCTCGGACCTGATGAACAACCCCCAGGTCCAGCGGCTGTAAGTGACCATCACCCCCGGGGGCCCTCCGGGGTTAAGTGCTTCTTTACTGCGGAACACGTGTAACGTAGAGCTTCCTTAACTACGTTAACGTTCACGGCTTGGCAGCATTAAGTACGTTCACAGCGTGCGCCAACCCCGTCGCCAGGACATGCCTTTGCCCCGAGAACCCCCGCCCTGCCACAGTCACCCGCAGCCCCTGACAGCCACTGACCCGCTCTCTGCCTGCGGTTCGCCTGTTGTGGGCATCTCGTGTGCATGGGGTCCCACGCGGTGGCCGGCCTCTCCCCAAGCACTGAGAGGCCCTGCTGAGTCCCTTTGCATTGTTCTGGGTCCGTGCCGAGGAGCCGTGCAGTGATTCCCCATCTGCCTTACCGAAGGGCCAGCGGGCGTTCGTGGTTACATCTGAAAGCATAGTTTCTCAGCCACAGCATGGCTGCCATCAGGGCTGGGTTGTTCTTGGGGGCACTGTGGGGGGCGAGCAGCCTCCTTGGCCCCTGGCCACTCGATGCCAGGAGCCACCGCTGTGTGACAATCACAGATGTCTCCAGACATGACCCAGTGTCCCCTTGGGCAGGATTGCCTTTGGTTGATGACTTCTGTCTTTAAGCTGAAAAAATGTTTCTGGGAAAGCTGATGAAATTCACAGGGGCTGCTGGAGAGGGGGGGTGAGGGCGGTCGGCCCCAGCCCTACCGGGGGCAGCAGAGACCTCCCCTTGCTCGGGAGGGGGCAGGCCGAGGTGGGCCAGCGCGTCACCTGCCCTCTCCTCGCAGCATGTCCGGGATGGTCTCAGGCGGCCACAACCCCTTGGGGACTCCGGGCACCAGCCCCTCGCAGAACGACCTGGCCAGTCTCATCCAGGCGTGAGTAGACCACTTAGTGGGAGGGAAACGCAGACACCGCGTGCCTGGCGCTCTGGGACTCACGTCCTCAGTGAGTGGTCGCGCTGCCCTAAGGAGTGCACGTGGGGGGTGGGGTCGGCCAGCGCCTGGGAAGCAGGGGCGTCCAGCCCCAGCCTGAGCTGGGCGCCACCCGCAGGGGCCAGCAGTTTGCCCAGCAGATGCAACAGCAAAATCCGGAGCTGATAGAGCAGCTGCGGAGCCAGATCCGGAGCCGCACCCCCAGCGCCAGCAACGAGGACCAGCAGGAGTGACGCCCGTGAGTCCCTCACCCAGGGCTGGGTGCCCGGGGCGCCCACCCTGGGTCCTCAGGGTCAGGAGCATCCTCAGGCCCCTTGCCAGGTGTTGGAACCCGAATCCTGCTCCTCCCCATCCCAGGCCGGGTGGGTCTTGTCCCTCAGCTGGGCCGGGCACAAATACGGCTCCCCGGAAGGGCTGGTGCGCACCACCTTTCCCTGCACACAGAGGGCACCCGGGCTGCCCCGGCCCTACCTGTCCCTCCCTTCATGCCCGGCTGTTCTGGGGGTTGTGACTCTTTGTCGTACTTTTCTGGACGGGTGTTGTCTGTACAACTGCTTAAAAGTACTCTCAGGGGTCCCGGAGGTCAGCCAGGGCGGTTAGCCGCGCCAGGGCCCTGCTGTCCAGTGGACTGTGCCCCGTGTACCGCAGGCAGCTTTCCTGCCCAGGAGGCGTTTTCATCTTGCATTGGTGTGCTTCTTCCTGTTTTACCTCCCACTTTTTTCCAACTGCTACTTTTTTACAGAAAATTTTAAAGCAAAAAAACACCAAGGAGCAGAAAAAATAACATTTAGGTTGGAGCTGCGGCGCCCCAGCCTCCCCCAGCTGTGCCCCCCGTCTTCTCCCCGCAGCCGTCCCAGCACCACCAGCCCGTCCTGCCGACGGGAAGTCTTCCACATCTTGCCGTTTGCCGCCCTCGGACTGCTCAAGAGAGAAAAAGAAAAATTGGACCCGCATGTTAAGACAGATTTTTATCATTTTTATTTTGTCCTCCGCCTTCCTGTCCCTTTCTGTGCTCCGCCACGGCCCCCAGACCCTCCTGAAACAGAGCCAGCACGCTGGGAGCACAGACCAGCACTGACCTCCCTCCCAGCCCCGCAAAATCCCGTTCCCCGAAGTATTTCCCAGCATATCCCGGGGTCGGGGCGGTCCCCCAGCTGCCCTCCAGGAAGCAGCTGGTTTTGTGTCCAGTCACGGTGGGGGTGCCCGTGGCCTCTGCCCTCCGCCTGTCCTCGGGGGCCTCCCCCGTGGGCGGGAAGCCCTCTCTGAGTGGGCCCTCGCCGCCGCGGCTGCTCCCTGCTTGGAGAAGCTCACCACTAGGCACCGTCTGGGCACCAGCATCCACCCGGGCCTCAGCCCGCGGGTTTTTGCACGAGGAACAATCTAGCTGCGGATTCCGTGAGGCAGCGTCCGTCACCCTGCACCCCAGTGGGAGCAGGAGGGCGTGTGCCCTGGTGCACAGGGTCGCTTTCCAGGACTTCTGCCGGTCAGGCCGTTTGTTGGATGTCTGATCTCTGCTCCTCTTTTCCCAGTACTCAACGACTGCCAGACCGCAGGGGGCGTGACAGTGACCTTTTGGCCTGGCCTCCAGCCCTTCCTAGCCTGTTTGTGTGTCCCACCCAGCCCACTGCCCTTCTGCCCCTAGGCGGTCCTGCCGGCCCATCGCATCTGGGTCCTCGGCAGGCTCTCCCCTCCTGTTCTGGGGCTGGAGGCCAGCGGGGACCTGGTGCCCCAGCCCGGCCTCAGCCTGAGATTGTCCCGCAGCCACCAGAGCTGCTGCTGGGAGTGCAAGCACACAAGCCGGCGCCAGGCAGCCTGCCCAGGATGCAAGGCCGCTGTGCGTGACCTGCTGCCCTGCTCGGACGGGACCAGGGAGGGGCGGCCAGCGATCCAGGGTTCCCTGGGGGTCTCGGGCTGAGCGCCAGGCAGACCAGCACTGTGTGTGGTAGGTGACTAGTAGGGCGCGTGCGTTACGCGTCCAGTGGGATATGTCCTGACGCAAGTGCTAGCCAGGCAACAAGCCTACCGTGTGGGAATAAATAGACGTCATGACCTCTGCCCGGCTCTGTGTCAACCTCTCGGCACCCCAACCCAGGCACACACCTGCAAGCCCTTCTGGGCTGGGGTCACAGGTGGTTTGGGAAACAGCAAATTCAGAGCCCATCCAGTGCTCGTTCATTCCCTCTCCTCTGTCTGCAGTCACCCCCACTCCAGGGGCCGGCCTAGACGCCGGGGCTCTGGGAGGGGCAGCCAGGGGACCCTGTGTGGCAGCTGTGTGTCCTACCGCGAGTTATTCCTGTAGCCAGAGCCGCCCCAGGAAACCGCTCAGGGCAGGAGGAGGGGGCCACACGGCAAGGAGCACAAGAGCCGTGGGCACCCCGGGGCGCTGCTCGGGGCTGGGTGGTGGACACAGCGCCCCCTAGATGTTCCGTGGACTTGGTCCCTCTTTAGGACGCCCGCCATGGGCACAGGCAGGCGAACCAGGCTTTGTCTCTTGAGGTCAGCCGCTGGCCAGTGCAAATCTGTTGCAGCTCCCTGGGAGCCCCCCACACACCAGGGAGGGGCCGACCGAGGACACCTACCAGGGCAGGCGAAGGAGGACCCCCCACCTAGGCGAGGCAATGAGATTGTGCTCTGCGGTCGGTCCCAACTTTCACAAAGCACAAAAAATCAAAATACGCTTGACATCAGAGCCAGCCCTTCCAGTGAGGGTGGCCGAGGGAGGGCGAGGGCGGGGCGTTGGGAGGTGCTCAGCGGGGATCTCTCCCAGGTGACCCTTCCCGAGGGGCACTGGGAACGTCCAGGGGGGCTCCTGGTATCGAGTGGGTGGTGGCCTGGGAGGCCACTCAGCCCCCATGGTGCCCCTACGGAGAGCAACCAGCTCCACATCAGGAGTGCTAAGGGGTCAACACACAAGAGTGAGCAAAGGCGTGGAGTTGGGAAGCTGAGCAGGGGACAAGCTCCTTGGGACATGAAGGGGAATTGGAGCAGGAGGGTGACATGGCCTGTCCCATTTTTTCAAAGGCAATTGCTGAGAACCTGGTCAAGGGCAGACCAGTGAGGTGACGGGCCACAGGCGGAGGCCCCGTCCGGGCACTTCACAGGCTCCCGGCTGCTCCACCCAGGGCAGCTATGCCAGAGGGTGGAAGTCAGGCCTGGCCATGAAGATGGCCTCCTAGGGAGTCCTCTTCCACACACGGGTTTTATTTGAGGACCAGGAAGGGCGCTGGGGCGGTGTGTTCATGATCTCCAGAGCAACAGAGCCATCAGGACATGTACAGAGATTAATTCTAGGGAGCTGGTTCAGGTGACGGTGAGGCCGACAGGTCCCCAGACTGCAGTCAGCAAGCTGGAGACCCTGGGAGCCCATGTGTCGTTCCACTTTGGAGACAAGCAGGCTCCAGACCCAGGAAGCACTGATGTTTCAGTCCAAGTCCAAAGGCAGGAAAAGACCGGAAAAAAGAGGGCGGGAGGTCAGGGTCAGAGAGAGACGGGAAGGCGCGGCCCTGCCGGCCATGCAGACGGAGGAGGGGCCCCGAGGCGAGGCCGCGGCGCCTCTAGAAGCTGGAAGAGGACACGGTTCTCCCGGGGTCCCCGGACGAGCCGGCCCTGCCCTCTGGAATTTAGTCCCATGAGAACCATATGGACTTCAGCCCCCAGAACCGCGAGCAAATCCGTTGTGATCTACTGAATCGGAGGTAACATGCCACAGCAGCCATGGGTCACGAACACATGCATCTGAAGCATTTGGCCTATTGTGGCCATATGGTCCTCCAAGACTCTCAGCTCCATAAGTTCCTTGTCTGCTGATTTCCAGTTGCACTCGGCGTGGGAGAACATCTGTGTGGCTGAGAAAGTTTGCAAGGATGGATTCCAAATACGAGGCCTGAGAGCGTGGCCTGGGCACCGCCTTCATTCCCTGGAACCCCACCCGGGTCAGCTCAGGACCACCGCACCGGACAGGGTGTGTGTTTCCCACGGCCGCGTGAATTTGGTGGCTTTCACAGCACGCGTTATCTCACAGGTCCAGAGGCCAGAAATCCAACCCCCGTCTCACTGGGTGGAAACCCAGGTGTGGGCAGGGCTGGTTCCAGGGGACCACTGTCCCCTGGCGCTTCCAGCTTCTAGAACCACAACACTAATGCAGTAAACAAACGCATTGACGGACTTCTCCAGCTACATGCCTGAGGAAATGGTTCCTTTCAAAAAAACTGAGATAAAGTGCAAGTAATATAAAATTTGCCATTTAACAACGTATAGTTCAGTGGCTTTCAGTACATTCGCTCTCGTGCCACCAATGACTACCCACACGGTCACCCCTAAAAGAAGCCGTGGCAACCCGCTCCGTGTGGCCCATGTCTGGCGTCTCTCACTGTGTGTTCAGGTTCCATCCATGTTGTATCTTGTTATCAAAACATTATTCCTTTTCATGGCTGAATAATATAGGAACTGGGTCTTAGCCCTGACTAAACATGTGATTCCAAGGCGCTCTTAAGAACTACTCATAAAATGTTTTAAAGGTAATGTCGCAATAGTGTGGGGACATGAACATGCCTTCCTCATACGAGCCACCATTTACTGAGCGCCTACTGTGTGCCAGGCAGGTTATACCTTGTCTCCCATTCTTCAGAGTGGAGATTTTCATCCTGAATCCACAGGCCCAGGTGGAGAGCCTGTTGGCTGGCTGATCCATCCCCTTCACCACGTCAAATCCCAATAAAGTCTTAGTATTAGTTATGCTGCATGACAAATCACCACGACCTCGGTGGCTTCAAACGGCCCAGTGATTACTTCCCAGGGTCTATGGGTCAAAAACCCGGGTGTGCCCAGCGGAGTCCTCTACTTGGGGTGTCCCCAGCCTGCCGTCGGGAGCCGGGCAGGGCTGCGTCCTCTTCTGAAGCCTGATGGGGAAGGAGCCGCGTCGGGGCCCCCCCCGGGTTGCCGGCAGAGTTCTGATCTCACAGCTGTGGGACTGGGCTTCCAGCTTCCTTCTGCCTCTGGGCTGGAGATTGGTCTCCCTCGGCTCCATGCCACCAAGCCTCCTGTGTTCTACTCCCCAGGGCTGCTGTAACAAATACCTACACGCATCCCTTCGTAGTTCTGGATGCCAGAAGCATGAAGTCAGTTTCTCAGGTCCAACATCGAGGTGTCACAGGGACACACTCCCTCCAAGGGCTTCAGGGAAGAAGCCGTCCTTTGTCTCTTCCAACTTCTGGGGGCTGCCGGCCTCCCTTGGCTTGTGGCCAAATCCCTTCCTTCTCTGTGTCCACGGTCACACGGCTTCTCCCCCTGTTTGTCAGACCCCCCTCTGCCTCCCTCTTGAAGACCTTGTGACATTGGGCCACCCGGGTTATCCAGGATTATCTCCCATCTCAACATCTTCAGTGACACCTGCAAAGTTCCTTTTGCCACGGGCAGTGACATATCCACGGGCTCTGGAGATGACGTGGACGTCTGTGGGGGTGGAGTATTTAGCCCTCCGCAACTCCCAATACGGCTGCTTGCTTCACAGAGGGGAGAGAGTCTGGAGGGAGTCGGCGGGCGCGACAGAGCCTCACACAGCACCCTGTGATCCTGGGAATGGGCTCTCACCGCCTCTCCCTCGGTCTCTTGGTTAGGAATGAGTTGCAGGTCCCCCTCCCCCCTGCACCCAACAAACAGGAGGGGTTACAGGGTGTGGCTACCGGGAAGTGGGGGTGTCTGGGGCACCTTAGAGCCTGTCCACCACAGGCTTGAGCTTGGCCGAGTCTTGTGGCCCTGCGTCTCTGCCACCAGCCAGAAGGGACCTGATCGCCTAGCTTTGCAGCCTCTGGGAAGGGGGCTGTCACATTCAAAGGTCCACATGGAAAGGCAGTTGGGAGTGGCCGGGTCCGCGATCTGGCAGGAATCCCAGTGTCCTTAGTGTTTCGTGAGCCCCCACCCACCCGTTACCTCCACGTGGGGCCCCCTTGGTGACATTCAGTTCTAGTGGGAATTCTTCAGAAAGAAGAGAGAAACCCTCCGCATCATTCTAATGTTTAAAAACCTTCTGGGAAGTGCTTTTGACAAAATCTAAATGCTCTGTGGTTAAGCTAACTCTGTTGCCTACTTGTCTGGGTCAGCAAGGAGGGACCGGTGGCCTCCAGCTCAGCATGGGGATGAAGTGGTCCCCACCTGCCCGTTGAAATCATCTGAGGACCTTTAAAACTGATAGCTGCTTCTCACCCCTGCAGATTCGGACTGAACTCAACACGGGCGATCCTGCCCCCCAGGGGCCACTAGGGGATATCAGGGGACATTTCTGGCATCAGGACTGAGGGGCGTTCCTGGCATCAAGTGCGTGGGGACCGAGGACGCTGCTCGACCTCCCATAGGTTCGAGAACCCAGTGATTCTCGTGCGCCTGTTTGGAGAGCCCCACTTTGAGAAATACTGGTGGGCACTTGAATATGAGCCTTCCCTTCCAAAAGCATGTACATGTGCTTCTTAGGTCTTGCCTGATATTCTCCAGCCCTTCCTCCTATCCTGCGTGTTCAGAAAAGATCCAGAAACTTTCTGCTCTGGAGCCACCAGGAGAGTGGGGAGGAGGGGAGCGGGGAAAGGAGTAATTGTAACACCTTAGCTCACAAGCTGGCAGCTCTCTGTGGGACCCGATGAGAGGGATGTCATGGGGGATGACTGCACGGTCCCACACATGTTAGAAATAGGGTATTTCTGAATATTTCTGTCCGAGGTGCCCCAAGGAAAAAAGAAAACCACAGCAGTTAAAAACGTGGATTTAGCATAAGTCATGACTTGGAGAAATCTTCCGGGAGTCGGTTGAGCTTTGAGATGTGAGGCGGCTGCTGTGCCATAGATGGAATTATGAAGTCCCTGACCTCCCTGTGTGCGCCCCCTTGGTGTGTGATTCCTGGGCGCTAGACTGCAAAGCCCACCTGGATTAAGTCCCGTGAAGCTCCGAGGAATAACAGAGGGGGTCCCTTGCAGAAGCAGGGGATCTCACTTGGGCAATTCCGCCCCCCTAAGGACACTGGGCCAAATCTGGGGACGTCTGGGGCTGTCACGACTGGGAGGTGGGGGTGGCTCCTGGCATAAATAGTGGGTGGGACCCAGGAAGGCTGCTTAACTCCCACAGTTCCCTGGATGATCCCCCTGCAAAGAACGACGTGGCCCCGGATGTCAGCAGCGCCGAGGCTGAGGAGCTCCTCTCCGCGGTATTACCACCACACGGCAGACCCCAGAAAAATGTATCAAACTAATAACCCAAACCATTTGCCACCAGCAAAAAGAATTCACTCACTGGCTGTAGAGTGGCCCTCTATCTTTGCAGCTAAGACTTCCCCAAAACCTGGGTAACTTGAAGACCCCAAACTGAGCTGGCTTCCCCACCCCACCCGTCCGTCTCCCAAAATCGAGTTACAGTATTTCAGAGTTGGAGCAGAGACCAGGCGCTCTGGACATGGCCCTTGTAGATGAGAAGCGGAGACCACCAGGTGGCGCCCCAGCACCTCCACCCCAGGCAACCCGGACCCAGCGGCAGGACCAGCCTAGGACAGCCCCAATCCTACAGATTCGCGTTGTGCTTTGAGAGCTGGTTCTCCTTTCAGAATGATTTAAGTCCTCCTAACCAAGGCCGTTTCTGCTAGGCACTGCACTGCGGTGGACACCCAGGCCAGCGGTCTCTAGCCATGCCCCCTCCACTCATTACCACCCCAAAGGGTAACACTGCCTAGCGTTTAATGCCGTGAGTTACTTTTGCCTGTTTTTGATATGTATGCAATGGAGTCTATGAAAGGTAAAACCGTAAAGATTGAAGAAGAAAATGTAGAATATGATTTGGGGTAGGTAAACATTTTCTTGGCGGGAACTCAGAAAACACTCTGATGGTTAACTTTATGTGTACAATTGACCAGGCTACAGTACCCAGATTTTTGGCTAAACTCCAGTCTAGATGTCTCTGGGAAGGTATTCTTTAGAGGAAATTAGCTTTTGAATCAGTCTATTTTGAGGAGAGCCGGTGACCCTCCAGAACGTGGGTGGGCCGCGTCTGATCAGTTGAAGGCCTTCGGAGAACAGTCTGAGATCCCTCGGAAGGGAGAGGTTCTGCCTGGGTCTCCAGGCCGCCTGTGTGGGTGAAGGCATTTGCAATATGTATTTGACAAAAATATAAAATCTTACACATCGGTGAGAAAAAGAAATAACCCAACTTTTTATAAAAAATGGGTCATAAAACACTTAGGCATTTTTAGATATGAATTAAAAATATATATGAAAAGGAGCTCCATTTCATTAGACATCAGGGGAAGAGCAGTTAAAGCCAGGATGGCTGACAGGAAAACACAAAACGATCGCTGTTGCTGCTTGGCACAAGGAAGGGGTCGCCCTGTGCGCATTTTCCAGGTGTGCTATCGTTGCAAATGATCTTTTCTGCCGTCGTGAATTATGGAAAGCAGGAAAAGAGGCAAGTCACTTTGTGTCTAGGAATACAAATGGTTACCCCCTATTGCATGCTCATGATGGAGCAGGCAGAAGGTGACGTGAAATGTTAAGGACTCACAGACATCTTATACTTCACTTCTGCAAAGACAAACTCAGTCGTTTGACAACTCTGATATCTATGCCTCCTCCAGTCTTTCCTATTTTAAGGAAAAATGCGGGTATACATTAATTGCTCAAACCAGAAAGCTAGAAGTCATCCTGACACCTCCTACTCCCACGACCCATGCAAGCCAGGGCTGAGTCCTATCAATTCACCCTTCAAGTCATTTCTCACATCCATGTGCTGCCCCCAAGGCCCCTGCCAATGCCCTCTCTCACCCAGCGTTCGTTCTTGCCCGAGTGGCTCTTACCTGGTGCCCCTACTTCTGTGCAATTCACTCTTTCTTTACACAGGAGTCAGAAGGACCTGAAAACATCAATTGGATCACAACCTTACCTGTTAAAACCCTGTCAGTGAATCACATTGCATTTATGATAAAAGCCAAATTCCTAACATGGTCTGTAGGACTGTCCTTAATTCGTCAGCGCCTCATTGCTCACAAACATTCAGCCAGCTTGACTTTCCGGGTCCTCAACCACGGAAACTACTTGGTTAATTTCCACAAAAAAAAAATCTTTCTTTTTTTTCCTTTGTGGTGCTTCATACCCCTATAGTTTCTCCCTTACGTATGTGCATTAGTTATCTTTTGCTGCCTAACAAATTACCCCAAAACCAAGTGGCTTGAAACAGCAACACATTATCTCATTGAGTTAATGGAAGTCAGGAATCCCAGTGCAACCGAGCTGAGTCCTCAGCTTCAAGGTCCCTCAGAGTCTGTAATCAAGGTATCCGCTGGGCAACAGTCATCCGAAGGCACAACCGGGGCAGGATCCCCTTTCAAGACCACTCACTGGCTGTTGTGCCGAAGATCTCAGGCTCCTGCTGATGGCTGCCTAGAGGTCCCCCTGTGTTCCTTGCAAAGTGGGCCTCTCTGACATTTCAGCTTGCTTCATCAAAGCATGCAAGTTGGAAAGGCAATACTGTTGTGCCAGGAAGACAGAAGTCTGTCTTTTGTAATGGACTCATGGAAATGACATCCCATCACTTTGCCATTTTCTATTTGAGTCAAGTCACCAGGTGCAGCCCACACTCAAGGAGAGGGAATTATACGGGGCATGAATACTAGGATGTGGGAATCATCTAAAACCACCTTAGATGACTGCCCACTGCAGGACATTATTATTTCATTAACACTTGTCTCTCCCACTAGACTGTGAACTATGAGGGCATGGGCTTCGTTTTTTACTCCATTTTATTTTTATTTTTTAATTTTAATTGTGATGAGATACAAAACATTACCTTTTTAACCACTTTTTAAGTGCAGAGCTCAGTAACATGAAACACTCGTGTGTTGTGCAGCCGTCCCCACATTCCCTCTCCATAACTTTCCATCCTCCCAAACCGAAGCTCTGTTGCCATGAAACACTAACCCCCATCCCCTCCACCAGCCCCTGCCTCCATCATCCACTCCTCTAGGGACCTCATACAAGTGGAATCAGACAGGATTTATCCTTTGTGTCTGGCTTGTTTCGCTGAGCACCATATCCCCAAAGTTCACCCACGTCCTATTCTCCACTTTATTCTTAACATCTCTCCCCATGCCTGTCTCATGGTAGGCTGACAATCAGACTTCAGTTAGCGAATACAGTCTTGTCCTTCATAAGACTGGCTGCTCTTATAGGGCAATGGAGTGAGTTGCTTTTTTCCCAGTGTTACCTTCTGTCCCTCTAAAAAATACCCATAGCTCATTTTCAGTCTTCATCTTATTTGACCTATTGACAGCACTGACACAATAACTAAATGATTCTGTTACAATACGTGGGCGCTGTCAGATCTCTGATCTAAACTCTGCGATGGTTCCCCACATCCCTTAGAGTTCTTTCAATGTACTCAGAGGCCTCTTGAGATCTGCCTCCCCCTATCTCCAAATACACTCCCCGCCTTCGTGTGTTTTGGCCACACCGGCCCTCTCGTGCGCTCTGCCTCAGGGCCTTCACCCTCAGTTCCTTCTCTGTGGGATGCCCTGCCTCCATGTAGCCACTCGTCTGACTCGTCCATGCTCATCTTTTTTTCTCTGTTCTTCTCTCTTTCTCTGTGAGGTCTTTTCGAGCGTCTTATTTAAAATAGCAGCCCGCCACCCAGAACTTTTGAGAGCGCTTACAATCAACAGCACTTGTCACCTTCTGACACAATTCTATTACTTAGTATGTTTATCGATTATTTTCTGTGTCTCTTCCAACAACGTAAGTTCTTTGTTTTGCTCACAGATGTTCGCCTAGAAAAAGGCCAGGCACATAGTAGGCAAAAACATTGAGCAGATGAAATGCTCTGTAAGCCGACGGGAAGGGAGTCAGCAGCGACGACGCTCAGAGGCGGACAGTCTGTAGAAAATCAGTTCCAGTGGCCAAGCCTCCATACGAGCGTGATTCAGCACCAGGAGCCCCTGGACAGCTCTGGAAGCCAACCCCTGCCGGAACCCTTCCTCAAAGCTCGAAGTTACCGCCGGAGCCAACTGGTGGATGTACCCGCCGTTCCCCGGGAGGAAACTGCTTTCCCCCTTGCCTGGGGAGGAGGGGTGGAGTCACGAGGTGAGTGGCAGCCACGGAAACCAATGGTGTCGCACGCTCGGCCCTGGACGCTCGGGGAGGCCAATAGGCAGGAGCGTGGGCGCGCCGAGCTGGGGGCCAGGCAGGGAGCGCGGTTATGTGGTCGAGATCGCGCGGTGGTTGAGCGGCGGGTAGTGCCGGCCTGCGGGTGGGCGGGCGAGGCTCCGGTGGAGGTAGGTGCGGGCCGGGCTGGGGCTCTGCCGCCCGTTAGGGGAGGCTCCATCGGCGAGCTCTCGGCGGTTTGCGCCCGGTGCCCCCTCAGAGCTCGAGGCGTCCGCCCGGGGATGGGAGGCAGGCCACCTCGGCCTCCGCGGGGCGCTCAGTAAGTGCCGAGTGGATGAGTGGGTGAGCGAGCCCGTCCCCTCCTCCGCCCATCCCCACAGCGCCCAGGCCCCCCTCGCCCCCCTGCACAGACTGGTACTTACTGGGCACCTGGTGTGCATCTGTGCACTGCGTGCTGCTCGGGGATCCGGCTTGAGCAAGAGACTCCCTGCCCGCGCGGAGCTGGCAGCCTGGAGCGAGTGAGGACATTCAGGGACTTTAAACCGTGTAGTTCCGCACGGCACGAATAATGCCAGTAGATAATGCCGGGGAAGGGGGTGGGAGAGGCCTCTCCAACAGGTGGCCTGTGAGCTGAGACCTGAAGACCTCGATGGAGTGGGGGCGCGGGCAGTGAGAACTGGGGGGTTGTTGGGAAAACCAAAGGACGGGAAGCAGCCCCGGGGTCCCTCTGACTAACGGTGTCATTTTCGGGTCCAGGGCAGTATCTGCTCCACTGTAGCCCCTCCAGTCACGTAAAGAGGTCCACGTGCTTCAGCTCATCTATCTGTTCAGCCTGGTTACTGAACATCTCTGCACCAGGCCTCACTGGGTACAGGGATACAGTTGAGGACGGGTCGGCCAGGGGAGTCCCCTACAAGGGGTCCTGGAGACAGCGACCTGAGAGATGAGGCGTCACTGGAAGGTGGGGGAGAGACTGTTCCGTGCCGAAAGGACTAGCTGTGCAAAGGCCCTGAGGCAGAAACGGCTCGGCACACTAAAGGACCACAAAGCTGGTGTGGGGTGAGGTGAGGCAGGAGCTGGTGGGCAGAGCCTTCATCTCAGGCTTTGGCGCTTGAAATTCATGTAAAGGCAGTGGGAAGCCAGTGGAGGGGCACCACCGGATAGAATGTTATGCAACAATGGAAAGGTTTGTGCTGTCCAGTACAGTGGCTGCCGAACACTTGAAATATGAGTCATGAAACTGAGGAGCTGAACTTTGCATTTTGTTTCATTCTAACTAGGCACATGTGGCTGGTGCCAGCCTATTGGACGGCATAGCCGAGGGAGTTTTCCGCAGGAGGCAGTGATACATGCCAGGCCTAGCATGGGATGAAGGACTGGGGGCACTGGGCCTGGTCACTAGGGCTAGTCAGAGAACCCAACACCTGACTTGGTTGCCTCTGACCTTCACAGCGTGTGGACTGAGGCTTGAGGCTCTGGCTGTGTGGCCGGGCCCGGCAGCGCATCGTGGGACGGGAGTGTTCGCCCACACGCGGTTTGGCCCTGCAGTGACCAGAGCAGCCCAGGCCGCCACCATGGTGAAGTTGCTGGTGGCCAAAATCCTTTGCATGGTGGGTGTATTCTTCTCCACGCTCCTGGGCTCCCTGCTCCCTGTGAAGATCATCAAGACGGATCTTGAGAAGGCCCATCGGTCAAAAAAGATCCTCTCCCTCTGCAACACCTTTGGAGGCGGGGTGTTTCTGGCTACATGCTTCAGTGCTTTACTGCCCGCTGTGGAGGACAAGGTAAGGGCCCCCTGGGTGGTAGTGGCCGCCCTTGGCATATTATGGCCCAGGGACTCTGGTGCTTTTTCAGTGTTGATGCTGAGCATGGTGGGCGCCCTTAGAGAATGAATATGTGTGTGACCACGAGCTGGTCGCTCCTCCTGTCTGGGCCTTGTTTGGTAAACGAGGGGTTTGAACTAGGCCTGGGTTTCCCAACTTCTCAGACTGCCCCCCTGCCCCGCTTCTGTGGGTCAGGAGTCTGGGCACTGCTTAGCTGGGTCCCCTGCTCTTAGGAGTTGGCAATCAAACTGTCCACTGGGCTATGGTCTCATCTCAAATCAGGGGCACATCAGCTGGACTGGAGATGGGTCAGCCTCCAAGCTCAGGTGGTTTAAGGCGGGTTCCGTTCTTCCTGGTTGGTAGGCCAAGGTCCTGCTTTCCCCCTGGCTGTTGGCTGGGGGCTGCCCTTACTCCCTTGCCACATGGGACTCCTGAACGTGGCCGTTTGCCTTGTCAGCAGGCCGTAGCCCGTGCCTGGGTTTGTGACGCCCAGAGCCTGAGATGATACACCTGTGTCATTTTATGCTGCTAAGCTTGTGTTCCTTTGTTAGGCAGCACGGTTGGTGTTGAGGATAAAATCCCAGAGTCCTCTCTGATGACTGCTGCTCCCCCAGTGCCACATCCAAGCCCCCCATTTCCCACATTCCCATGATGTCACCCTCACTGTCCTCCTACCTGGGCCTGGTAGTGGGGGTCATGGTCTTGCCCCTGCCAGTCCTGCTTCTGTGCACATGGCCCTCAGGCTGCTCCCCAGACCCCCCTGAGCCGTGCCCCTGCCCACAGGCTTCCTAGGCCTCAGTGGGCCTGGCGCTGGCGGCACCTGGCTCACAGCAGTCCCCTGGAGAGTGGTGCCACAGCCATGGCGTCTGCCTGGTCTTTCCTGACCCTGCATATCCCTCTGCAGGTAGCCGGTGTTTTCAGGAGTGGCACACGCCCACCTCCCTGAAATGTTTAGCAAATGAACGGAATGGCTTCTCTATGGAAACACAGCCTTCTGCTGCAGGAGGATTCCCCTCTGGGGCCAACTCTTCCCCCAGGAGACATTGGGCAACACCTGGGGGCCTCTGTGCTTGCCAGCACTGAGGGGGTGGGGGCCGGGGAGGCCACTTCCTCCCTGCAGTGCCTAGGATGGCCCACCAGAGAACAGCGCAGCCCCGAATATCAGCACCTAGCCCACAAGTCAGAACAACCTAAATGTCTCCAGAGAGCACAGGTGTCCCTGGAGCGACAGGACTGCCTGGTGGACAGTGTGTGCACATGCATGCATTTCCAGGCTGCAGTGAGGCTGAGATGGGAAAGGAGGCGTGTGAGCAGAGCGTTCAGGCACCCAGTTTGGGTAGAGTACTTGGAACTTGTGTGTAAGCTGAGACCCAGAGCATGAGCATCAACCAGCCGTGAGGAGAACTGAAGCACGCACGTCCTGGACGGAGCTGAGGGCATGTCCCAGGCTCCGAGCTGGAAAGAATGTTGTGCATGCCGACATCCTTATGAGTCCAGGGAGGATGCACCCAGGCCCTGGGAAGCCCCCCCACCTTGCTGGATAGCATCTAAAGCTGGGCTGTCCAGTGTGGCAGCCACCGCTGTACCTGGCTGGTCAAGTTTCAGTGAATTAAAATGAAACCCAGTCTCAGGCCACACCAGCCCTGGTTCAGGTCCTCAAGGGCCACTCATAGCTAGTGGCCTCTGTGTCAGCACAGAGAGAATGTTTCCGTCACCTGGGGCTGGTCGATACCACACCTCTGGAGGCCAGCGTCCTGAGATCAGGGAGCCAGCAGGGCGACAGCCTTTTGAGGCCGTGAGGGAGAATCTGTTCCAGGCTGCGCCAGCTTCTGGCACCTGCCAGCCATCTTCCCTGTCCGTTGGCATGTGTGCACATCTCCCAGATCTCTGCCCCGTCTGCACGAGGCCGTTTCTGTGTCTGTGTCCTGTCTGCTCCTGTCCTGTATTGGATTAAGGGTCCACCCTAAGCCAGCAAGGTCTCATCTCAAGATCCTTATCTGATTATCTGATGGGCAGTTTCCTGGGGCTGCCACAGCTCAGCAAAGTGCTACTCAGGGCAGCTTAAACCGCAGACATTTCTTCTGCCCCAGGGCAGGGGGCCAGCAGGGCTGGGGCCTTTGGGGTTCTCTTCCTTGCCTCACAGGGGGCCCCCTTCCTGCCACCTCTTCGCATGGTGGTCTCGGTGTCTTTTCCTCTTCCTGTGTGGACACCAGACCTTTGGGTCAGTGCCCATCCTAACAGCCTCATTTTAACTGAATTATTTCTTCAAAGACTGTATCTCCAAATATGGTTAGTTTTGAGGTACTGGGAGTTGGGAGACTCCAAAATATGAAATTGTTTTGGGGGGTGGGCATAATTCAGCCCATAACGCCTTAATTATACCTATAAAGACTCTTCCTCCAAATGAGGTTACTTTCTGAGGCTCTGGTGGACGTACCTTTGGGGGGCCATGATTTGGACCACTACACTATTTCAAAATTAGCTGAGGTTGTGGCCATCGCGTGAGGCCTCACAGTTCCCTTTGTAATAGGGCTTTAGTCCGTGTGGAGGAGCCCACCTCCCCTCTCCCCTTGTAGCTCTTAGTGAGTTGGGACGGTGACAGCTGACGGACAGTCACTGCTGGCAGCAGCCCGGCCGCCCGGCCGGAAGCCTCTCTCCCCTCCCTCTCTCCAGGTCTCTGTCCGCACACGCGCCCTCTGCTCCAGCTCCAGAAAGTGCTGAGGCTCGGGCACGTCACACCGACTCCCCGCTGGCCGAGACCATCGTGATGCTGGGATTCTTCATGACCGTCTTTCTGGAGCGGCTCATCCTGACCTTCCGCAAGGAGAAGCCGTCCTTCCTCGACCTGGAGACCTTCAATGCCAGCTCAGACCCGGGCAGCAACTCGGCGCACGAGAGCCCCTTCATGGGGGGCGCGCAGGGCCACGCGCTCTATGCGGAGCCCCACACCCACGCCCACGGGCTGAGCGTCCAGGGGCTGTCGCGCTCCCGCCCGCCGCGGCTGCTCGGCCTGGCCTTCGCCCTGTCGGTCCACTCCATCTTTGAGGGCCTGCAGGAGGAGGGAGAGAAGGTCGTGAGCCTGTGGGGGTGGCCGTCCGCAGGACACTGGTGGCTGTGGCCCTGGGCATCAGCATGCCAGGAGCTCCGTGGCCCTGAGGGACGCGGCCACGGTGGCCGTCACCGTGAGCGCCACGGTCCCTGTGGGCATCGGCATCGGCCTGGGCATCGAGAGTGCCCAGGGCCTGCCCAGCAGTGCGGCCTCGGTGCTGTCGGGGTTTCTAGCTCTCCCCGTGACCCTCCGAGCCAGCAGAGGGAAAAAGGGGGACGGGCACGCCCCGACAAAGTGAGAGCGGGAGAAGTAAGGGCCAGCTGTGTGCCCGGTCCACAGCCGCCATCCCCGGAGACAATCAGACGCGACAGGGAGCTCAGTCAAAGCAGGAACTCATTTATTGCAGCTTAGAGCACGGAATATATAGGGTATGGTCTCTATCGCGCACAGGGTTGTGCGCATGCGCAGTTGTCTCTGACGTAAGCAGCGGACCTAAGTGAGAACACTCGGCGGGAAGCTGTGGCGCAGCTGAGATTCAAAGGTAGTTCCGCACGCGGCGCTGCTGCAGGGCCTGGCGGGCGGCACATTCCTCTTCATCACCTTCTTTGAGATCCTGGTGAAGGAGCTGGAGGAGAAGAGCACCCGTCCGCTCAAAGTCCTCTTCCTGGTGCCGGGCGACACCGTCCTGGCCGGCATGGTCTTCCTCAAGTGGTGAGCGTCCCACCACCACGTGGGCGCCCTGCCCTGCGCACGGACACGGGCCACGGCCCCCAGCCCTGCCTGCACACAGGGGTGCCTCCCCAGACCAGGCCTCGCCCCGGAGCCTACACCCCGAGCCTGGGGTGCCGCCACTACTTTGAAAAACACTCGTCTTAAAATATTTACCAAAGCTGTGTGGCCGTGTCATCCTCGGCGGCGGGACCTGGTGACTCGTGGGAGGCGGGCTGGGCACCCAAGACCCTCCCCGCCCCGCACGCCCCAGCTATGAGCAAGGACAGGACTGTTGGCCCATCCGAGGCGCTGTGCCCGCTTGGGGGCTCCGGGCCTCTACCTCTGCCACCAGCTGGCTCTGTGGGTCACAGGGCCCCCAGCGTGAAGCTTCCAGTTGCGATAAGACGGGACAGCCCTCCAACTCCTGCAGCCCGAGGCTGTGCCCCGGGGGGACAGACAGGGACCTGGGTGCCCTAGGACCACCCTCTTCTTCCCTGCAGCCCCCTGGGTAGGGTGGCTGCTCTCAAGGGTGCTAGGGCCACTGGGTCCGGTTGAGTGTGTGGGTTCCCCAAGGGAACAGAGGTCCACCTGCCCAAGAGACGCGCGGGCAGGGCCAGGGGCAGGTTGGCCCTGAGTTCTCAGCCCTGTGGGCACCCAGGTGTCGAGAGCAGGGTGAGCTGCGGGCTGCGGAGCAGGGGCCACACAGCAGTCCCCCACACCAGACCCACAAACCCCTGCAGCCAGAACCTGCCTCCGAGGGCACCGGAACCTGAGACTCAGCTGCGGGCGGGGCTGGCGCGCAGCCTCCGGGCGGCCCCGGGGCAGCCTGCCTGAGCCTGGCCTGTTGTGGCGACCCTGAGTTGTGCCTCCACCCGGAGAGTCGGGTGAGAGCCTCTCTCCCGGGGAGCATGCGCGGCCTGGCTGGGGCCTTGCGGCTTCTCCCAGCTCGCTCATGGGCCATGCAGCCTGCTTGTTGCTCACAGGTTCTGTCTACCTGCTCAGCTGCTGGGCCCAGGGGCCCAGGTGCACCTTCCTAGAACCAGGATCTTCCTCCGTCCCACTCCTGCTGGCTGCCCTGCGTGCACCACCAGCGCCAAGAAGCCGCCGCAGCAATGAAGCCATCAGGCCCCTCGACAGACACAGGCCCCTCTGCCCTGCGGCCCTGGGCTCTGAAGGGCCTGTAGTCCGTCTCTCCAGCCAGCTGGGAGTTCCAGCAGCAGCAGGTTACCCAGCTAGGGTGGAGGCCCCAGGGGTTGGCCTGCCTCCACCAGCTCGGCCTCGCTGGGCCTGAGACCCAAGAGGACACAACCGTAGCCCTAGCCAGCCACCTCTGATGTTGTTACAAGTCTCGGGGAGCAGGAACGTGTGTCCAGGACACCCCACTTCCGCGCCATCGGCCCCACCCTGTCACTGTGCAACTTCTGTCTGACTCCTTTGCGGGGACCTACCTCTGAACTCTGCATGGCCTGGCCCTGACCCCAGCGCCTCTAGTCTCCAGTCCCCACCACCCTCCCCTGGAAAGGAAGGTCCTGCGTTTGGCCTTTGCCCCAGCGGACAGGCTACTGAGCAGCTGGCAGGTTCTCCGCCGCCTTCAGTAGGTGGATGGGTGTGGCCAGTGGGGCAGAGACAGAGGGCTTCCCACACAGGAAGGCTTATGTCCCTGAACCCCCGAGTCCAACAGAGACCCCACATGGATCAGAGTGGTCTCTCCAGGGTCCCCAGCTCCATGCCCCTCCCCCATCACCAAAAACCCTCCCACCGCAGGGTCCCCATCCTCCCGACAGCCATTAGCTCTCTGGGGGTGGCCCTGGGTCACCACAGCCTGTCCATTCCCCGGTCCCTTCTCCCCGTTGGAGCCTCACTCTGAGCCGACTTCCTGGCCGGTGGGCCTGGGACCCTGGCTCGCGGCAGGACCCGAGTGCCTCATGTCGGGCCCCTCACTTGGACAGTGCTACCCCAGCTCCCAGCAGCCTCAGGTCCGCCTCTGCCAGCAGGGCTCCCAGCTGGCCCACCCTCCCTGTGCCCCAGCCCCAGCACAGCTGCATCAGGCCCCCTGGGCAGCCCGGGGCCCCCTAGGAGAGGACACAGGCTGCCCCTCCTGTCTGCCGCGGCCGGAGGGGGAGGGGTCAGCTCTGGATCTGTTTCCTGGAGCCACTGCATGTCGGCCAGCCCTGGTGGGGATG
This sequence comes from Phataginus tricuspis, assembly GCA_029783875.1. Lineage (NCBI taxonomy): Eukaryota > Metazoa > Chordata > Mammalia > Pholidota > Manidae > Phataginus > Phataginus tricuspis. The sequence goes on from JAQQAC010023519.1 coordinate 3,110,007, forward strand.
GTGTCTCCTGGCCGGTTTCAGTCAGCTGCCCCTACTTCGGGCAAGGATCAGACTGTCTCCGCATTGGGGTTGGAGTGAGAGGAGCGGCCATCTCACCCTCTGGTGGGGGCCTGGGGAAGCAGTCCGCACTCCTGAGGTACGCTGGCCATGGTGACCGCTCCTGGCTTAGGCCAGGGTCTTCTTAGGCCAGCCCAGTGGCTTCACCCCATACCGGCTCTCCAGGAAAGCTGCCCTGTGGCGGCAGGAGCTTTGTAGAAGACTGCAGATTGTTCACTGCCTGGAGTCCTGAACAGCCCTCCCCAAAGCTGGATGTCAGCCGCAGAAGGCTTGGTAACACCATGCAGCCTCGTGACATCCAGAAATGTCCCGTGGCCCGTGTAAGTGGAGAGTCACTTTTCAGGGGCCTTTGGCCAACTCTGCGGCTCTCCATCTAGATGAGTCTGCCCCTAGGGGACACTGGGTGACCTCTGGGGACATGTGCTTTCACACTGGAGTGACATTGGGTGGGGCCAGGGAGGCCACTCAGAGGACGACCCAGCCCCAGGGTCAGCCCTGCCGAGGGGACAAGTCCCACGCACAGGGGCCAGTCAGCTCTGAGATTCTGTGTGTGAAAGAGATGGAGACGGAGGAGAGGCAGGTGGACACCTGCCCACAGACTGTTTAACCCCCTCGGCAAAGACCAGATGCAGCTACTGTAGCCTGACACAAGGGTTCCCAAAGAGCACAGCTGTCTGTTCAGAAAAGCAAAACTCCCAGCATGAAATACCAAGCACCACCTGCGTCCAGGTGCACCTGGCTGGGCCTCCTCTTGGCCCCACCCGGGCAGGCTCCCCGGCGGAGAGGGCTGTCGGGGTGTCCTGGGGTGGGAGCGCCGTCCGTTGTCTCGGGGTTTGGCTCTGGCCCCCAGCCGAGCCTGCTGGAACCCTGCCCCGCATCAGGAAGTCCCTGCTCGGCCGGCCTCGGTCCGCGTTCTGCTCTGCGCGGGGGCTCAGCCCAGGCGAAGGCTGCGTGCAGTCGACCAGATTCCCCTCCTTGATCTGGAGACAAAGGAGAAAATTAAGAGGCGGCGCCCAGGCCTTGAGGGTTGAGGCAGCCATAATAACAGCGTGTCAGCCTTCTGTTTGTGTTGCTGGCGTAGAAGTATTAGCAGGGGGCGGGCAGGGGGAACACCAGTTCTGGCCTGTCTGCATCTTGCAGGCCCAAAAAGCAGGCGGCAGATGGGATGGTGTCTCCCAGCCCGTGACGCCTTCAGACCAGCCCTGGCCACCAGCTGCGAAGCCTCTGCCCTGCGAGGAAGAGGGGCGAGCATCCCACCTGCTTCACCCTTGCCTTCCCTGAACTACCTGCCAGCTTCAGGACAAAGCCGGTGTGACCGACCGCCTGACCTTCCCAGAGCTGCCTGCAGGCAGGGTGGGGGCCGGGCTCCTGAGGGCGGATGGGGGCTAGGACAGGGTGTGGGGGTTCTGTGAAGACCTAGAACTCTTCTCTGGGTCGTCGGTGCCAAGGCCAGTTTGGGCGGGAGCAGGGAGACCTCCCCCATGCTCTTGCAGCCTCCTGGCTCTGTGCCTCCCAGGGCAGGAGCAGCTGACCTGTGCTCTGGCTGAGGGCCACAGTGATTGCTGTGTGCCCAGCCCGGCAGGGGAGAGCCCGGTGGGGCAGGTGGGCAGTTCAGAGCCCCCGCTTCCTCAGTGGCTGGGAGGCACAGCTGTGGTGCTGCACTTAGACCAGAGTAAAGGAGGGACTGGGTGGGCCTCCCTCTGAGCTAGTCCAGGTCCAGCTGCTGGCTGGAATGGGGTCTCGCCACCTGGCACTGTGGACATTCCGGTGTCCTGTGCAGTGTCGGATGTGAGCAGTTCCCTGCTGGCGGGTGGGGCTGCGGAATCTGCGTTTACACCAAGCCCCCAGGTGATGCCAACACTGGTGCTGCTGGCGGGGGGACACGTTTGAGATCACTGCCCTGCTCCGGGGTTCTGCCCCCGGCGCCGGTGACACTGGGGCCGGGGTCATTCTCTGTGGGTCCTGGGCACTGAGGGGTGACCATCAGCCTCACTGGATGCCAGTTAGGACGTGCCACCAGCTCCCCTGGGGCAGGATCAACCCCACTGCCCTAGAGCATAAGCATCCCAGTGAGGGAGGCCAGCGACAAACCAACGTGTAGTGTAATATCAGGTGGCAATAAATGCCCTGCAGACGAACAGCAGGTGAAGGGAGACAGAGATGGGAGCTCCTGGTCAGGGAGCAGGCCCCGGAGGCCACAGCCAGGTCCAAGGAGACCGGGTAAGATTTTTACTATCAGGGCAGCAGCCTGGGCAGAGGCCCGACATGCCATGGCCCTTTTCTTCTGACCCACCAAACCTAGCCCTGGCTGTCTGTTAAAAGACCTGAGGGTTAGGGCTTCGTCCTGCTGGTGGTGAAGGCTTCGGCATCCCCACTCCTCAGAGGTAATAACAGCAGTGCCCTGTGTTTTGGGGTGAAGCCCCAGGCCACCTCCCGGGGCCAGACAAGTGGCTTTGATGACGAACCAGCGCCTTCCTCCCGGGCTGGGGTCCAGCTCCTGCAGATGCTGACTGGCAGAATTCAGGCTCGGGGATGCCAGTCTGTTCATTTTTCAAAGCAAACTGGGTCTTGACAAATGATCTCCTTATTTTTAGATGTTGACACCAAACTTAAAAACAAACAAAAAACATTGTGAGACAAAGTGCATGTGAGAGGCCATGGCGCTCAGCCTCTGGTTTGCCCATGTGACCGCATTAATTCCCAGCATACGGAGAGAGCAGAAAATGTGACCCAGCCCTCTTCCTTCCCCAGTGGCAGCTGCAGGGCCACCCGGAGTGCAGACTGAGGACTGCGGTTGGGGGGTGGGTACGTGAGGCCGGGTTACCACCCTGGTTCCCCGCCTGCAGCAATGGGGCTGGGAGAAGTCTCCAGGCTGCAAGGCCAGGCCATGAACTGGGACTTTGCAGAATGGCCGTCCCTTGCAGGCGAGAGGCTTCCGTAGGACAGGAAATGGCTGAAGGCTAGGTGCCAGGGACAGCCGCAAGGCTGGGCTGTGGTTTCAGAGCCGGTAGGACCCGCGTTCCAGCCCCAGCTTGCCTTTTCCCGCTGGGTGACCCTAGGCAAGCTGATTCCCTTCTCTGAGCCTCAGTTTTCTGAGAGGTGAAGCTGGCAATGTCCCACACTATTCCCACCCCTGCCCACCACGTTCCCAAAAGCCAGGGCTCTCCCAGCTGGCCTCGAGGAAGGGGGTACTGCCATCCTAGTTCGGGATAGGCTCCAGTGGGAGTTTGGGAGAGTGACAAGGGGCTTCTGGGGCCTGTCCTCCCTTGGCTCATGAGGCCGAGAGCCTGGGCCTAGGGGCTATAAATACCAGCCATAGAGTGGAGCCGCTGCCTGAGCCCAGGCGCCTCCGCGTGAGTCAGCCCGCCCTGGCCTGGGCTGGCATCTGGAGGGCCCGGAGAGCCAGCCCAGTGCAGGCAGTCACTTGGGAGAACAAGGAGGCCGGCAGTTGGAGTGGGAGGCAGTGGGGCGGTTGTCTCCCAGCACCTGTGTGCCCAGCAGCCCGTCTAGACGTCAGCCTTGCTGCTCCCAGCAGCCCTGAGAGGCAAGATAATGCGTTCTTCATTCACAGATGGAGAAACTGAGGCTCAGCAGGGCGCTGGGCTGGGACACAGCGACCCTGACCGGAAGCCGCCATCTGTCTGCCCGCAGGGCTGTGTCCATCTCTGGCTGAGAGCGCCCTGAGATGCCGGTTGCCAGGGGCCCATCTGCTCACACACCTTGTGGCAGGAAGCCCACCACCTTCCAAAGAGCATCTTTCACCCGCTGACTGCTCTGGCTGCAGAAAGTCCCCCTGGTGGGACCCCAGGGTCGGCCTCCCAATCAAGGAGCGCCTTCTCACCGGCTTGGGGCCTGGGGCTGTCGGATGCCCACCCCCGTCTGGTTGCTACACCCCAACCCCCAGTGTCCTCTGAGATGGGCCTCTGCGCTCCTTTTCTGGGGGTTGGGAGGCCAGGGACGGCATCTTGCTGCCTTAAACAATGACACATACATGTCAAACGCACAGACGCTTTGCTTATTCTCAGAGACGAGTTCCACTTGAGGAAGATGAGCAGTTTTCTGCCAGACTGCACACCATTCCTGCCGGCCCCTTCATTCATCCTCCACCCCGAGATCGTCCCCCGAGACTCAAGGGTCCGCCTTGTCCCCGTGAGTGGGCTGTCCTGACACCATGCAGCCCAAGGGGCAGCTTTGCTCCCCTCTCGTCTCCCTGCCTCATCCCTTCCAGGGCAAGGCCCCTGGGGCAGGGGAGTGGTCTGCAGGGACCCCCGCATTGCCCATGCCCCTGGGACCGACTCTGTCTACTCAGACATCCCCCAAACATTTATTGATTGGTTCCTTATTCATTCCAACAAGGCACCTCCTCCAGCGCGGGGCCCTGCGCTGGACCACGACTCCCACCCGGGGAGGGGGTGGGGATTCTGCTTCTCCGGCCCCCTGACTTGCCATTCTGCCATCTTTGCCCCCCCAGAGACCTCGGCTCTGCCCGCCTCTGGGCTGGGGCCTGGTTCGCAGGGTGACCTGGGGCACGCCAGAGCCCACTCGGGGCTCCCAGGGCGGCAGACCCCAGCGCCCCGCGCTCCCTCGCCCCGGCCCCCTCCCGCCCGGCGGGGGTCGGGGCCGCGTGACCTTGGCCGGCGCGGGTCCCGGGGGAGGGGCGGAGCGCGGCGCCCGGCGGGCGGGGACGGGCGGGGACGGGC